>JAKSZU010000009.1:27929369-28512619 GCA_026018925.1 Tupaia tana
ATTGGTATTACTGGGACAGTATTTTAATCAGGAGAATCACAGAACTAATTAAGGGCAGAAGTAAAACTAAAAAAAAAAAATTCGTAATTCTCAATCCAACATTCTTTCCAAGATACTACACTGTTTCCCAACTTGCATTAATGTAAACAATTACAAATGCTTATTTCGGAAGAAAAAAATTGTCATCTATGACATATTCTAGAACATCTTTATTCTGCTCAATCTATAAACCATTTGTACTAAAACTGAATAATATTTGGAAAAATGTTAATTTAATTATTAAATTATCAAATAGAATTAGTGGCATTGTTATTTATTTCTAACCCTTTTACCCTTTAATATAGCAGAACTAGATAGATTTAACTATAATCCACTCTAACACACATTTATTTCTGTTGACCTGAAGTTCTCAGAAATGGCATCATTAGGGAAACTTCCAGTAACACACCAATTTTTGAATGTGGCACATCATCTAATATGACTCAAAAGAAGTTTATGGACGAATCACAAATTATCTTTAGGCTTATCTTCTTTATATTGTTAGTTCTCCACTCACATGTCCTATTTTCCTCAAGTAAATGATCAGATCCTAGAAAGAAGAAATTACATATTACATCTCTTTGGTTTTAAACCAGCAACCTAGCAAATTGTCATTAAATGATTATTATTTGGTTAATTATCTTCTCAGAGAATCACAAGGTACAACAGAATGTCATAGGAGCACCTAACTGGTTCAGACTCCATTGTAAAACCAAGTGAATGAGTAAACTACAGGTTATACAAACTGGCAGCTCTTAAACTGAATCTAGCTTTTATTTAATAATAGTTAGGTCACCAGGTTTCTAAAAGAAAAAATTTCATTAGTCCTATATTCATACCTCTTTGTCCTTAGCTAACATTCGTTATCTTTCATAATTCAACTATTAATGTCATTCTCTCCATGAAAATCTCTAGAGAAAAAGACTTTAAATACAGTAAGATTTCAAAAAATTTGCTGAAAAAAAAGAATTAATGTACACATTTATTTTGGTACAAAAAATTTTTAAAAATCATGCAAGTTTGGTTTTTTTTGGTAATATTTTCCACGAACCTTCCAAAGCTCCTGTGTATACAACTTATCCCAATGATTAAGAGAGTTTGCTCAGTAATGAGCTTAAACTTTTCTCTTTTCATGATTTTCTTTACTCTTTTCAGTGATCAGAGACTACAACAAAATCTTTCTTATTATAAACCTTGTATTGGAAGACTGACCAGCCAGCCACCTCTTAGCTTTCAATTTTTCAAGGTCAATGTGTATAAATCTGAACCAATCATTTGTTCCTCACTACTCCTCCAGTATTTTTATTTCTGTGTTTTCTACATCTGTTGGCTACTCAGTTTTCTAAGCTACAATAGAAACCTAGAAGACTTTCTTGACCTTTATACCTAATTTCTATCAAATATGTTTCCTATTCTATATCCGTACAGTCACATCTTTATTTGAAGCCTTCAAACTTATTACAACTGAATGGTTGCAAATCTCCTCCTCTTCCCCTAGTTTTTCCTTCAGTCTCCTGTCAAAAATAATTCCAAACACAAAAGACATCAAGTCACTTTCTTGTCTTAAAACTTTTTTTTGTTGTTATTTTCTTTAAAACATGTCAGCAGTTTGAAAAACCTTGTTGAGCGTATTTGAAAATTGTACTCATGGAACTGTACCTTGGTGCAGCCCTCAACTTTATGATACATTCTTTATGTCAATACCCCCTTTAATAAATTATTAAATTCTCTTCAGCCCCCCCCCCAATTTTTTTTTCAATACTCACCACTGATGTCAGGATAAGATGCATGATCTCTTACCATGGCCTAGGAGGCACAGATGAGCCTTGATGATGATATGGCCTTGGCTCTCTCTCCAGAGTCATCTTCTGACCCTCTCACAAGATACAGACAATTATTTGCTGTTTTCCAAGAGCACCATAGTTTCATTGCTCAGAGAATTTATTCATGCCATTTGAGTTGCCTAGAATGCCCTTCCCTTAGAATTCTTGCAAGAAGCTGGGACCAGCAGATTGCCTAATGGTTACATCGCTGGACTCCCACATGGCTGACCACAGTTCAAGTCCCAGACCCAAAGGCTTGAAACTCATGCTGGGCATGTGTGCATGCATGCCCAAAATCCCAAGAGAAGAATGAAAGAAAAGGACTGTGATGTGGCTATATCCCTGGGGGGGGGGGGGGGGATGATTCCTCACTTTCTGTCTCTCTGTCTTTCTCTGTCTCCCTGGTGAGTGCACACACCCTATAGTAAAAATCTCTCTCAAATAGAAAAAAAAATGAATTCTTGCAAGAAGCAATTCAAATGGCATCTCCTCTAGGAATCCTTTGCTGGTAAAAATTCTTCCCACAATTGGTTTAGTTGCCCTTCTTAGGAGCTTTCACTATTCTAGGTGCTCAGTTCTTTTGGGTATAGAGTGTGGATAAATACCATATTTGAATAAATAAATGGTCTGAAGATGTTTTCTGAAAAAAAAATCTCCACATTATCCATACATGATTAAAAGTACAAAGAATAAATTTATTCTTTATTTTTTTTTAAATTAACACATCAGAGTTGTACATATTTATGGGCTGCAGAGTGAATTTTCATTATATGAATGTAATGTATTGGGTCGTCAGAAAACTCATGACATTTTTTCTGACGACCCAATATAATAGCCAAATCATGGTTAGCTAGCATATTTATCATCTCAAACACTTATCATCATTTTATTTTGGGAACATTCAAAACTCCTTCTGTTAGCTATACTGAAATATAAATTGTGGGGAACCAGCAGTTAGCGTAATGGCTATGTCACTGGACTCCCACGTAGTCGACCGCGGTTCGCGTCTCGGACCCTGTGGCTTACAACTCATGCCGGGCGCGTGTGCGTGCGTGCCCAAGATCCCGAGAGGAGAATGGAGGAGAAGGGATTGTGGCGTGACCATCCCCCCTGGGGGGTGATTTCTCGCTTTCTGTCTCTATGTCTCTCTCTGTCTGTCTGGCGAGTGCACGCGCCCTATAGCGAAAAACCTCTCAAAAAATATATATATAAATTGTGAACTATAGTAACCCTACTACTGTGCTATAGAATACTAGAACTTATTCCTCTTGTCTAGATGTACATTTGTATCCATTAATAAACCTCTTCCTGTCTGTCCATGCCTACCTTTCCCAGCCTCTAGTAAGAACTCACTATTATACTCTCTACTTCTATGAGGACAACGTTTTTAGAGGATAAATTTTATAAGACCTCAACTGTTGGGTCTTCGGAAAAGTCATGGTATTTTTCTATGTAAAACTGCATCATGACTTTTCTGAGCACCTGATAGTTCAGAATAGGAGAAAGAAGATCTCTTTTTTTTCTATTATAAATTCTAAAGGTTTATTGCTATCAGAGAACCATTGAAATCAATTAGTCTCACTCCCATTTTACTATCAAGGAAACTAATGCTTGGAGTTTACATATTTGCCTAAGCTGTTTAATAATAAGCAGTAATACTGCAAATCTAGTCCATCTCTTTTGTCTCTCTTTGCAGTGTTTTGTTTTGTTTTTTGTTTTTTGTTTTTTTCCTAGTACACTAAGAGTTCTTAATCCTTTTCATGCCATCAACTCTGCTAACAGTCTGGTAAAGCTTATTAACCTCATCTCAAAACAATACCTTTAAATTAATAGAGGCCAGACAGTGGCACAGAGTTAACACAACTGGATCCACACTGAAAAAGTCTTGGGTTCGTGTGCTCCTTCCTGGGCACACCAGGCATGCAGGTTGTACCCATGGTCCAGCCCTGCTGAGACTGGGAGTAAGGTACAGTATGAGGATCCTTGTTAGGAGTGCCTTTTTCTGTCTCTCTTCCTCTCTCACTCATAAAAGAAATACATGAATAAACTTAAAAATACATATCATTACATAGGAAATTAAATGTATTGAAATAAAGTTATCAAAAACTTGAATTGTGATACAGAAAATACGTGGTCATAAATTTAACCATTAACTAGAAAGAGCTATTGGCAGGTTTAATTACTACCCTAAATAGTGATGAGCATAAGTAATACTTTGAGATATTTGTAAGAACTATTACATGATTTCTTTTTGATATACTAACAAGTATATAAACAACAACAACAAAAAGCAACAACCAAAAACACTTTTGTGAAATACTTGTTAGTATATAAAAAATAAATCTTACATGATGTAAAAGTGACAAGTATTACTAGTTTAGCTATGCTTTTCTTTTTTGAAACATATGCTGATAGGGAGGTACTAAATTTCACTAATATAGAGTAGTGGAGATAAAAATGTAATAACTTCCACCATAACACATCCTGGGGGCTGGCTACACGGTCCAGTGGTTAATGCAGCTGGATTCCACATGGTTAACCATGCAGTTCAAGTCCTGGACCCAGTGGCTTGAAAAACATACTGGGTGCGTGTGCATGCATGCCCAAAATCTGAAAAGGAGATGGGATTACAGTGTGATCATTTTTCATGGGCGGTTCTCTCCATGTCTCTCTGACTCTTTCTGGTGAGTACATGCACCTTCTAACCAAACCAAAACCAAAACCAAAACATATGGACTCCAGATACATGCATGTACACTTGTGATAAAATTGTATAGAACTAAACACACATATACAGAAACATAGACAAACACACACATATAGGTACAAAACTGGGGAAATCTGAACAGGAGGAGTAGATTATATAAATGTTAATATCCTGTTGTACCATTTTGTTATATTCTCACACAATATACTATTGTGCTATAGTTTTGTAAGCTAATACCATTAGGGGAAATTGAGTAACGGGTGCACAGAACTCCCTATCTTACAGATGCATTTGAACCTACAATTATCCTAGAAAAAATTTCAGTTATAAAATTCATTCTCTAAATTAAGAACCCTTGCATTAACAAAATCTTGATACAGTGATTCCCAAAGCATTCTTGAAAATATGTCCCAAGACACAACAAAAGTTCTGAGAAGTCAAACAATTAAATAAAAAAGTAAAAGTACAAAAAAATAAAAGCCTCTCGTTCAGATTTGTCCAAGAGCATTTACCTTACCATCACAAAACAAAACACAACAACAAAAAGCAACAACCAAAAACACTTTTGTGAAATACTTGTTAGTATATAAAAAAATAAAACAAAATTAAATTTAAAAAATTAAAACGGTGTGTGCCTCAGAATTCATTTTGAAAGTGCTGCCTTGTTCATCACAGGATCATGCTAGCCCATTATCAGGACAGCCATGGAAAACATTCAACATAGCATTTGAATTGAGACATTTTGCTAGACTATTATCATTCTTTCTTCCTTACTGTGTTGAGCAACACAGTTTACCATGGAGTGGTGCCTGTTTAGAAGAATAAGGCAACCAGCTGGGAGGGTTGTAGTATAGGTACAGGTGTGGGTGTACTGTAACACTCATTATTTTCCATTGGAATTCAGTGAGCTGTACTAAGTGAAAATAAATCTGCCAACAACCAAAGCAAAAGCAAATGTGTTCTGAAGAAAATAAGAATCAGTTTAAGGAAACAGCAAATAACTAATAAAAAATGTAGTCATCATGAGATATGTACAGAATATTGTTCACAAAGTTATACATATAAACTCAGAAGAAAAAGAAGTTTGCTCTTACACATATTCTTAGAAAAAGTACTTCTAGGTTGAGTTTTGTTTAGCATATCAGACGTTTTGAATCTTTCTCAACATTTCTGAGAGGGTACTACCTTCAAACACATAAGTTGCATTCAACTTGATGCAGAACAGTGTGTTGAAAAGAGCATTGGGCTTGAAAAGATGAAATAAAGATTTCAATCTCAACTATGCCTCTCACTGTGTGACCTCAGGAAGTTATCTTGTCTCCCTTGGTCTTCAGATTCTCCATTCATAAACTATCTCTGGTTTATTGTCTGTATTCGTAAGTGAAAAAAATAGTACAAACATATTCCTAATATGAAAAGTAAAAGACACAGAAATTTAAAACAAACAAAAAAATGAAGTTTAGACTACTTGATCTCAAAGGGAACTTATAGGGCTAGAGAGTTAGTTATTGTTGTCCTTGAACTACCAAAACATCCACTATGCTGAAATTGATGTATAATTGCTAACATTTATACATTCATGTTGCTAATGAGTAGAAGAGCAGGGATTTGAACCCAGGCAGCCTAGCTACAGAAACTCTGAGATGAACAACTAAGACATGAAAGAAACTGAAGAAATGAATACTCCTGCAAAGAGAGAGAATGAGACAATAAAAAAGAAAAACATTTCAACTATTCAATTTCATCAGTTGTATATTCCATATGTATGTCAAGACACACTCAGAAAGATATTTTGCTGTTGTAAAAGTTATGCAGGGAGCTGGACAGTGGCACAACACCCAACTGCAACACTCTACAGGGCTGATCCATAAGGAAAGTTTCTGGGTTTATATCTGGAGTCCTACCAGAGTATGCCACACACGCCCATGGTCAGGGATGGTTGAAGCTAGGGGTAGATCTTGATGTTAAGACCTTGGTAAGGGTCCTGTCTCTCTCATTCTCACTCATGGAAGAAAACTACAATTTTTTTAAATGTAAAAGTTATCTAATAAAACAAAGACAGTAATTCAGAATAAAGCTTTACTGGTCCAAATCTTTACTCCCTGGTAGGCACTTGAGAAAATAGGTCAGAAGGTTGTCATAACAGTGCATGGACAAAATTTTGTCCTCTTGGTATATTCTGTTTGGAACATATAAAACTAAGTATGTGCTCCATAGATAAAGTATTTTAGCCTTGTATGCACATAAGAAGTCTTAATACTTTCCCACTTGTCAAATGAATGGTCATATAATAAAAATTTGTCTGACTCACTAAAAATAACGGAACCCTATCATTTCAGATAACAAAGGCAAACCTGGAGGACGTGTTAAGTGAAATAAGCTAGGCACAGAAATAAATAACACATAAGATTGTTCTCATCTATATGTGGAAATTGAAAAGGATGACATAATAGGTGTAGAGGGTTGAATGACTACTAGAGGCTGGGAAGGGTGAAGGGAGGAGGGATTGAGAAATGTTGGTTAACAAAAACCAAAATTATGGACAGGTAAATAGAAGGATTTCTAGTGTAAAAAATAGAATAGGTGAATGCACGTAACAACTGATTGCATATATCAGAGGAACTAAAAAAGAGGATTTTGAATGTTCCCAATAAAAGGTAATGACAAATGGTTGAGATAATACATATATATATATATATATATATATGTATATATATATATATATATATATATGTACACACTAATCACCCTGATTTAATCATTACTCATGGTATTTTTGCAGTGAAGAAGTCACATTGTACCCCACAAATATGTACAATTATTTTATGTCAATGAAATAAAATGAGCTGGCAGTTGTCTTCCATTCCTAGGAGGTAGCTTCTATTACACATTCTTGGAATTACCCAAGGATAAGAGTGTCTTGATTATTCATGGTGTGCTCCTAGATAGTTTAAGGAAAGAAGATGAGTCAGAACTGAAGTGAGCCTAGCCAGAAAGACCAACCAGGGGATTACACATGGAGCTTTGAGTCAAGTGATTTCTGGGGAGGGGAAGACAACTAGAGATAATGTTACAGAACATGGTCAGTGATTCAGTCATCCATGGGTACATAATGAAACTCCAATAACATCTGGACGCTGAAGCTCAGATGTACTTCCCTGGTTAACAGTAACTGTGTGCGTATTGTTAAGTATTGCTATGTCCTGACTCACTAGATGAGGACATGGCAAGCTTTACATTGGAACCCTTCCAGATCTCACCCTATGCTACTCTTATTTTGGGTTGGTCTTGGCCAGTTTTGATTTGTATCTTTTTTGCTATCATGAAGCTATAATCATAAGTATAGTGCTTTGTTGAGTATGGTGAGTTATTCCACCAAGTTATTGAAACTGAGGAAATAGTGCAAAATCATGAATTTGCAGCCTATTGGTAAGTGTGGGTGGCCTGGGAACCCCCAACCTGGTGACTAGTACCTGAAGTGAGAGCATTCATGTGGAAGATTATGCCCCTCACCTATGAAGCTTAATCTAATTCTAGGCAATTAGCATCAGAAGTCACTGTAGCAGTCCAGTAAGAACTGACTTGGAGTACAACATCAAAAAATTTTAAGAGGGGCAGGCAGATGGCATAGTGGTTAAGGCACTGGACTCCCACATGGCTGACTGTGGTTTGAATCCAGGACCTGGCAGCTTGCTTTCTCACTTTCCCTCTCTATCTCTCTGTGTTTCTCTCTCATCAAAGTTAAAAATAATACTAATAATAATGAATAAAATTTAAAAAAAATTTAAAAATAGTTAAGAGACAGTGACTACTACAATTTACATATTGCATCAGGATTGTACAAATAGTTCTTTGTATATTTTTAAACTTGTCAACAACATAAATCATAACAATCTTGAACTCTAAAATACCAATTTTATAGTTACTAAACCAAACTCATAATCTATGGAATTACACATTTTAGTGTACAAAGCTGAATTTCTTGGTGTAAACCACTCACTCACTATTTCTTCTTCACAAAATTCAAAATTTTTAAACAAGGGTATTTTTAGCACATTAAATAAACTGATTATATCCATTTGCTTTTGTCAGCATTGGAAAAGTAATTTCCAAACAAAAATTTATTTTGCATTCTCCAAGTCTAAATCCAAACATTAATCCATCTTTATTCTTTAACCTCTGCTCTGTGAAATCAACATGGTTAAGAAAAAGTCTTAATTGTGTAGTATGCATATTATACTGTTGAATTTTTAGTATCATTATAGTTGTACAGTATGTCCAGTGATAATAAAACCTATTATCAAAACAAAAGAAAGCTATATTATTTGCTGATTGTAATGGATTTTCTTTATCCATTTTAAATAAAACACGTACCATCTAAGTAAAAGAAAGCTAGGATGAAATAAGAAACCTAGTAAATAAGGAATACTTGAGTTCACCCCAACATTAAGAGTGTAGGTCGATTTGTTTAGTGTTTCTGAAGGAAGCTGAGACTGTCCAATCTGATTTTCTAACAAAGGGAAGGATTATTGATCGTTCGTGCATAGTTCACTCTTCCAATCCTCAGGACAAAGTGCAGTTTCAGATCCACTGTGTTACGCACCTTTGCAACAAATCATATTGAATTAATCATTATGCACCAGCACTATGTTAGGCACTAAGAAAACAGACATTAAAAACCTTTCACTTCCTACCTCAAGGGGCTCCTTACTAATGGAAGAACCAACGAAGGAAGCAGACAACTAAAAAACAACGCAATAAATTCAGTAAACGTGATACTCAAAATGTTCTACTGGAGCATAGAAGGAGCCTCTATTTGGGAAGTGTCAGATAAAGTCTCATCGAGAAGGACTATTCACGCCAAGCCTTCAAGCTGGAGTCTGAAAATAAGTCAAGGTGAGGAAAGGGATCTGCAGGCATACAATAGAGACATGAAGATAGGGTGACCACTCCTCTGGCTTATCCCACAAATTAAGGGGCTTCTGGGGCCCAAGACTTACAGTGTTAAAACCAGGAAAGTCCCAAAGCAAACAAGGATGAGATGGTCATCTTTTCAAGGAAATTGTCTTACTTTAGTGGGTCAGGACCAGCATTCTGAAAAAGAAAAGGGCGCCTGGCGGCCGGCGCTGCGCAGCGACCCTCTGCATCCCTGCAAACACCGCACTGCAAGCTCTGTCCGGAGAGGAGCGGAGCGTGGGGGCGTGGCCTGCATCTTGCGTACTCATCCATGCCTGCCCGCCCGCCTTGCCCTGCCGCCAAGGGTCCTGACTGCTGAGGGCGGGGCCGATTACCGCTGCGCAGCGGAGCTACTCTGCTGCTAGTGGGTAAATTCCCAGAGAAAGGGGAATGGATAACAACAGAAAATGGCATTGGAACGGTGGAAATCAGCAATTTTGC
Source organism: Tupaia tana (assembly GCA_026018925.1). Classification (NCBI taxonomy): domain Eukaryota; kingdom Metazoa; phylum Chordata; class Mammalia; order Scandentia; family Tupaiidae; genus Tupaia; species Tupaia tana. Next base: position 27,939,336 of record JAKSZU010000009.1, read on the forward strand.
ACAGAAAGCTTTGGGAGATGTTTGCTGTAGTCTGCCTGAAGTTGGGACAAAATTGAACAAACAAGATGAGTTGGTGCTTTGCAAAGTGTGAAAGTCGCTAGTGAACTCTATTCTCTATCAGGAGAAGTAACTGAAATGAATGGAGCTTTTGCAGAAAATCCAGAAGTTGTCAACATATCATGTAATGAAAATGGTCGGCTGATCAAGATGACGACCTTTCATAACCAGATAAACTGAAAAGCAAAGATACGTATGAGAAATATGTAAAATCTAATTAAGAGTGAAAGTATTGTAGAATCCTTAAAGTATTAAAAAAAGTATTATGAAACAACTTAATTCAGCATAATTGTCTTAAATTAGTGGTTGATAAAAGATTTTAAATAGCAACTTTTAGTAATACCAATGGAAAAATAAATCTCTTAACTTTCTAATGATAATTTTGTGTTTCTAATAAACACAAAATGCATCTTTTTCACAATATTCTGATTCTTAGACTAGGTTCAAGTATTTAGAAATCATGAAATTATCTGTGATTAAAAATACTTATTAAAATTATGTAAATAGTGATAATACTGTTATCCTAAGCCTTGTATACCACTGTATCTTGCTTATATCTATCCCTAGATTTGGGTCAGAATATTTAATAATCTTTCCATTGGAAATAATTTGGAGTGGAGAAGTTTTTGTCAGTTGTATAGTGTCGAAGAACGGTAGTATTTTAGTTTTGCAATATACAGCATTTGCTGGTGCTATTTTATAGAGTTGAAGCAACAGCTTTGCAGCAAAATAAGAAACATAATAAAATACTAAATGTCTTTATGTAAAAAGTCAAATAAAAATTAAAAATAAAAATGCATTATATGTAGTAAGATGAAGTATTCTTTCACATTTTTCATTTCAGGTGCATAAGGTATGTTGTATACATGCACATATGTGCATGCATGCTTGTATGAGTAAAACTCACATCAAGGATTTTCTCATGTCTGATTTCAACATTTGTTAAGCACTTTTGAGCAACTGCCTATTCTTCAGAGTCTAAACAGGGACCCATTTTTCCCAAGGGATTGTCTCTTACAAGCAAGACAGGCTTTATGGGTGTTAAAGTAAAAATGGAGACCAGGCCTGAAAAATCTCTGAGCAGATAAAGCCAGAGAGGCCTCAAACGTGCCCTCAACTCTGCTAGATTTGCAAATATAAGTAAAACTTAACATGAGATATTTCTCATAAGTGCCTATATTAAAGAAAAAGAACTTAAGCTCAACCAATCAACCCCCACTTGCATTCCCTCGGTGGAACTCCTAAACCATCCCTGATTTGGAGCTGCCATTATCATTTTGGAGCTGCTAATGATAATGTTTCTAATAAACACAAAATGCATCTTTTTATGCAAATCATAAATTTTCATTTGAATAAATGCATTAAACTTTTATTGTCTCAGTTTACCATTATAATATGAACATGAGACCTGTGGAGTAAACAGAGTCTGATTTCAAAAGGGTCTCCACACTTGATTTAATGCTCTTCTTTTGCCATCATGAAATCTGTAGTAATTTTGCCCTTGGCCTTGTGTTTTGTAAGTGAAGTCCAGTGTGACCATGGCATATACACAGACACAGAGGAGATACACCTGGGAGCAGCATGCATACCACAAGCTCAGACCCAGGCACATCATGAGTGCTGAGCAGTTGGTTTGGCTGTCTTGGACACACATTCTGGTTTGGGACAAGCGAGGGCTCTTCAGGGACCTAAGATCATCACCAGGGGGAAGACCTGGGCCCACCCGGGCAGCTTTGGTTGTTGCAGCAGAAGTACAAATAGCAGTGGTGGGCAGTAAGTCTAGCCAGGGAAAAACAAGGGATTCCACATGGCAACAGCTCTGAGACCTGAGATGTGAAGTAAACTTGCCTATCTCTTTTGGCATCCTGTCCCTGCAGCATCTATATAAATATTAACTCTCTGGGCAGGAACTGCCATAGCTCGGTCATAAACTTTGTCAGTGAATTATTAAAAAAAAAAAAAAACATAAACATGGACATTGCAATAAAATCCATCAACAAATTATTAGAATTCCTTAGAGTTTAGAATTTCTGGTTTTGAAAACTACTGTAACATTGCAAATCAAATATTCACAGACTTAGTAATAAAAATTAAATTTAAAGAACACTGTTTTCATTTGAAGCTCCGCATGAATCAATTATTAATGAAGAAGAAAAATTCTAAATTATTTTATCTTGTAATTGAAGATATAGCAGTTGAATACATAAACAGGCACTTTGAATCAGGTATAAATCATCAAACCATTTCCAATTTCTTCTACAATCCTCACAAGTTACAGAGCGTGTCAGAGGAAATATTAAAATGTCATATAAATTTATGCTTAAAATTAAATTCAGACTTAAATGAAACTGATTTGTATAAAGAGTTAAATTTTTAAGAAAAAAAATAACATTCTGCAAGAAATATTAGCTCTAGATGTTCTAAAACTTATACTTAGAACTAATTCATCAGAAATTAGCTCAATTTTGTCATAGATCTATATAATACTCTTAATAGTTACTTGGCAAAAAGCTCTTTTGAAAACTTAAAAATTAGGAAAAGTTGGCCTACCCATGACAGTGCAGGTGGTAACAACGCACTGCTCTGCAATGCTGGAACTGCATGGAAGACAGGACTTTGGATCTCATATTGGCATGAAACATATCAGGTGAAAATGCAAACGTACTCTTGATCTTGGCTGGCTGGAAGACTGGTGGGGTAGGTCAGATACCCTGTCAAGGGTATCTCCCTCTGACCCTCAATCTCTCTCTCTCTGTCACTCTTGATAAACTACATCATCTTAAAAAATTATTTATAATCTTGCATTTTCCAACAGCAACTGATATCATGTTTAAATATAGCAATTAAAAATTAAGTAGCTGAGGGACCAGCAGTTAGCGTAATGGCTATGTCGCTGGACTCCCATGTAGTCGACCGCGGTTCACGTCCTGGACACGGTGACTTAAAATTCACGCCGGGCGCATGTGTGTACGTGCCCAAGATCCTGAGAGGAGAATGGAGGAGAAGGGATTGTGGTGTGGCCATCCCCCCGGGGGGTGATTTCTCGCTTTCTGTCTCTCTGTCTCTCTCTGTCTGTCTGGCAAGCGCACGCGTCCTATAGCGAAAACCTCTCCAAAAACAAAAATTAAGTAGCTGAAAGTATAGATTTTATAACCTAATAAATGAATTTACAGAAAAGTGAGCCAGAAATTTTTATGAATGAATAAGGTTATCACATTCATAAAATAATTGATTATATTATATAAAATTATTGTACCAAAATATTATTCTCTTGGTAATTTATAAGTTTATGTTGTTATTCATGTACTGCTATTACCACAATTATATTTATACGTAATAAAATATTTTAAAGAACAAAGATTCATATTTTAGTATGTTAAACTACCCTTTTACCTTCTTGGGTTTTTTGTTGTTTTTTTTTGTTTTGTTTTTTAGTTTGTTTTTGTTTTTGCCATAGGGCTCATGCACTCCCCAAAGAGAGATACACAGGGGAAGTGAGAAATTATCCCCCAGATGGCATGGCCATGCCACGATCCTTTCTCTCCATTCTCCTCTCAGGATTTTAGACATGCACAACATGTGCCCTGTGTGATTTTTCAAGCTACTGGGTCCAGGACTTGATCCATGGTCAACTGTATGGGAGTACAACACCTTAACCACCAGGCCACCTTACCTTTCTCAAAAAGGGATTTTGTATTTTTATTTTGCACTAGAGACTGCAAATTATGCAGCCCACTCTGCATGAAAGTATGACCACTGAGTAAGAAAAACATGACTACAATCTTAGTCATTATGCCAATAAATTTGTATTTTTAATAGATACAGCATTAAGCAAATGAAACAGAGAAGAAGACACGAACACCTAAAGATGACAATGAGAAATAGAGGAGGGAGAATGAGAACAAAAGCAGAAAGAAAAAGACTTATGGTATTGACACTGTTTTTTTTTTTTTTTACATACTTGATTCCTAGAGCTATCCTGTCCTTATAATTTATTTATTTATTTATTTCTTGGTTAGAAGTGCTACCCTAAATGCTTTCAATACATTCACTTTTCCCTCTTTAGCTAGTTGGTGTTGAATTTCTGTCCTGCGCTAATATAATCCTGTCTAATAGATGGGTAGCAACAACTTTATATTCCATAATAAGATAAATATATCACAGAAACTCTGACTAGTCAACAACATTAATTCAAGAATAATTGACATTGGGACCAGCAGTTAGCGTAATGGCTATGTCGCTGGACTCCCACGTAGTCGACCGTGGTTCGAGTCCCGGACCCGGTGGCTTAAACTCACACCGGGCGCGTGTGCGTGCGTGCCCAAGATTCCGGAAGGAGAAAGGAGGAGAAGGGATTGCGGCGTGGCCATCCCCTCAAGGGGTGATTTCTCGCTTTCTGTCTCTCTGTCTCTCTCTGTCTGTCTGGCGAGCGCACGTGCCCTATAGCAAAAACCTCTCCAAAAAAAGAAAAAAATAAAAGAATAATTGACATAGAATAATTATACATAATCACAATTATAAGGCTGATCATTTTAGAACACCTTATAAAGTACAAAATACATATAGTATCTTATTTGACCTTTAGACCAATTCTATGAACAAGATGGGAAAGCATTATTTTCTTACTTTTTAGAGAGGTTTTTGCTATAGGGCACATGTGCTTGCCAGAGAGACAGAGAGAGACAGAGAGACAGAAAGTGAAAAATCACCCCCCGGGGGAATAGCTACATTGCAATCCCTTTTTCTACATTCTCCTCTTGGGATTTTTGGTCATGCACGCATACGTGCCTGGCATGAATTTTAGGTCACCAGGTCCAGGACACAAATAGCGGTAGAATATGTGGGTGTCCAGTGACGTAACCATTATGACATCTGTGGTCCCAAAAGTGGGTAAGTAGTATTATGTATCTGTCTTCTATACATTAGTGGGCAAAATTCATAAGTGGAAAAAACGTTCCTCTTTTCCAATTTTATAATTACCTAGAAGCCAAATATGTTTTAAAAATAATAAAACTGAGGTTCAGAAGATATGATTGACCTAAAGATACACAAGTGGTAGATAGCTGATCAAAGACTGACTCCCCTGTTTTCTGTTGTATGATAGACCCTGTATTTGCCATTAGATATGCAAAAGTGAGTAAGATCCTAGTTCCTGCTTTCAAAGAATGCGGAGTCCATTGTAATAGTTCACAATGACATTTTTCTCAAGCATTTATGATAAGACTCAACCCGTTCTGTTGAAAATCATTTGCTTATTGATGGGTTTGAGGTAAAACACTTTATATTATTAACTTATATTCACAAAAAGTTGTCTTGAAACATACAGTGTTTATAGACTTTATCATATTTTAACTTTTATCAAATGATGACAGAATTTCCTGGATAAAAAAATGCCCCTGTGGGGCCAGCAGGTGGCCTGGTGGTTAAAGTGCTAGATTCCACATGAATGACTCTACAGTCTGAGTCCCCACGGCTTGAAAAACATGGCAGGTATGTGTGCACGCAGTGGCCAAAATCCCAAGAGGAAAAGAGAGGAGAAGAAATTGCTATTTCTCACATTCCCTCTCTTTCAGAAAAGCATGTGCAAAAATCTAAAAAACAAGACAGAATAAAAAAATCTCCCATGGGAAATCTGTCAGTGTGCAGGATTAGAACCAGGCATACGTTAGACACTCAATCCTTAATTAGTTGTATTGTTGCAATCCCCACCCCAGCCTACAAACATGTTATTCAGAGATGAGGCTAGCAGATGGCATGGTGGTGAAGGTGTTGGACTCTCACATGGCTGAATGGGGTTTGAATCCTGGACCCAGTGGCTTGAAACTTATGCTGGGCGAGTGTTCATGCATGCCAAAAATCCAGGGTGGAGAATGGAGAAAGGACTGTGGCATGGCCACCCTCCAACCCCACCCCAGGGAATGATTTCACTTTCTTTGTATCTTTCTGTCTGTTTTTCTCTCTCTGGCGAGTGAATACATCCTATGGCAAGGATCTAGGAAAAAAAAATTTTTAAAAGAGTAGTTCAGAGATTGTGATCTCAAATCAGACAGAGCTGGGTCAAGTCCCAGTTCCGGTATTTATAAGCGCCAGTACTATTACAAAGTTTCATAATCATTTTGTGCTTTACATTTTTTTTTGTCTGTAGTATGAGGACATTGAAGTAATTATAGAATTTGTTGTGAGGGCTAAATGTAGTGTTGCAATATAAAACACATGGCCTATATTTTGCAATGTAGTGCACTTTGTTTTTTTTCCTAATTCTAAGATAAATGTATAAGAAGTAAGAGAGGGCCAGCAGGTGGCATGGTGGTTAAGGATGATGGACTCCCACATGGCCGACCACAGTTCAAATTCTGGACCTGGCAGCTTGCTTTCTCACTTTCTCTCTCTCACTCTGTCCCTCTCTGGTCAAGTTAAAAGAAATAAAGTTAAATAAAATAATTCTTAAGAAAAAGAAGAGAACGTGATTAAATAACCAAAACAGTGTGATGTACAGTAAATAAAAGGAATATGCAAGCCTATGATAGTGCTCTGTCATGATTAAACAAACATCAGAAAGATCTGTAGACACTTTACCCTTTGTAGACTTTCTAATCTTTTTGAAAGTTTACTTCTTATTTCTTCCACGAGAGAGAAGTAGAGAGAGAGAGTGAGAGAGAGAGGCAGACAAAAAGACTGACAACCCCTACAGGGTCTTAATCCCATGATTCACCCCCAGCTTCATCCAGTCCTGGCTCATGGACACTCATGCATGCACCCCATGTGCTCAAGGAGGTCCTGGGATGTGAACCCAGTTGTGTCATTCCTGCATCACTACCTGGCCGCTAGACTTCTTAATCTTATAAAATGATTTCATTCTTCAGTTTATAATGCATGTAACACTTTATTAAGACTTTACTACTATATTTATAGTATACTATATACAGTACATTATATTATAGTATATATCTTTATATAGTATTATATATATATATACACTCCTACTTTGACACTAATATTAATACCCAAAACACATTATTTTTTTGGGGGGGGAATCACCCCCCATGGGGGATGGCCACGCCACAATCCCTTCTCCTCCATTCTCCTCTCGGGATCTTGGGCACGCACGCACATGCGCCCAGCATGAGTATAAGCCAGCAGGTCCAGGACTCGAACTGCAGTCGGCTACATGGGAGTTCAGCAACATAGCCATTACGCTAACTGCTGGTCCCCCAAAACACATTATTTACAAGCACCTAGTTTATGAAACTGCCATGGTTAATGCATTACCTAAGTTAAAATGTGTCACAAAGTTGTTAAAAATTCTACAGTTGAGTTTGACAACTACACCCATTGCAGTCTTCTTTACCCCCCCATTTCCTTCCCTATTGAGAATAAGACTATCCATACTTATTAGAGGGGTAATATTATTTAAATCTGAATGTGAATTTACAAGTATTCAACAGACTAGCCTAAGAATCTTGTTAATTTATAGTAATTACCTTAATTTTTTCTATTCTAATTTTCAGATTTGAATAGCAAGTAACATGCATTGATTAAACTTCTCAATGGACAAAGGCTATTAATTTAGGAAATATGCATTTTATACAAATTATGGTGTCACACAAAGACATTTAGTGTAGGATGGATCTACTACAGTGATCAAGGTGCGTGTAGATCGGATACCAGCTTCAGCCTTGCACTATTTGACTTTACAGAAACATAAAGAGCTATCTTTAGATGCTGCAATTTCAAGCACTCTTCAGAAACACTATGAATAGTTGCTCGGGACTAGTGAAAGTACTTAATGTTGACAACTGTCATGAGTATTTTAACACTAAAGATTTATTTTGCTTCATAACATTTTGGGGTTCAAACCAGGGGTTCTCCAACTGTAGCCCATGGGGCAAATTCAGTTTGCCAACTGAGTTTTTAAATACATATTATTTGAACTCACCCTTCCATGCCAATTTGTTTATATGTTGGCTGCTTCCTTGCCTTTTTGGATGGCAGAACTGAGTAGCTGTGACAGAGACAGGAGGGCCCTTTACAGAAAAAATTTTTGACCTCTGGTTTAAGTAATTTAGACCATTATATCTTGAATTTTCCCTATTCCAATGGAAGCTGCGCTAAGTCAAATTTAATTGGGGGGGGGTATTTTCAAATATGATAACATATTTTCACTTTCTTTTCTCAGTCAAAATCTTTAGATTTAGTATAGATCCATTGGACACATTTAATAACCATATATTCACTCTGTGCCTAACTGTTCCCTTTGAAGTGTCCTAAACTACTTTTATACAAATTTAACAGTCTCTTTTTAATCCTAAACCTCTTGTGCATGGAAATTATGATAATCCCATCAAGAAAAAAACTCTTTTCTCATTACTTGGCCTGATTCATATATATATATAATCCTATTTTTCCTAGATTTCTGTAGTCTCCTGTAGTTCATCTTCTTCCTTCCCATGACTGTGCATGTTCTCATTGACCATCTTCTATTTCCATGCTATGTGTATCATAAAAAACGAATTTATTCTTCTTGCCTTAACTCCTACATCTATGATTGATGACTCCAAAAAGTATCACCAAAATAAACTGTTGATAAAACAAAGCTGAATGGATTTCTTGTAATAAGAAAAAACACCACCTTTATCGACTCTTAGTAGTGTGCTGGAAGGGGAAAGTCAAGGGAATATATTTATGAAGTTTGGGGGTTTTGCTAAAGATCTTTCAGTGCAGGGGTCTGATTACAGCTGGACAAAGTTGTGATATAGATTTTTAGATTGCTAAATACTGCAAGGAAAATGTTTTGAAGAGCCTTGATGAGTAATCATTTGATAAGCAAGCAATTTGCCCATTGAGTGACCATCCTGAGAATGGGAGAAATTTCCCATTTCGTGATCTCTTGTCTTGAGAAGGGCAGATAGTTGAGCAGCTTATTATTCAGATAAATAAAGTTACACAGCTTTATTTTTCTAGACAGGAATTTCCACAACAGTTAAGTAATGTTAATAGTGACAGCCTTTTACCTTGATCCTATTAAGTAATATGCTTGCAGGAAGTTTGTTCTTTCTTTTCCAATAACTTTCAAATAGTATCTACAACTCAGTCTGATTTGGTCTAGTTGGCTACTATACCAGCTCTTATTTCCAACTTATATTTACCAATGGTACTAATATGTTTTAGGAATCAGGTTTGAAGCCTACGTATTATATCAATTTTCTCTTTCAAAATGGCTCCCAATATTTAACTAATCATTAAGTGCTACCTATTTTTGAATTTCTTTGATAAAATCCTCCAAAAAGTGACTGGCCTAAGGAAGAAGTAATTGAGCAGCCGGATTATTCCCAGATACACTGAAAAGAAAGTGTCCATCTTGTTAAAACAATAGAATGGTTACTTATTAACCTGGGTTATACTTACACAACTTTCAGAACAGCAATGTGGAAAGAAAAAGTTACATTGCAAGACAAAAAAATGTAAAGTATTGCTGCTCTGTTCTAACTTCCCCCAGAGAATAGACCTGTAGAAATCATATGCCCACTAGCCAAATAAGTTTCCTTAAGAACATCAATCCCCTTCCCTCCCACAGGCCCACAACATTCCAGTCATGGATAGTTTGGGGAATTGTTGATTCTGGTTCCTCTTGAAAATGAATTCCCACCGTAGCAAAAGGCCTGAGCTATTTTGCAGTTTTGTAAATGTCAGGTTCTTCCGATAAAAATCAGTAGCCTAGTGATTAGAAAACAAATAGAAGCTACCTATCCTTAACTCCCAAAATCTGATTACCTGGAGAAAACAATTCTCAGACCAAATCCCAACAAGATACTCACATTTACTGACAACCCCTTTATAAGTGAAAGAGATCCCCATCTGTCTTCAAGTCTACCTTGCATGAACAGCTTGCTCTGAACTGAATGAAATTACATTCTTCCACCCTAAATGTCAGGATGTGGAAACCCTGTACTCCCTCTGTAGAATGCCAGCTTGAGGTTTAGCAAGACCGCATTCTTTCTGAAATTAAGAAAGGCCTCTAACAAGAACAATCTAACCAAGTGCTGTCATAGGGAGATCTGTCTGAAGAATGGTTAGGTGAGAAATCAGGAATGGGTATTTGAAGTAGAACAGGAGTCAGGATAACTATGCAAGGGGAAATGATCGACTCCGACTGTAGTGAAGAATGATTTGCACATGCTTGTATCTTGCATCAGGTCATCAGAAATGTCATGACGTATTTTTCTATGCAAAAATTCGTCATGACGTTTCCAATGAGCAAATATAAATGTTGAGAACATGTTGAGATTTTCAAGACAGTCTGATGGTGTATGCTGACTATCTCCCTATAACCAGTTACAAAAATAACCTTTCTCCAGCCTCTGCCTCTCGTTTCATTGACCACAAGAAGCAGCAGCCAGACTGAGTTGGCTAGAAACACCACCAAATGGTAAGTTTTCTATGAAGAAGTTACAGGAGGCCAGCAGGTAGCATGGTGGATAAAGTGCTGGAATCCCAGATGGCTAACCAGACCTGGTTTTCTGAAAATCACATTGTGCATATGTACATGTGCCCAAAATCCCAGGAGGAGAATAGATGAGGAATTGCAGCGTGGCCATCCACCCTAGGGGATGGTTTCTCACTTCCCTCTCATTATCTCTTTCTTTCTCTCTTCTAAAAATGTACATGGCCTATGGCAAAAAAAAAAAAAAAAAAAAAAAAAAAAAAAAAAAAAAAAAAAAAAAAAAAAAAAAAACCTTAAAAAAAAGAGTTAAAGGAACAACAAGCTTCAGACTAAGTACATTTTATGTAGGACAGAGACTTCCAGGCTTACAGATTTCCAGCACCCCATTATCATATAAAGGAAGTTGGTCCTCTTGCGCTATTTTTAACCAGCTAAATATCTTAAATACTGCTAGTTTTTCCAATCAAAAATTATTTTTAACACTTCTTGTGCAAATTGGCCAACTATAAGATGATGGTTCCATTTAAGATACTTCACCTGCTAATTAGGTAGCCCTGGAGTGTGGCTTTAGATAAAGACACTTCATATACTAATTAGTCACCCCCAAGACTTTAATTAGAATTAACTTTTTTTTTACATTCATCACACAACTTACATAGTCCTGAAGTATTCTTTAGTAAATTCTCACCCAGACAACATAACTCATAGACATAACATTGTAACATCCCTAAAGCCCTTCCCATCCTTCATAATCTGGCAGAAAGAAGGAGAGTCACCTTTCATAGACAAGTGGATGCACACAGCCTGTCAGCTCTACATCTTAGTGTATAGTTAGGTACTTATGCTCATTGCTCCAAAAAGAATTGCCAAATACAATAGTATTATATTCTCTGAATTCTCACAGCATTCTGGATCTAATATATGGGAGACGAGTCCAGTCTGTCTTGATCAGTGCTAATCTTCACGGCTCACATAACAGTTTCTGATGAATGAGCACATCAGTGAAAGAACACATTAATGAATAAGCTGAGAGATCCAAGGCTATTACTGAATCTTCCTGAGCGTCTGAAGTTTCCTTATGTATAGAATAGGAATAGTAATAATACCTACATTATATTGCTAATTTGATGTCCTTAACTCAAGTGCACTTTACATGGTACTACCACATTCACATTCTTGAAACACTACTTTACACAACTCTATCACTGACTGCACTTACCATATTGTTTCATAATTATCTCTTTCCTTGTCTGATTTTCCAGCTGGATTATGAAATTGCTGAAAGCTAACACTTGACATTTTAAATTGTATCCCTAAGTCTAGTGCTCTGAAAAGCACATAGCGGGCCTCACTGAATGGTTGTTAAATTAATAAATCTGCCTGAGTCATTGAAATGGTTAAAATGAATGTAATCATAATTGCTCTCAAGTATCTGAGTACCAAATTTAATGCTATCCTTACTTTCCAAGTTTGCACACCATGAAGATTTCCACTCTATTATTAAATTGTATCATGTTAAAACTTAGCTTTTCATAGCAAATTAATTCCTCAGAGTAGGTTAACTGAGCCAGTTGATTTGTGCCTCTGTGTACAAAGGCAAATGAAATAGTAAGTTGAGTAATTGCTCTGTCAATTTAGTCAATATTGACAGCCACTCTGGAGCACCTACAACAGTTTACTTTTTACTTAAATAGTACAGATAATTGTTTCAAATCTAAAAAGAAAAAATGACCCTGCATTTATTTCCCATAGGACATAAACCTGTTTTCTTTTAGTTTTGTTTTTGTTTTTTAGAAAGAGAGAGATTTTTGCTATAGGGCGTCCGCTTACTAGAGAGACAGAGACAGACAGACAGTGAGAAATTCCTGGGACCAGCAGTTAGCGTAATGGCTATGTTGCTGGACTCCCACATAGTCGACCACGGTTCACGTCCCAGACCCTGTGGCTTAAACTCACACGGGGGCGAGTGCATACATTCCCAAGATCCCGAGAGGAGAATGGAGGGGAAGGGATTGCGGCATGGCCATCCCCCCTTGGGGGTGATTTCTCACTTTCTGTCTCTCTGTCTCTCTCTGTCTGTCCGGCAAGTGCATGCGCCCTATAGCGAAAACCTCTCCAAAAAAAAAAAAAAAAAAAAAAAAAAGAGAAATTCCCCACCTCCTACGCCGGGGGGATGGCCACACTGCAATCCCTTCCCTTCCATTCTCTTGTGCACCCATACACATGCACCCAGGGTGAGTTTTAAGCCACTGTGTCCAGGACTCGAACCACGGTCGACTACATGGGAGTTCAGTGATGTAACCAGTACACCATCTGCTGGTCCCCATAAAATTGGTTTCTGTAAAATGGAAAATTAGAACTCATTCTAAGGTACTGATAAACAGTACTAGTTCCTTAAGTATCAGAAGTGATCAAAAGTGATTTTCCCCATCAGACAGCTAACATGGCATGAACCTTGAGGAAAGCACTCTCTACTTTTCAAAAAATTAAAACTTTTTATTTCTACCATAAATAAATCATTAGCAATTCCACAGGAAACAAAATTAATCCTTCCTTAGGCACCTTTGTCCTGCAGATTAAAAGATAAAATTACTCAACTTTTGAGATTTTTTAATCATTCTGGTGTAATTCTAAAATAAGCAGATACCTTTCAATTCCAAATATTAAGTTTTTAAAATACAAACAAAAACTTAAAAATAAACATTTATATTTTTATTTTTAATTTAAATTCAAATAATGTTATCTCCATCCTCTTTTTAAAATTTTGCCAGTGGATCCATGTATTCTCCAGAGAGAGAGAGAAATTGAGAAAGCAACCCCCATGGGGCATGGCAACGCTGCAATCCCTTCTCCTCCATTTCTAGCTCCCCTCAGGATTTTGAGCACTCACATACATGTGCCTGACATGTTTCTCAAGACACTGGTTGGCCCCATGAAATACAGCCACCTTAACCACCACACCATGAGCTGCCCCATCTCCATTCTTATATTTATGTTATTTTTGCTGAAAAGTTGAAAATTATTCCAAGGGGTATATTTTAGCTTATTTCAAATCCATTGGTATTAATTGATAGTACCACCATCCATTAAAATTATTTGAATTGACCTAAATGTTGAAGCATATGTGACAATAAAATGTCATTTATTAGAGTTTTAGTATGTTTTTGGCTGCTATGACAGAATACCACAAACTGAGTAATTTATAAAGAGGCTCTTGGCTCATGGTTCTTCTATACACTGGGAAGTACAAGAGAGAGGGGCCCACATCTGGTGAAGGCCTTCTTGCTACATCATCCCATGGTGGAAGGGAAAAGAAAAAGAGCACATGCATATGCAAGGGGGAGGCAGGGGGAGAAAGAAAGATCCAAACTCATCCTATTATCAGGAATCCACTGTTGTAATACCTAACCCACTCCCATGACAATGGTTTTAATTCACTCATGATGGCAGAGTTCTCATGACATAATCACCTCTTAAAGGTCCCATCTCTCAACACTATTAAATTGAATGTTGAATGTTAAGTTCCCAACACATGAGCTTTGGGGGACATATTGATACCATAGCAGTTAGTAAAAATTATTAGGTCATTGGAAAAGTCATAATGTATTTTTTTCTATGCAAAAATGCATCATGACTTTTCCGACAACCCAGTAAGCTTTGCTGAGAAACTAGGGTTGATCTAGTTGCATTTGAGCCCTAAATTTAGTACTAATCTTCCTGAACTCAAAGACAAATGGGAAACATTATGGGGTTATACAGTTCTCATTGTCTGATAAAAGTAATCAATAGTATTTGCAGAGAAAAATGTTACCAATATTAAATTATTATGCAAATGCTTAAAGAATCACGCCATAGACTTTGCAGAATATGGCAGGCATTGACACCAACTTTTGTTTGATAGAAGGTATAGAAATATTTTTCAAGTGGCCACTTCTTACACAGACTCAAAAATAAAATGTAAGGGCATAATAGAAAAAAATTGGAATTTAAATTTCATTGGAGGAATCTCAAGTTCCTACTGCAATATTGCTGCCCAGTCCCAGCAGTCTCACATTAATGCCCTTCTTCTCTTCTGCCATGCCAAGGCAGCCATGATGACAAGAATGAAAACTTATTTATAGTCCTCAGCAGAAACTTCTGGTCTTGAATTACTTGAAATAATTTTAATTTGGAATAGAAGCAAACTAGTGGAGTAGAATTTGCAACAAGAAGCACTGATTGTATTTCAGACAGTCTGATGAAGATATACTGCTTATCTCAGAAGAAGACAAACACAAAAATTATTTGTCCCCAAAATTTCAGTTTCATGCTTGACATATAAGGAACTTAGAAGTCATCACCCCATCCTAACAAGTAAAAATCTGAACAAACTAAAAAATCAACAACTTTTCTTAGGTCTGTCAGAGAGGTGAGATTACAGGGCAAAACACTACCCCTAAATTGGAGACAGGCAGGCAGATGCAGAGAGTCACAAGTTACTGGAGCAGAAACACATGAACAAAAACCTATATATGTTAAGAAAACCTGAAGTACAATTGAATTGCTGGAGGCACGGTGTAGACAAAGCCGAGAGATAAAAATCTCTAGGAAGACTCAGTCATAGGGGGCCCCTCATGCTTTCGTGAGTTTTACTTCCTGGACCTCTACCAGGTATTCACAGTGACAGACAAGACTGTAGACTGAAGACTTCACAGGAGGCTAAAGGATCCACTTCCAAGCTTATTCACATAGCTTATAGTAAAAGGTTCATTAGCACATGGCCTGCTCCATAGAGCTACTTGTGATATGGCTTCCCCAAAAGTGAGTGATCCAAGAAAGAGAGGGAGCAAGTGAGTGAGAGAATGGAAGCGTGTTGGAAGCAACAGTCATAACCCTCACTTCTGCATATACCATTTGCTCACCCAGCCCAGTTCTGTGGGGAGGGTACTACATAAATGTAAGAGTACCAGATGAGTATCATGTGGGGCTTACCTTGGAGGCTAGCCACCACAATCAGTGACTGTAAGTTTAAATGCATTTGTCCCAAGATCCTTTCATCACCTATTCTAATGTTTTCCTAATGTTTTAATCACATTTTTAAAATGTCTAGATTGATATATATTTCACGTATCATCATTCCTGTTGCTACAGGATCTTAATCATAATGCAACCCACGACGCGGTCAAGGGCTCAAATATATGTAAGTATACATAGCTTTCTCTATCAGATAGGATAAACTGTGTTTACGACATGAACTCTTGGAGAGTTCCAGAATTATTGTAGTGCTGTTTTTCTTGTATTGGCCAATAATGATCTAACATTTAAAAATGTTATATTCATTACTAAATCATTATTATGACCAAATAGAAACTGGCATCTAACCTCCCATAATGAGATTCTGTTTGAAATAGTAGTCTTGTCCTGGTGTATATGCCTATGTGGTATAGGTACATAGGTATGTATGCACCACAGTAATTAGAAAAGTTCTAAAATGTAGCTTTAGGATATCTTTGGCGCCTAGCATAGTGCCAAGCATATTGTAAGAGCACATTCGTAATGTTGCATTGAATCTACTGGAGGATGATAATGATGTTGATATCAAGAAATAAGGAAATATATATTTTATTCCTTCTGTAGGGCAATATGGCATAGTTCAATGGTTCTCAAATTTTGTATGCCGCAGAATCTATTTGAGAGGTTGTTTAGAATTCACATTCCTTAGCCTCATGTTCATGTATTTTCTTTGTTATGTTGAAGGGAGCCATGTGGTCTATATTTTTAGCAAGTGAATTAAAGTGATTCTGATGTAGGTGGTCAGTATTTAATATCATATTTGAATATGCACTTAACTGTAACTCAGATGTTACCAAGTTCTTTTGAAAAAGATACATAAAATGGTGCTAACTCCAATCCTATCTATTGTGGAAATTTGTCACCACATTGCAACAACCCAACAGTTTCTTTATTTCCAACAGTTTCTTGACATAATACCCAAAGCACAAATAAATTTTAAAAAGTACTTAACTGGACTTTATCAAATGAAAAAATGTCAGTGCTTCAAAGGACACAATTAGAAATGTGAAAAGACAATCCATAGAATGGGACAAAATCATTTGTCTGATATAAAGGTTAAAATCCAGAATTTATAATAATCTTACAACTCCACAGCAAAAAGACACACACACACAAACACATATAGTTTTATATCTGTGTGTGTGTATATATATACACATACATATTAAAAATGAGTAAAATAGGAGCCAACAGGTGGAATTGTGGTTAAGGTTATAGATTCCCACAGAGCTGACCAAGGTCTGAGTCCCAGACCCAGTGGCTTCAAAATCACACTGGGCACATGTGCATGTGTCCCAAAAATCCCTGGGAGTAGAATAGCAAGAAGGAACTGCTCTGTGGCCATCCCCACTGTGTGGGGATTTCTCACTTTCCCTCTTACTGTCTCTCTCTGACTCTCCAGCAAGCACATGTGCCCTATGGCAAAAAACTTTTAAAAAAAGCCTCTCTGTCTCCTCCGACCTTTATGTGCATGAGTGTGTGTATGTGTGTGTGTATACACATATACTATATACTATATGCATATATCCTTTTTAAAAAACATGATGAGATACCACTTTGCACCAATTAGAATGGCTATAATTTCAAAAAAAGACAATAACAACTGTTGATGAAAATGGGGCCCAGCAGTTAGTGTAAATGGCTATGTCACTGAACTCCCATGTCGTTGACCGTGGTTCAAGTCCCGGACCCGATGGCTTAAGCTCACGCCGAGTGTGTGTGCATGCGTGCCCAAGATCCCGAGAGGAGAATGGAGGAGAAGGGATTGCGATGTGGCCATACTCCCTGGGGGGGGGGGGGGTGATTTCTCGCTTTCTGTCTCTGTCTTTCTGGCGAACGCACGCGCCCTATAGCAAAAACCTCTCCAAGAAAAAAAAAATGTTGATGAAAATGTAGAGAAATTGGAAACGTCATATACTGCTGGCAGTAACGTAAAATGGTGCAGTCACTTTGGAAAGCAGTTTTTCAGTTCCTCAGTAAATTAAACAACTTATTTACAATTACTATATGACTCATAAATCCCACTCCTAGATACATACCCAAAAGGATTGAAAATAGGGGTTCAAACAAAAACTGATAAACAAGCATTCATAGCATTATTCACAACAGCCAAAAGGTTAAAACAATCAGATACATATAAACAGATGAATGGATAAACAAATGTGGTATATCCATGCAATGAAATATTACTCGGCCATAAAAAAGTACCAAGGGGTCAGCAGGTAGTGTGGTGCTTAAGGCACTAGATTCCCACATGGCTGACCACAATTCCAGTCCTGGACCCAGCAGCTTGAAAAACATGCTGGATGTGTGTTTGTGTGTGCCCAAACCCCAAGAGGCAAATGGAGGAGATGGAATTGTGGTGTGGTCATCATCCTCCCCCGGGGTGGGGGGAAGTGGAGTTCACTTTCCCTTTCTCTCTCTCTCTGGCAAGTGCACATGCCCTATGGCAAAACTCTAAAAAGACAAAGTACTGATCCATTCTACAACACACATGAACTCTGAAGACATTTTATCGTGTGAAAAAAGCTAGACCAAAAAAACAAAAAAAAAGACAAAATATTGTGTGATTTTAATTATGCAATGTCCACAATAGGCAAATCCATGGTGACAGAAAGTAGATTAATGACTGCTAGAGTACACAGGATGGAGAAATTGAGAGTTACTTTTGGGGAAGGTGAAAATATTCTGGAATTAGATAATGATCACAATGCAGAACTTTATAAATGTACTAAAAAACACAGAATTGCATACTTTAGAATGGTAAATTTTATGGTATTGAACTATATTTCAGTAAGACTTTTATTAAAATAATTTAATTTAATGGTATTCAGTTTTAGGTAGGTATGCTACATAAATATTAATATAAGATTTTAAATATTAAAAAAGGTATATTAGACCACAGTGTACATCTTTGCAACCATTTTTGAGCAAAGATACTTGCTAATACAGGAGCTAAGATCTAAGCTTTCTCCCTTCTTTTTCTCACATTTTATCAGTTATTACTTAGTTGGAAATGCTTTGTTTTTCATAACCAAAACGAAACACAAAAATCTGGCCAATAATGGTTTAAATGCTGGCATTTCATTATATATTCCAAGACTCCCAACGGATGCCTGAAAACATGGATAGTATCAAACGTTATATATACTATGTTTTCTTTCACATACATACGTACTTATTATATGTTTAATTTGCAAGTTAGGCACAGTAAGAGACTAACAATAATAGCTAATAAAATAGAATAAATTTAATGTACTATCATAAAAGTTATGTGACTGAGTTCTCTCTCAAAATACTTTTTTGTGCTCTACAGAACTCAATTGTATTTGGACAGTAGTTGACTATGAGTAACTGAAGCCGTCCATAAGGGGTGATGACTATGTTTCATAACTAGAAGTCTAAAATCAGGCTGGCTGCCCCAGAATTGGTTTTGGAGTTCAGTGATACCACAGAACTACTACTAGATTGATATGACTTTGAATTATTTGACCATTTTGTTATTATCAAGAGATTGATTCCATAGCTCCAAAAACCACATTCTTACACCAGCATCTGATAAATAGGGGGGAAGATCAAAAGGAATTTTTCCTTATACAACTCAACTTTTTTTTCAGAGAGGAATATATTTCCCAGAAAACCTCATCAGACTTCTACTTACATTTTATTTGCTAGAATTAGAAAGCGTACCTATACCTAGATCAATCATTAGCAAAGCAAAGGACAACTCAAAACAATCATGATTCATGCCCTGCAGGTGAGAAAGAAATTAGGGTTGTTAGTAGATATATAGGGAATGCCTGCCACAGAGCAGCCAGAATAATTTGCCACAATCCTATTGGTCTCAGAAAGGCTTAATAATTACTCTCTTTTTCTAAGAGATTTTTGCCTTAGGGTGTGTGTACTCCCTGGGGGAAGAGAGAGAGAGACAGAAACAGTGAGAGGGAAAGTGAGAAATCACTCCCCAGGGGCATGGCCATGCTGCAATCCCTTCTCCTCTATTCTCTTGGGGTCCCAAGCACACACACATATACACCTAGCATGAGTTTCAAGCCACCAGGTCTGGAACTCGAATCATGGTCAGCCATGCAGGAATCCAGTGATATAACTTTATAACTCTAAATAGAGTGCAGATTTCTGCTCCATCATAGGAAATTCCACATTGTTAGAGGAAAAATAAAAATGCACACAAACAAACCAAACTTCACTTCATAGAAAACCCAAGTATGTAAAGATTAAAACTAGTTGGGCCAGTAGATGGCATAGCAGTTACATTGCTGGACTCCTACATGGCCAACTGCAGTTCGAGTCCTGGAAACGGTGGCTTCAAAATCACTCCAGTGTGTGTGCGTGTGGGCCCAACATCCCGGGAGGAGAATACAGCAGAAGGGATTGTGGTGTGGTCATCCCCCTTGGGAGATGATTTCTCACTTTCCCTCTCACTGTCTCTGTCTCTCTCCAGCGAGAACACACACACTAAGGCAAAAACCTCTCAAAAACAAAAATAAAAGATTAAAACCAATTTACTTCCATAAAAAGGACTAGTGATTTTCCTTGATTATTCCAAGTTTTATTGATCTCTTCTCATTATTTCCTTCAGCATGAATAGTCTCTACTCAGGAGTGAATTCAGGTTTGTGAGGACTGTATTAATAATATTTTGGAAACTCTCTTTAAGAACAATAGAGACCAGTAGATGGCATAATGGTTACATCACTGGACTCCCACATAGTCGACTGCGGTTTGAGTCCCAGATCAGGCGGCACAAAATACTCACACCAGGTGTGTGTGCATGTGTGCCCAAGATCCCAAGAGGAGAAGGGATTGTGGTGTGGCCATCCCCCTGGGGAGTGATTTCTTGCTTTCTGTCTCCCTGTCTCTCTGGCGAGCACAGGTGCCCTATAGCAAAAACCTCTCTTTAAAAAAAAAAAAAAAAAAAAAAAAAAAAAAAAAAAAGGGACAGCAATATGCAATGAGGCTCAAAAGTGAATATTTGTTTAGAATTAGAAAATCAATCATGACAAATTCCACATTTCAAAAAGTTGACAAATACCACAAATATGACAACATCAAGGAGAATAGCACAACTTTTCATTATTTAACTGCCTGACCTTTGTAAATTCAATTTTCAGATGCATACTCTTGGTCACCTCTTCATATGAAGATTTTTAAATTTAATTGATTATTGAGAGAATAGAAAGATATTTTGATCTTTTCTTCAATAAAAGACCTTTGAAAGTTGATAAAGGTTGGTGTCTTTTCTATTACTGTCAATAAGTAAGCATAAAACATGTGACATTAGGGGCCAGCAGGTGGTGTGGTGGTTAAGGTGCTGGACTCCCAGATGGCTGACTGCGGTTTGAGTCCCAGTCCTAGTGGCTTGCTTTCTCACTTTCCCTTTCTCTGTCTCTCTCTCTCTCTGTCTCTCTCTCTGGTGAGCACATGTATCCTATAGCAAAGTAAAAATAATAATAATAAATAAAATAATTCTCTTTAAAAAAGTGACATTATACAAATGTATTCATACTTTTAATAGTGTTTTAGACCTGTGCCCTACAAATAAAGAAGTTTGGATAAATTATATTTCATAGATTTCCATAAATTTTTTTTAAATATGTTCCTTTTTAGAATCACATTACCAAGTATACTCCTGCCAGGAGAGAATATTTGATTAGGCACTGGTGAGAACCTAATCCCCTACTTATAATTTCATACATTTAATGAAATGACTGGGAGACTTTTGCACAGATGGGCTTCTGTAACTTTGTCTTTAGTTACATTTCAGATCTTGCTTCTTTACCGCCTTCATATTTCCAGAGCTGGAAACCTTAGGTGTTGTTCATATCACAGTGTGACTTTAGCTTTGCATCTTCATGTTGAAGGCAGAGAAGGTGAGAGGAATACTCCTAGTAGCCACTCCCACCCCAGGGTACATGGTAATAGCTACATATGAATGTGACTATGGACTGCATACATATATCCTACTAAAGTCAGTCTCAACATATTTACAACACAATTAATATGACCAAGCCCCAAGTCTCAACCACAAACACTTGGGGGACATCCAGCCACCACCCATTAAGACCAAATTCTGAAATATGAACCTATGAGGGATAAACAATTATGTAAACTCTAACGGGGGTCTCTAAAGAGGTAATTAAGGTAAAATGATATCATTTAGGGTTAGGGTATACCCTAATCCAATATGAGTGGTGTCCTTATAAGAAGAAGATATTAGGACACAGACACACACAGAAGGAAGACCATGTGAAGGCACAGGGAAAAGATGGTCATTTTTTTTTTTGAGAGGTTTTTGCTATAGGGCGCGTGTGCCCGCCAGACAGAGAGAGAGAGAGACAGAGAGACAGAAGGTGAAAAATCATCCCCCAGGGGTGATGGTCATGCAGCAATCCCTTCTCCTCCGTTCTCCTCTCGGGATCTTGGGCACGCATGCACACGCGCCTGGTGTGAGTTTTAAGCCACCAGGTCTGGGACACAAGCTGCGGTCGACTACGTGGGAGTCCAGTGACACAGCCATTACACCAACTGCTGGTCCCAAGATGATCATTTTTGAGCCAAGGAGAGGGACCTCAGGAGAAACCAAGCCTAATGGCACCTTCATCTCAAACTTCCAGCCTCCAGAATTGTGAGAAAATACCAACTAGTCTGTGGTACTTTGTCACAGCCTCCACAGCAAACTAATAAGGTGTCAATTAGGACTTTGCAAGAAACTCATTTTAGTAAGAGTCCCCTAAAACTTAAGCTTCCTTAGCTTTATGATATACCCATCTCTATCACACAATTTATCGCTTAATTTTGTTCTATCTTGTATCACTCATTTGTTATTCTATCTCATTCTATTGTAACTGTCTTGAAGACATTGACAATTTTCTGAGTCTTCGACATTACCCTCAGCCATGTCTTGTCCATTTAGCATCCCAAGATGGAATCTAACACAAAAGGTACCTATTAAGGAACTTGTATTAATTTATTCACTACATCTACATATAATCTTGCCTAGAGTTATTTATTTATTTATTTATTTATTTATTTATTTATTTATTTACTTATTGTGGGCAAGTTTTAATTGGGGGGCAGTAAGCCACACTGGGGGGGGGGGCACAAGTTCAAAGGGCAGTGGCTCTCTCTTCCTCTCTGTGATTAGTTACCAACTCTGGTTTTCCAGGTAACCAGGAGGTATATCCCTCCAGGGTGTTTGGGTGTTTTTTTTTTTGTTTTTTTTTTTTTTGGAGAGGTTTTTCGCTATAGGGCGCGTGCACTCGCCGGACAGACAGACAGAGACAGAGAGACAGAAAGCGAGAAATCACCCCCCAGTGGGGATGGTCATGCCGCAATCCCTTCTCCTCCATTCTCCTCGTGGGATCTTGGGCACACACACACACACGCGCCCGGCGTGAGTTGTAAGCCACCGGGTCCGAGACGCGAACCTCGGTCGACTACGTGGGAGTCCAGCGACATAGCCATTACGCTAACTGCTGGTTCCCCAGGGTGTTTTTTGAGTCACCAAGCAACCTCCTGGCTCTTCTTGAGGGTCTTGTCTCAAACATTCTTTAATAAAATTCCACAAGAAAAAGGCAAAAATAGGAATTTTATTTGGTTCTTCTACTATATAGCACTCCCTAATTTGTTCTCTGACCACGTCTCAGGTCTCTTCATTTACTGTTCCCTGTTCTGAGAACCACAGGCATGTTTATAGTACAAAGTCCAGGAATTGATGTAACTACTTAATACTCAGTTTACTGCCCCTAGTTTTTAACATACAAGACAACATTTAGACATACATCTCTCTCTCTTTAGACAATTGTCCCCATGGTTTACACCCAACTCTAAATCCACTCCTTATCTTACTCTGTCAATTTCTTACTTTATTCGTTCCAGCTGGACTCAGGAGTGTCCACTCACCCGATTCTGTGTAGTTCTCCCATACATGGGTCCCACGTTGGGCACCACCTGCTTCAGCCTGTGAGGTGTGGGGATGTGTACCCTGAGTGGAAGCAGTGGTGGATTTGGAAAAACCATACAGACACACAAGTAGAGAAAAGTGGGGATTGGGCAGACCAGGTATCTCTGATGGACATTGTCTCAGCCTTACCTGGAGTTATTAAAGGAGGACAACTGTAAATACTGGAGACAGTATAGGAAGGGTTGGGTAATGGAGGATGGGTGAAAGGGGATCAGGGAAAGAAAAAACATTTGACACAAAAATGAAAAGTTATCTATTGATAATTATGTATATGGTAATATCTTTGACTTTACTGATATGCACTGTATTTGTGCTGGGAAAAAGCATTTTGTATGCTGTAAAGATGTACAGTAATTAGACATAATAAATAAATAAAGTTTATTAAGGAGGGCATTCACCACTTCTCTAAGACCAACTTCTCTGTGAAATGATGGTTATCATTACAGATTTTCACATAAATACTTCTATTGAAAGCCAAAGTAAGTTTAGTATACTGGTATATACTATCATAGGCTAAAATTTTATATATAATTATTTATATATAATATTAAAAATATATATAAATCAGGTATTAAATACATATTTATTAACAAGTAGAAATCAGGAATTTATATCTAGAAAGCCCATAAAGTTTATAAAAAGACACCTTCAGTGAGTGATCACACGCGTGTAAAGAATTATTCATTTCATGTCTTTTGAGGCCACAGTCTACTCAAATTAAGTTGTTGAGGCCAGCAGGTTGCATAGTGGTTACAGCGCTGGGATCTCACATGGATGACCATATTTCAAGTCCTGAACCTGGTGGCTTAAAAATCATGCCTGTCATGTGTGCGTGGATGCCAAAGATCCTAGGAGGAGAAAGGAGGAGAAAGGATTGAAGTGTGGCCATTCCCCCATAAAGGGTGGTTTCTTACTTTCCCTCTCACTGTATCTGTTCTGCACACATGCCCTATGGCAAAAACCTTTTAAAAAAAAGTGTTAACATAATTTGCCAAGAGTATTATCCCTACCCCATACCATTCTTAAAATATGATTATAAAAAAACATTTTTATGTGTGCAGAACGCGCGTTTCACTTTTTATATTTTATGATCCTGGTGCATGCATGTAAATAATGATTAGATTTAGAAGGTAAATTAATACCTATGTAAGCCTAAAAGTAACTACAAACATCCATAATCCCCTCTCCGTTTATAATATACTGCCACAAATTCTGTCCTGTTTATTGATGGAATTTTTAAAGGAATTATTTATTAATTTATTTATTTGATGAGAGAGAGAGAGAGAGAGAAGGCCACCAGGTCTGGGACTCAAACCATGACTGGCCATGTGGGAGTCCAGACCCTTAACCACCACACAACCTGCTGGCCCCTGTTAATGCACTCTTAAAATTAGCTTGATTTTTATTTGCTTTCCTTAAAAATTAGTACTGATTGAATTATTTTTTTCTGGTTAATAATTTAGTGGGCTATACTCATAATTCACTGAAAAAAAATTGAGAGGTATAAAACACAATTACTGTGACAAGCAGATGGTGTAATGGTTACATCACTGGACTCCCACATATCTGACCACTGTTTGAGTCCTGGACCCGGCAACTTAATCACGCCAGGTGCATATATGTGTGTGCTCAAAATCCTGAGAGAAGACTGGAGGAAAAGGGATTGCAGCCTGGCCATCCCCTCTGGGGGATGACTTCTTGTTTTCTGTCTCTCTGTCTCTTTCTGGTGAGCGCATGTGCTCTACAGCAAAATATCTCTCAAAAAACCCCCACAATTACTATTATTTTCAGAATGATTTGCTTTATTTCACTGATTGATTCCTAGGTATTGTCTAGGAAATGGAGTTTAAGATATCAAGATCTATATGCAAACTCCTGACTTCTCAAAGCAATGCCCAAATTGACTTTCTTAAGACTAAATTAATTAATTAATTAAATGCCACACTGAGTAAGCCAGTCTGTTTCTTTATAAATTGAATCTTTGTTTTACTTGTCAGACATCTGGGGAACATGCTAGACATGGCACTGGCAACAACTAGTGGTATTATATTATTATAATACATTACTGTGTATTACATTATAACATATAATATTATTAAGCCACCAGGCCTCATCAAGAAGGAATGAAAAATTAAATTAGTACTATATCTTCCAGATATTATTATATAATGAAAAACTGTAAGTAAAAGTTGAATATCCCATATCTAAAAATGCTTGGGACCAGAAGTAATTTTGGATTTTGGATTTTTTTAGATTTGGAATATTTGCTTATACATAATGAGATATTTTCAGGATGAGACTCAAACCTAAACACAAAATTCATTAATTTTTCATAGTATACACCTTATACACATACCCAAAGGTAATTTAATGCAATATTTTTGCATTGCAGTGTTTTGACTGTGACCTGTCACATGAGGTCAGGTATAAAATTTTCCACTTGTGGTATCACGTTGATGCTCATGATGTTTCAGATTTGAGAGTATTTCAGATTTCAGATTTTCATGTTAGGAATGCTCGATGTGTATTATGTAAAAAAATGAACTAGACGACTGGGTTTGTAGAAACTGTAAGGTAGAATGAAACACAATGAAAATATTTCAGTAAATGGGAAGCAGACTGTTTAAGCTGAATCTGTGCAAACCCTGTCTTCTTTTGGTCACAGCTCAATGTTTTGTATGTGATAAAATTGAAAAGTTAACAAGCATCTTGGCGAAATGGTTATAGTACTAATTGTTGCTTGCTTATTTACCAATAATGTATTAGTGTAAATGGTTTCAGATAATGACTATATCAAGTGAAAAATCTTGCTTCTGTTAAACATGCCATGCTAAAAGCTAAAAATGTGTTTTCTAAAGGACTCTTGCTTTGATTATCATCATCAACATATAATAGGGTAAATAATGAATGTATTTTCTGAGTCAGGTTCCATGATGTGAAATACTGAAACAATAAATTATACTTTCATAGACTCCTAAGACAAACAAAATAGATGGGCATTCTAATTGTTCTATCCTAACTGTTGATATTGACTAGGGTTTTTAAAAGTAAATATGTTTTCCTGATTGTAAACATAAAATAGGCTCAGTGTAGAAAATTGAAAAGTTTATGACTAATACATTCTTCTACAGCCATATTCAACTTTTCTTCCTTTCCATATTCCACATCTTATGCAGCTTCCCAAGTAAAATTCTTGTTAAACATAATTTTTAGGGTTCCATTCTAATGATAACTTACAATAATGGGGATAAATAAAAAAAGGTTACAGGTTACACTTAGAAGCATATTATCCATATTTAAAACTAAATCTACTATGTGAGAAGAATACTTGTAACCAGAGACTGTTATCTGCAATTTTTTAGACAATATTAAATTTTAACAACTTTCCTTTTCAGTGCTGATCATTTACTTGAATTTTCATTTATGTAAATGAATAACTGTATCTCTGAATAAGTGTGTCTGAAATATAAAAATAAAACATGTCATTAATACTTCCTCACAAATATTTTAGCTGTGGTGGAAGATGGAATAGACTTTTAATTTGGATTTCTCCTAATTGATAAGTACACCTTCCAGCTAAATTGATGTAAACATACAATAATTCAAATACTTAGCCACATGATTTTTTAACACCTTAAATAATGCCTTCCCTAATTAAGGCACTCATTAAGTTAAAATCTCAGGTAACATATATTTCTAGCATTTTACTGAACTCAGGTCATTTGCTTGTTTTATTTTAGGAAGTGTCTGTTCTGAGATTTTCCAGACCATTTTATAAAATATTATGGGAAGGCCTAAAACAAATTAATGAAATATCTATCTATAAAACTTGCCCAGTCTTTACCAATAATTAAGAAAAATATCCTACTTTGCTCTTGATGTAGTTCCTTTGGAATAGAAAGTAGTCAGAATCTTGAGATTATTTTTAACAAAAGAATTTCTAAAGAGACAACAGGTGGCTTAAAGAAAGATTTTTAAGTTATGAAAGTGACTAAATCTTTCTAAATCCATAAATAGTATCCAGTCTTCCAGTTGTTCGATTCTTAAAATTCAAATGCCTTTGACTATAAAAATATTACATCTAATAATTTTGACATATGCTTTCAGTAATGCGTTTTTTATTTTAAAATGTCTTAACACTGAGAATGCCATTGTGAATTCTGAAACTTTTCTATATTTAATTTTATTGGGTGCCATGGAGGATGAGAAAAAGATTTTTAACAAAATAAAGGCTAATAATAACTTCGCTTTAACCTTACTTTACTTTCTTTCTTTTTTTTTAAACTGACTAATCATATTTGAGTGCCCTTTAAATCAGGACACCAATGACACTTTGTTTCCAATTAATGGTAAAAACCTTCTTTGATCCTTTGACTTTTTTATGAGCTCACTTTATATTTTCCAGACTAACATGCATGACAACATAATTCTCTATACTTATTAATATTCAACTTTGTGGCTTTAAGGAGAGCAATCAGAAGAAACATAATGTCATCTGCTTATCTACAGCATTAGTAACTTTTGCTTATAATATAAAGAGACCAAAAATACTTAGGAATAATAATTAATATTAATTGAGCACTTACTATATGTCACTTGCTGTAAGTGCCAGATATGTACTAAGTCATTTAATAATTGAAACAGTCTTACGAGTAGGGAACTTTGAATAGTAAGCAAATATAAATAAATGCACCCATGGGGACTAACAGGTGGCATGGTGGTTAAGGCGCTGGACACTCTCCCACATGGTTGAACATGGTTCGAGTCCCAGACCAGGTGACTTGCTTTCTCACTTTGCCTCTCTCTCTTGGTCTCTCTCTCTGGTCAAATTAAAACAAATGAATGAATAAATAAAATTAAATAAATAATTATTTAAAAACGAAAAAAAAATAAATGTGCCCAACATACTTCTGGGATTAAGAATCAATTTTTTTTTTGAGTTTTTTGCTACAGGATGTGTGCGCTTGCCAGAAAGACAGAGAGAGAGACAGAGAGACAGAAAGCAAGAAATCACCCCCCAGGAGGGATGGCCATGCCACAATCCTTTCTCCTCCATTCTCCTCTTGGGATCTTGGACACTCATGCACATGCGCCCTGCATGAGTTTAAGCCACCGAGTCTGGGACTCAAACTGTGGTTGACTATATAGGAGTCCAGCGACATAGACATTATGCCAACTGCTGGTCCCTTAAGAATCTATTATGTATTCCATGATTGTATATTATCATTGACATGGAACTCTGAAAAGAATGCTTTAAAAAAATGTAATGACATGTAAAAGTGCATATGATTTAATGTTTAAACTCTTTATATAGTGTTATATTGGCTCTATTATGTACAAAGAGATGGGGAGTCTTAATAAAGTTCATGGAAGTGTGCATTATGAAAACAAATATTCATAAAAAAGGAAGAAAAAAACTATCCATGGATTAAAATTTCTTTGCACCAAAATACATTCAAACTTTAATTCCATTTTCCACATACTTTATGAAGTCCCCTCATATATATGCATATATGTATATATGCACATTCAAATATATATTTATATGTATACATAGACAGAAAGAGAGAAAGTTCACCAAATATTCATAGCATTATCTCTAGGTAATGGAATTTCAGGCAATTTTAATTTCCTTCTTTATATACTGCGTTATGACTTGAACCCAAGCATTACTCACAAACGGAGCCTAATAATAGAATATTAACAAAAACCATACAAAAGATGCCAACAGGACTGACAAAAAAAAATGTATTGTATTTTAGTTAATATTCTAGAGCAGAAGAAAGACGAGGCTATAAGAATTCTAGATCCAGGGGCTAGCAGATGGCACAGTGGTTAAGGGCTCCAGACTCCCACATGGCCAACTGTGGTTCGAGTCCTGGACCTGGTGGCTTGATTTCTCACTTTCTGTCTCCCTCTCTCTCTCTCATTCTGTACCTCTCTGGTCAAACTAAAAATAAATTAAATAAATAAATAAATAAATAAGATTTAAAGAAAATAATTCTTTAAAAAAATAAAAAGAATTCTATATCTGGTTGCAGCTAATATTCTAGTAATCCAGGAGGTATATTTAGTTCATTAGTCAAATGTGTGGGAGACAACCCAAGTATTTGTCTTTGTTCTAATGAGCCAAATGATCATATATATAATCCTTACTGATTCATTTCTACTCTTCTAAAATTAGGATGAAGTATACAACCTTAAGGACACTAAAATAGAATCCAACAGCATTTGTCAACTTTGTCCTATGTAAGTCCAAGGAGACACATTTAATTGTGATCTATATTTAAAAGGATTTGGGTGAAGTGTAATGGATTTGAAAGAGGTCATCTATATATTCACTAAAAATATTAATTTGAAAATATGATCATATATAGTAAAAGCAACCTATTTAGGTTAATACAAATGGAAACTATACTGCCTAAACCTGTGCTTTTCAAAGTGCAATCTATAATACTTGTTATAAATGCAGAGTCCTGGGCCACCCCACACAAACTAATTGAATCAAAATCTCTGGGAATGGGGACCATGTGATATCAATTTTACATTTTTTTTTTAGGTTTTTGCCATAGGGTGCATGTGCTCATCAGAGAGAGACAGAGACAGAGAGAGATAGAGGGTGAGAAATCACCCCTTGAGGGATGACCATGCTGCAATCCATTCTCCTCTTGTAATTGTGGGCATATACACATGTGCCCAACAAGAGTTTCAAGCCACCAGGTTTGGGATTCAAACCATGGTTGGTCATGTGGGAGTCCAGTGCCTACTATGCCACTGGCTGGTCCTGTGATATGCATTTTCAGTAAGTTCTCTAAGTGGCTCTAAAGCACACTGAAGTTTTAGAATCACTGTCCTAGAAGAAAGATTTAGTCTCTGACAATGACATACTATTAATATATTCATGATACAGATCCATAATGGAGGATGCAGTCTATTATAAAACCTTGAATTAAGCCCTCGGTTGTCTCTAAAGAACACAGTAGGGACCAGCAGTTAGCAAAATGGCTATGTCGCTGAACTCCCATGTAGCTGACCGTGGTTCGAGTCCTGGACCCGGTGGCTTAAACTCACGCCAGGCGTGTGTGTGCGTGTGTGTATACCCAAGATCGCAAGAGGAGAATGGAGGAGAAGGGACTGCGGTATGGCCATCCCCTCTGTGGAGTGATTTCTCACATTCTGTCTCTCTGCCTCTCTGTCTTTCTGGCGAGCGTAAGTGCCCTATAGCAAAAAAAAAAAAAAAAAAAAAAAAAAACCAACAACAAAAAAACTACTGACCTGGACTTCATGGGAGTCCAAGGATTTCATTATGAAGTAGGTAACTGTTCTACCTGGAAGCTGATCTTTCTAGACCTCTGAGTCAGTCATAAAGCGAAATTATGTATGTGTGTATGTGTGTGTGTGTGTGTTTTAAATTTATTCACTTATTTCTTCAGAAAGAGTCACCGCCAAGACAGTCCCACTATGCTACAGTCCTCCCTCTAGAGTTTTCCTGCCAGCCAGAATCATTAGCACCCACAGGAGTGGCTGGCATGCTCAGGTCAACTGGGGATGTGCACCCTGGGCCTTTCCCCTATAGCTCCAATGTTGCCCAACAGTGCCTCCCTGCCTGTGCCACTGTAATTGGGTCATATGTGTGTGTGTTTTGTTTTGTTTTGATTTTTAGGAAATGTACCAAAATGCTGATTATTATGATATCTCCTAGAAACTTGCCCATGGGTGCTGCAATGCATAATTGGTTCCACTGGCACTAATTTCCATGAAATATATTGTACAAATAGAATGTAGCACATTGGTTTCACTCAGCATTAGCAGGCAGTACGAGTGAGCTACTATGGTGAGCAGTTTATATATCCACATGGCCAAAAGTTTGAAATTTTAAAGCTAATTTGAGTAAAGTTATTTTCCACTGAATTAAGAGGTGGCACTGAGGCTAATGAACCTTAATTATAATAAAATGTTTCATGATTCTTTTATTAATCAATGATATTATATGAAAACTGGCAGATCCCTCAAATTAGGGAAATAAAAGTACAATCAACAAGAAGCTTTCTAATAAATGTCTTAAACTTCATTCGGGTATCGTTATAATTTCAAACATCCTTCACATGAATTCTTATATTATTTGATACTCAGGAATCGTGTGAGATAGGAATATCTAATATTATAGAAGTGCCACTTTAAGATCTAGATATTAAGTAAATTGTGTGTAAGGTGACCTGGGGCTAGTGCAATAACAGATACTAGACCAGAAACCAAATCTATCGCCTTATGTTTTTTCCTAGTGCATGATGCTAACTTTTTATTAAAAACCCATTCAAAATGGTAAAAAGTGGACAGATTAAACTTTTTCCCCTTAGTAGCAAAAGGGGAAATAAAAATGATCTTTAATTGGAGTTTTCTTTCTGATTCCCACCCTCAGTGAGTGCTGCCTTATTAGAGCAATCTGTTTATAGAAGAGTTTGTTT
Source organism: Tupaia tana (assembly GCA_026018925.1). NCBI lineage: Eukaryota > Metazoa > Chordata > Mammalia > Scandentia > Tupaiidae > Tupaia > Tupaia tana. The sequence continues at coordinate 27,971,334 of JAKSZU010000009.1, forward strand.
AGTCCAATGTCTTTGCAGATAAATCCATCACCTAAGGTATAAATCAATGTGCACAGCAGTTCTACACCAGCACATACATAGCATAAAAAAGCCAATCATCTTTACTGATAAAGAGTTTCAGGCCACTAATACATTACTTCCTAAAAACATTTGTCAGTGCTACAAATAAAACAAAGAAAGCAGCACAAAACTGCCGCATTTGTTGCCACTTACCAGCAGCTAACAAGCGCGAACTGCCACGACCATATCAAACACGTGGTTATAAGGAGAAAAAATACCAGTAGTCAGGATGGAAATGCTAAGGATGAAAGAAGGTTGTAAAAATGTTATTACATAAGGAACTGAAAAAGGGACCAGCAGTTGGCATGATGGCTATCATGGAGTCAACTGCAGTTCAAGTCCTGGACCCAGTGACTTAAACTCATGCCGGGTGCGTGTGCGTGTGTGCCCAAGATCCCTGGAGGAGAATGGACGAGAAGGGATTATGGTGTGGCCATCCCCCCTGGGGGGTGATTTCTCGCTTTCCATCTCTTTGTCTCTCTCTGTCTTTCTGGCAAGAGCATGCGGCCTGTAGCAAAAACCCTTCCCAAAACAAAAAACAAAAGCAACATTATTAGGTTACTGCCATCCCACCCCAAACCCCTGCAAAAAAAAAAAAAAAAAAAAAAAAGAGGCAGGGTATTTTGAAAAAGGCCTTATGTCAAAGCAGTGATAAACAAGAATGAAAACCAATATTTTTACTTTTGAAGGTAACCCTTTAGATTATGCCTACGTTGTGACAGTTTTCAGTGGCACCAGCTACTCAAATACAGAGCGACCATTTCAGCCCGAGAAGAAAACTGATATCATGCGAAGCAGCACAGTGATAGGATTTGGAGACGCTCATTCAATTCAAATCAACGGCTTATACTGGACCTTAAAAAAATCATTTCGGTTGCTGAAGAACAAGCCCTTTATCTCATTCAGTAAATGTCATTTCATAGTTCATGATGGTGCAGTAGAGGCTTCCACACAGAGGAGCCAGATCTTAACAAAAAAGTATAAGCGGTTTTTGAACCTTATCAGCAAACCTTTACTTGATCAAAGCTGACTTTATCCAAACCAGATTTTTGTACAGTATTTATGTGTGCCTAGAGAGTAATAAGCACTATAAACGCAATGAATAAAATAAAATATATTTGGCCGTATACTCTCCTGTGCCTTAGACTCTCCCTGGGAAGTGAAGGAAGTGGTTAAGGAGGTGCATTAATGTTTTTAGGCTACTTACTGCATAACTGCTGGAAGGGGTTAGTACCTAAGTGAGCTCCCTAAGCCTCTAACTTACTCCTAAGGAGAGACTTACTGGGAATATTAACCTTCAAATTACATAAAAAGCTTGATCGAGTGCTTTAGGTACAAGGGAAGTATTATTCCAGACCTAGAAGGAACACAGCCTGATGTAACTTTTAGCCTAGCTGGGGGAAAAAAAAAAAAACTGCTCCTGAAACTACAGTGGGCCATGTTTTCCAAAGGAAGCAATAGGAGGTAAGCTACCTAGAATAAGCGTTCTTATTTTCTCCCACAGGGAGAATTATTTAACAGCCCACCTAAAGATGGGTCTCCCTTGCTCTGTTGCAGGATGCCATATGATTATACATATCTTCCCAGATCAGTATTCGGTATCTTTATTTAATTTTTTCTCATGTTCTTTTATATAAACGGTGTTGTCATCCAATTTAAAAAAAAAAAAAAAAAAAGAAAGAAAAAAAAACCAGAGATATTGTCTTTGGAATTGAATTTTGTTGTTTTGCTATTCTTCTGCATTTTTAATTCTTATAGCAATGTCTTCTACTTAGAAAAATGGGCCAAGAAAGAAGATCTTCAAATCTTAACACCTAGAAATAACCACTGGTTTTGTTGTTGTCTGTTTTTTACTATAGGGTGAGTGCACTCATTGGAGACACAGAGAGAGACAGAAAGAGGGAAAATGAGAAATCATTCCCCAGGGGAATAGCCACAAGACAATCCCTTCTCCTACATTCTTCTTTTGGGATTTTGAGCATGCACACAAATGTGCCCAGTGTGAGTTTCAAGCCATCGGGCCCAGGACTCGAACAATGGTTGATCATGTAGGAGACCAGTGCTGTAACCACTTCACCACCTGCTGGTCCCAAAATAACCATTATTAAAATTTAGTGTCCTTCCATTCACTTTTTGGCATAGAGAGAAATGCTTCATCTTAAAAATTCATGTTTTAATACCAAGTAATCATTATGATTGAATCATTTTCTGATTTTTTTCCTGTACTCACATACAAACAAACAAAAAAAAAACCAAAACCTAAAAGCCTGTCCTTTGATATATATAGGAACCTGTTTAAGTGTCTATTACAGTATATTTATCTTCCTATTATTTAAAGCTAGAATGTGTATTTGATATTCAAAGACATTTTTACATTCTATCAGTTAATACATTGATGACGTCTAAGAGAGACCTGATTTTAAAGCAATAGTGATGATAATTTTGTCTTTCATAAGAGTGTGCACCTTATATTGACCCTTGGGTTAGAATTTCATCATGTATGTTTAAAGAATCGAGTATTTTGTTTCGGAAGAAAGAAAGATAAGGAGGAAGGAAGGAAATAAAGGGAAAAAGCAGTATTTTTATTTTACCTCTAATAAGTCCTCTTTATTTATGATTTACAATAATATATCTGTGGCAAATCATAACCTGACTGACTTGTGAGAACAAGGCATGACATGTCAAAGCAGTGGGGAACTGACTCAAGTTTGAAAAAGATACACTTGGGTAAAAATAATTTTTATATTTTTAATTGAAAGTAGAAAAATAACTAGAGCACTGGCACTCAATGGAAAAAAATACACTTACAGCTTTGTGTTCTATAAAGACAGTTTTCACTATGCTCCAATATGCACACATTAATATTTTTATTTACTGGGTAACAAAAGATATTCTATGGAACCTATTCTTCCATTGATGCATGAAGAAATTATATAGGGAAGTAACTCTCAAATGAATCAATGAAAGAGCAAGCCATTTAGCATTTTATAATTCTCTTTATTCATTCATTCCATTTCCCAAATGAATATACCCCAAACCTCAGAACCAGAATCTATAAAATTACAACCTACAGTAATATTCACTTTCCAGGAAAGCGCTATGTACTAGCACTTTGGGTATCTAGATAGGCTTATCGTTGAGATTTTGGAATATTTACAGTGCATTATGCTTATAAAGTATCCCTTTTTGAAATACCCACACTGAAAACATTGTTTTAAGATAATTCCAGCATTGCACTCTACTTTCTTCAGTTTCAGGCCACGCTCTTCCCCACAGTATTTTGCAGAGCTTTTACTGGCAAAGAATTTCTCACTGCTTTCCTATTTCAGATATTGGTTTACAGGAAATTCATACACCCTTGGAAAGTTCTGGGAAAGGGCAGAACACATTTGTGCAAACCTTTTTTTTAATTAAGAATGTGCTTGAGATAGAGAAGTTAATAGTGTTGCATACAAAACACTGCTCCGAGTTGCAAGGTATTTGAAGGATATGGAAATGTGGCTAATAAACACATTTATGAAGTAAAAAATGTAAGGTGAACTCTCAGGATGTTATTCTTTTGGGTCACTGGAAAAGTCATGAAAACGTCTATGCATTTTTTGCAAAACAAAAAAACATGTTATGACTTTTCTGACAACCCAACAGAACCTTTACATAGCAAAGCAAACGAAAACATTGAAATAAATCCACAATAAAAAATTCTAATACTACTTCATGATATGTCAGCCACACAAAATAAGAGACCCTTAAGAATTTCTGTTAGAGGTAAACACTTAGTGAGACAAAATCAGGAAATAGGGAGATGTCTGAAGAGGTTAGGGTGTCTTGCCTCAGGCTTCTTATAGAAAATGGGACAAAGACAGAACTTTAGCACCATCACTGTTATGTCTTAGCACCTCACTCATTTGGAAATGGCTAATTCAGAATTTCTAATGATCAAGATGAATGTAGGAGTGAAGTTTGCCTTTGTAATAACTATGAAAGAAAGATTTTTTAAATGTAGTTTGAATTAGACAGCAGAAGAAATGTTTGATCCCATAAACACACTTTTCCAACCCCCCTTTTTTTGACAGCTTGCTGTACTTTAAAGTATAATATCTGAGATCAAGACAATTGCATCTAGCATTGTTATAAATTAATAAATAAAGAAATAAATAAATGATATCAGTCATCAAGAGTTCGAGAGTGAATAGCATCTTCATAACCTCCATGTTCTGGGTTAACTTGAGCTTCGTTGTGCAAAGTTCTTCACTTTGCAACCAGATCTGTGGAGTCTTGGGCAGCATTAACTGCCAGCATAGTGGGAATAACAAGAGGAGATCTTGCTAACTGCAATAGCAAGCTGCTCCTGATATCCCATGCTGGTTGCATAGTTTTCAAGGTATACAAACAGGGCTGTTTCTACAGCACCCCTACCAGGAGCCATGGATTTTTGACTCCAAAACTCTTCACCACACAGATAGCATGTATGAGCCTTAGGGTTTTTAATTAATTTAATTAATGCAGATGGCATAATGGTTACGTTGCTGGACTCCACGTAGTCGGTCGTGGTTCAAGTCCCAGAGCCAGTGGCTAATAATTCACACCACTCATGTGTGCATGTGTGCCCAAAATCCTGAGAGGAGAATGGAAGAGAAGGGATGTGGCATGGCCATCCCCCTTGAACGGTGATTTCTCACTTTCTGTCTCTCTCTCCAGTGAGTGCATGTGCCCTATAGCAAAAATCTCTCTCTAAAAAAGAAGTATCAGTTCATTGTCACAAATATGCTGTTTTACTATCTCCTCTGATTTTCCCAATACTTCAGCCTCAAGTCTCTTTGCCTTCCAAATTGGCCAGGATTGACAGAATGGCTGCTTCCCATCCCTTTTTAAAATCATATTCATTGTTTACATTTCCCTCATTGTGAAAGCACTGTGGAACACTTGAAAAAGCATAAAAGTAGAAAATCAAAATCTCTTGTAATGCAATAACCAAGAGGTAACCACAACTGACATTTTAGAAAACAAGCGTTGGCAAACTTTCTGTGAAGGACCAGATAACAAATCAGTCTTTGTTGGCCGCATACATTCTCTGTCACTTATACATTTTTAAAATTTTTAATTTATCATTATCATTACTTTTTATATTTGCTACAGGGCACATGTGCTCACCCGAGAGTGACAGAGAGAGAGAGAGAGAGAGAGAGAGAGAGAGAGAGAGAGAGAGAAAGAGAGAGGAAGTGAGAAAACAAGCTGCTAGATCTGGGACTTGAACCGTGGTCAGCCATGTGGGAGTCCAGCACCTTAATCACCATGACACCTGCTGGCCCCCACTTATCCATTTTTATTTTTGTACTGTATTGTTTTGTTTTTAACAACCTTTTCATTTATTTATTTTATTGCCAGAGGGGGCATGTGCTCCCCAGAGAGAGACAAAGAAACAGAGAGAGAGAACAGGCAAAGGCACTCCCCAGGGGAATGTGGTCATTTCTCAATCCCATTTCCTCCATTTCTCCATCCTGTCAGGATTTGTGCACTTGCATATACAGACGCAGTGTGTTTTTCAAGCTGCCAAGCTGGAACTCAATCTGCAGTTGGCCATGTGAAATCTGGCTCTCTTAACCACTAAGCCACAGGGCTGGCCCTTAACAACCTTTTTAAAATGTAAACAAAACCTCTTAGCTCAAAGCCCATATGAAAACAGATTCTGGTTCCAGACACCAGGCTGCCTGTGGCTGCAGGCCCTTAAGGATGGGACTTCGGTCATCCCCACCCCTACTTGTCTCTGACTTTAGGTTGGTTTCTTTGGACTTTAAGACAAACTTGCACCTCCTCCCACCCCACCTGGAAACCAGTTCAAATCAGCGAGCAGTTTCAGACACCAGGCTGCCTGTGGCTGCAGGCCCATATGGCCGGGACCTGTTGCTCATCCTCTGCCCCTTCCCCATGTGCCTTTGGACTCTCTGAATTTCAGTGTTTTGAATAGTGCGTGGCGTGCATTGCATGCCACATGATTTTTTTCTTTGCTCTTGAGGTGTTGTTTATTAGGTCAGTTGGAGGCTCATCATTTCTTAGAAACAGGGAGGACTTTGGGTCACCCAAGATCAGTGACAACAGTGCATGGTACTGGTGAGCAACAGGTAGGCCAACTGTAAGAGAAATCACCAATTTTCTAATCCTGCACACCTTTTAACACTCTAAGATATCTTAAATAAGTTAGGAGGCAACATATATATCACCTGATGACTAGGAACAATCAGAGGCTCAAGAAGCATGAGCAACCAACAAAAGGCCTCTCCTCCAAGGGAAATCATCAAGCCAACATCACCCACAGTCAATACAGTGGATTTGTTGGATAAGGAATTCAGAATATTTGTAGTGACCAAACTAACTCAGATGGAAGAGAAAAGACACAAGGAGCTCCAGGAGATGAGGAAGTCCTTTCATGATTTGAAAGAAGAAATAGATACCTTAAACAAGAACCAGATGGAACTTCCAGGTTTGAAGAATGTGATACAGGAAATCAAAATTTCCCTTGAAAGTGTTAAAAGTAGGTTACATAAGGCAGAAGATCAAATCTCTAATGTAGAAGACAAAATATCTGACCTAGAAAAAAGTATCAAGAAGATTGAGAAAACAACAAAGAAAAATGAGGATAATATACGAGGAATACTGGACACCATCAAGCGCCCCAACATCCGGATAATTGGTATCCCAGAAGAGGAAGAAAATTATAATGACATAGATAATTTATTCCATGAAATCCTGAATTCCATGGAATGAATTCCATTCCAATTCATTTATTCCATGAATTCCAAGAAAACTTTCCAAACCTAGAAAGGCATTCAAATATCCATCCCAAGAAATACATAGGACCCCGAGTAGAATCAACCCAAGAAGATCCTCTGCAAGGCACATGATAACCAGACTGGCAAAAACAACAGACAAAGACAAGATAATAAAGTTGGCAAGAGGGAAACATCAAGTTACTTACAAAGGTCAACCCATCAGGCTAACATCGGATCTCTTGGCAAAAACAATACAGGCAAGGAAAGAATGGGGAAATATAGTCAAAGTGTTGAATGAAAAACAATTTTGACCAAGAATACTATACCCAGCAAGATTATCTTTCATATGGGAAAGAAAGATAAAAACATTCTCAGATAAGCAAAATTTTAAGGAATTTACCAACTCCAGACCAGCTCCTCAAGAGGTTCTGAAGGGAGTACTATACCAGGAAAATTAAAAAGACAGAGAGTTATACAAGAACAAAAAGCAACCAAGAAAATGTCTCACTTAATAATAGGAACAGGTACAGAAATATCGATAATTACATTGAATGTCAATGGATTAAATTCTCCAATTAAGAGACACAAACTGGCTGAATGGAAAAAAAAAAAACAAAAACAGACACCCTCTATCTGTTGCCTACAAGAAACTCACCTTATGGATAAAGATAGACAGAGACTAAAAGTGAAGGGCTGGAAAAAGGTATTCCATGCAAATGGAAATCAAAAAAGGGCTGAAGTAGTGATATTGATTTCAGACAAAATAGATTTCAAGACAAAGACTGTAAGAAGAGACAAAGAAGGGCATTATATATTAGTAAATGAGGTAATCCAGCAAGAAGACATAATGCTTATAAATATCTATGCACCCAACTCAGGTGCACCTAAATATGTGAAGGAAAGACTGCTAGAGATAAAAGGAGATATGGGGAGAAATACTAAAATTGTTGGAGATCTCAACACCCCATTATCTCCTTTAGACAGATCTTCTAGGCAGAAAATAAATAGAGAGATACAGGAACTAAATGATACTATAAGTCAAATGGGCATGACAGATATCTATAGAACTTTCCGCCCTACGTCCACAACATATACATTTTTCTCACCCCAGCACAGAATCTTTTCAAAGATTGATCATATGTTCAGACAAAAATCAAGCCTTTACAGATTCAAAGGCATAGAAACTATATCCAGCATCTTCTCTGACCATGATGGAATTAAACTCAAGATTAGTTTCAAGAAACACCCTCAAAAATACACAAACACATGGAAACTGAACAATCTACTTCTGAATGACTTATTCACTACTGAAGAAATTAAGGCTGAAATCAAAAAAGTTATGGAAACAAATGATAACGAGTACACAAGTTTCCATAATCTATGGGACATGGCAAAAGCAGTCATAAGAGGGAAATTCATAGCAGTTAGTGCACATAAGAAAATAATGGAAAGATGGCAAATAGATAACCTAACATCATGCCTCAGGGAATTGGAAAAACAACAACAAACAAATCCCAAAAATGCCAGGCAAAAAGAAATAATAAAGTTTCGAGCAGAAATAAGTGAAATAGAAAATTAATGAACCATACAGAAAATAAATGAAAGCAAAACCTAGTTCTTTGAAAAGATTAACAAGATTGACTCACCATTGGCTAGACTGATCAAGAAAAAAAAAAGAAACCAGATAAATCAAATATGCAATGAAACAGGCAACATTACAACAGACATAGCAGAAATACAAATATCATTAGAAGATACTATGAGTGACTATATGCCAACAAACAAGATAACTTGGAGGAGATGGACAAAAATCCTGGATATATATATATAATGTACCAATATTGAGTCAGGAGGACATAGAGAACCTGAATAGACCCATAACAAGCCAGGAGGTTGAATCAGCAATAAATAACCTCCCGACAAAGAAAAGCCCAGGTCCAGATGGCTTCACTTCTGAATTCTACAAAACTCTTAAGGAAGAGTTAATCCCTATCCTACTCAAATTATTTCTAAAGATTCAAAAGGAAGAAAACCTTCAAAATTAATTTTATGAAGCCTCAATCATCCTCATTCCCAAAACAGATAAGAACATGACAAAAAAGGAAAACTACAGACCAATATCATGGATGAATATAGATGCAAAAATTCTCAACAAGATACTTGCAAATCGTATCCAACAATATATAACAAAGATTATTCATCACGACCAGGTAGGCTTTATCCCAAGGATGCAAGGGTGGTTCATTATATGCAAGACCATAAATGTAATACACCACATTAACAGAAAGAAAGATGCAAACCATATGATTATTTCAATTGATGCAGAGAAAGCATTTTATAAAATACAATATCCTTTTATGATTAAGACCCTCAGTAAGATTGGTATAGAAGGGTCACTTCTCAACACAATAAAAGCCAGCTATGAAAAACCTACAGCTAACATTATACTGAATGGGGAAAAGCTAAAAGCTTTTCTGCTAAAAACGGGTACTAGGCAAGGCTGCCCACTTTCTCTCCTGCTCTTTAATATAGTACTGGAAGTCTTAGCTAATGCAATCAGAGAAGAGAACAATATAAAAGGCATTCAAAGAGTTGAAAATATCTTTATTCACAGATGACATGATGGTATACTTAGAAGACCCAAAGGTCTCCATGAAAAAAACTCCTTGAAGTGATAAGTGAATACAATAAAGTGGCAGGATACAAAGTCAACATGCAAAAATCTATACCATTTCTATACATGAACAACAAGTTGAACAAAGTAGAGCTGAGGAAAGAAATCCCTTTCACCATAGCCACAAGATGCATAAGATACCTAGGGATAAACCTAACTGAGGAAGTCAAAGACCTTTATAAAGAAAACTATGAAAATCTTTAAAAAGTTATTGAAAGTGACAAAAAAGAGTGGAAGGACATCCCATGTTCCTAGATTAAAAGAATTAACTTAATCAAAATGTCAATTCTACCCAAATTAACCTACATATTTAATGCAATTCCAATCAAAATACCAGAGATATTCTTCACAGATCTAGAAAAAACAATCATAGAATTTGTGTGGAATCATAAAAGACCTCGTATTGCAAAAGCAATCCTGTGCAAGAAGAACGGAGTAGGAGGCATATCACTCCCTTATCCCAAGATATACTATGAAGCTGTGATAATGAAAACAGCATGATATTGGCACAAAAACAGACATGTGGACCAATGGAAGAGAATAGAGACCCCAGAAATAACCCCCAAAGCTTACAGCCAACTAATTTTTGACAAAGGATATCAGTCAGTCCATTGGGAAAAGGAAAACCTCTTTAGTAAATGGTGCTGGAAAAACTGGGTATCCACCTGTAGAAAGGTAAAACTGAACCCCCATCTTTTACCATTAACAAAAATCAACTCAAAATGGATCAAAGGTCTGAACCTAAGATCTCAGACAATAAAACTACTGGTGGAAAATGCTGGGGAAACTCTGGGAGACATTGGAGTAGGCAAAGACTTCTTAAATAAGACTCCCAAAGTAGAACTGAAGAAAGGAATCCCTTTCACCGTAGCCACAAGGTAATAATCCCTAACATAGATAAGTGGGACTATATCAGACTAAGAAGTTTCTGCACAGCAAAGGACACAGTAACAAGTGTGAATCAACAACCCTCAGCATGGGTAAATATTTTTGTTAAATATGCCTCAGACAAGGGACTGATAACCAGAATACACAGGGAACTCAAGTGCCTTATGCGAAAAAAAAAATGATTAACCCAATTAAAAGATGGGAAATTGAGCTGAACAAAAATCTCTCTAGGAAGACATATCAACAGCCAAAAATCATATGAGGAAATGCTCAACATCCCTCATCACAAGGGAGATGCAGATAAAAACTACAATGAGATACCACCTAACCCCTGTCAGAATGGCAAAGATTAAGAATATAAAATGTGGTAAGTGTTGGTGGGGATGTGGTGAAAAGGGAACTCTCCTACACTGTTGGTGGGAATGTAAACTGGTTCAGCCACTGTGGAGAACAATATGGAGGTTCCTCAAAGATCTACAACTAGAACTACCATATGACCCAGCAATCCCACTTCTGGTATCTACCCAAAGGACAGGAGAACACTCAGTCAGAAAAGTGTTTGCACATCAATGTTTTATTTCAGCATTATTCCTGATTGCCAAGACATGGAACCAACCTAAATGTCCATAAACAGATGAATGGATTGGAAAAGTGTGGCATATATACTCTATGGAATACTACTCAGTCATAAAAAATAACAATACCCTGGCACTTGATAGAAAGTGGTCAGATATGGAGGATCTATTGCTGAGTGAAGGAAGCCAGGATATGAAAGAAAGATATTGTATGTATCCACTCAACATATACCGACTATCCGCACTCTAAGGTAGAGAGCGGAATATTGGACATAAAAGCAGTGAAAATTCCTAACGAGGATTAGACAGTGTGGAAAGGGGGAGGAGAAGAGAAGAGGATAGAGAAAGATAGCAAGAGAACAAATAGAGAGTAATGAAATCAGTAGGGCACAGATACGGCTTATTACCTGTTGATGATGACGTGTATAGTATTCTCAACTGGATTGGTCTGAGAAATATTTCATGTTGGGTTAAGTCTTTTTACAACCAAAATGAGAAATAGTGATTGTTTAAAAAATAATTGGAACAATAATAATAATGATCGGGAAAAACAATGACAAGCTATTGGATGATGAAATGGGGATTTTAATGTCTCTGTATTGACTGACATGCATGGTATTCCTTCTGGAGAAAGAAATGTAATACACTGTAAAGTTATATGTGATTCAATGTAATATAAACAAGATTATGATGATAATAAATTAATTAAAAAACAGATTCTGAGCTGGACTTGGCCCATAAGCTGTAGTCTGGCAACCCCTGTTTTTTTCTTTGAAATAATATTATTTTAGATGTAAAATATTCACAATATCCAAAAATTCTTACAATATTCATATTTTTATATTCAAAATTTTCAATATTAAAGTTTGCTGTATTTTATTTTAACCCTTTCTTTTAAAATAGTTCAATGTTACAGGTCCATCTAAAAATCTTCCCCTATTCTCAGCCACCCAATTTCTAGAGTTTCCATTGTCCTGACTTTATCTGTATATTATTTCTGTGCATAATTTTTAGGCTTTTATTATTTGTATTACTCTTAACAATACTGCTTTGTGTGACTTTTAAGTTTACATAAAAGAATCGTATTATATATACCTCGTGTGTTTCATGTGACATTTTGTTTTTGAGGTATGTCCAATGACTTCTTATCTTCCTTGGTAATGCATATGTATAAGTTGTTATATGTCATCCTAACTTATTTTAGAGAGTTTGCATTTGTCAGTCCTCTGTTAACAATTAGTCTGTGTTAATTTTTTTTCTTTTTTTGGAGAGGTTTTTGCTATAGGGCACGTGCACTTGCCAGAAAGCCAGAGAGAGACAGAGAGACAGAAAGTGAGAAATCACCCTTCGGGGGGGATGGCCACACCACAATTCCTTCTCCTCCATTCTCCTCTTGGGATTTTGGGCACACACGCACACACGCCCAGTGTGAGTTTAAGCCACTGGGTCCGGGACTCAAACCGTGGTCGACTACATGGGAGTCCAGTGACATAGCTATTACACTAACTGCTGGTCCCAGTCTGTGTTAATGAATGCATTAACCTCACAGTTTATATTTCATAGTTTAGACTTGAGGGAACTCAGAGACCATTCAGTCTAAATCCCTCATCTTACAAATAATGGGCCTAATGAGAGTAACTGGCATGTCCAAGATCACACAGTGAATTAGAATCACATTCAGAAGTAGAAACTAGATTTTGTGCTTGCCACTACTTAGGCGAATAATCCTGTTACCACCCATGTGCTCCTAGGCCATAACAGCCTTGTATTATATTGGATTGTTGGAAAAGTCATGACATATTTTTTCTGTTTTTCTATTAAAAAGTGCATTATGACTTTTCTGACGACCCAGTAATTGGAGCAAAATAACAATAACTAAACAGTATTTCTCTGTCCTTTCTGACACTGTAGAATTGCTGGAATTCCTGCTCCCTTCAACTAGCTCCAATTTGGTAAGTCCCTGAGGAATACCTACGTGAATTTGACCGTGTACATCATTTGATTACCATATGGAGTGAACCACGTTCCTCTAAGATGCACTCTAGCTCATAGTTGTCTAGACCATAATCTTCTTAGTTATGTTCTGCCATTTTTTCCTGCTGGCTGCTATAATTGAAAGCTGTCTTTAGCCTTCACACCTGCTCCAATGGGTGATGTCCTATGTGACTTCTGCTTTATGGTCTCTCTAGGCTGCTTTGGTGTATTATTCTGTGTGTTGTGCACATTTTGTATTACCATGGTGACCACAAATGGAAAATCCATCTATCACTTTAGTTGTGCTAAGTCTATAGAGATTTAGTGAAACAGATCTTTTAAACTTTATTGTAGGTCCTTTCCCTAGGACTGTGACAGAAGAACATGAAGACTGGATAATGGAATAATGAAAGTAACAAAATCACTCTTGCCATATGAGATGGACTGTTGTACTTAGACAAGGTTTATTTGTCACATTTTGCTCTATTTTTGTTTTTTTGAGGTTTTTGCTATAGGGCGCATGCGCTCACCAGAAAGACAGAGAAAGACAGAGACAGAAAGCGAGAAATCACCCCCCAGGGGTGATGGCCATGCTGCAATCCCTTCTCCTCCATTCTCCTCTCGGGATCTTGGGCACGTACACACGCCCGATGGAAGTTTAAGCCACCGGGTCTGGGACTCGAACCGCAGTCAAATATATGGGAGTCCAGTGATATAGCCATTAGGCTAACTGCTGGTCCCCACATTTTGCTCTATTCTAATAATGAGCCCTGACCTCCCACTCACAATCTGGGATACTCCATGATCTTTCATGAAAATCATTTCCTTGCAAATCTATTCCACCCACCCTTCAGAAGTATCCACATATTTCAGCCTCCCTGATGAAAAATCTATTTCACAAATTAAGATCTCCTAATACACAACATTTTTAAATTTTGAAGAATTTATTTTCATTCATTTAGTCCAGCCTTTCCTACATCCTCCGTATTCTGGTATTAAAGATTTATAAGAGCACATTTTCTTCCTCTAATCCAGGCACTAGGATTCATAGGAAATACCATGTGTGATTTCATTATTTAACTACTATGACTATGAATGAAAATTTAACTATCTCTTGGGAAAATTTTTGTTTTTCTTCTCTTAGTAACTAGCCAGGGTTACTGTGGTAAGCATAATACTTGCCCTCCAAAGATGTCAACATTCTAACCCCTGGCACCTGTTACTATACTACCTCACATGGCACAAGGGACTTTGTAAATGTGATTAAGATGAAAAGATGGGAGAGTATCCTAGATTGTCTGAGTGAGTCCAACAAAATCATAAGGGTACATAAAACTGTAAAATCTGGGGACAGCAGTTGGCATAGTGGTTAAGGTGCTGAACTCTCACATGGTTGACTGCAGTTTTGAGTCCCAGAGTCAGTGGCTTTAAACTCATGTTAGGAACATGTATGTGTGTGCCCAAAATCCTGAGAGGAGAATGAAGGAGAAGGGACTGCAGTGTGGCAAACCCTCCTGGAGGGATGATGTCTCACTTTCTGTCTCTCTGTCTCTCTCTGTCTCTCTGGTGAGTGCACATACCCTACAGCAAAAATCTCTCTTTAAAAAAAAGATGTAGAACCTTTCCAGGACGCAGTGAAATTGAAAGAGATTACTGCAGAAGGGTCAGTAAGATATGACATTGCTGAGTTTGAAGATGGGGGAAGGGACCAGGAGTCAAGAACTACAGGCAGCCTCTAGATGATGAAAATGGCAAGGCTCCCCTTAAGCTTCCAGATATGAACACAGATCTTATATTGAGTTCAACTCAGTGAGACCTGTGGTGGAACTCTGACTTAGAAAACTGTAAGATCATACTTTTCGTATTAAATCATTATGCAAACTAGCTATGACATCTATGATAGCATGAATAGAAAATTGATCCAGTTAATAACCTATTTGCAAATTAGCTATTTTTATTTCTTAATGTATAACCTGTTTTGTTCCTAAAAGGCTAAAGCAACACAAAATGATATGAACCATAGACCAAGAAGGTATAAATTAAATATGGGCACAAGGGGGGGGGGAGACAAGAATAGAAGGATAAAATAAAACCTAAGAATGAGACTAATACAAAAATTCATCCCATAAATGCATATACCACAAGTAGACTCTAAGCTTTCTAACAGCCAATGTGAAGAAGGAAATCCTATCAGTTCCATAATGCATGCCATCATAGTATTTATTATATAACAGCAGACTATTTTCTTAGAATAAGTTCAATTTCACTGAGACTCAGACCAGATGAATATGTCTCCTGAGTTTGTATTATGCAATGGTAACATCTCTAACTGTTATAGATTGGAAGTTCCTCTAAAGATTCATGCACTGGGACCTGGTTGTATTATAAAGGTGGTACGCAAAAACTTAATGCCTTTGTGGCGTCCTGGCTGGGAAGGGAGAGGGGCCTTTGGGTGTGATAAGGTCACTAGGAAGAGCTCCTGTAATTGAATTCTAGTAGGTTTTTAAGAGGAGAAAGGATCAGAACAGAAAGAAACTTATGCACAGCTACTGTGTTCAAAGTTCTGTCCTACACCATTTCATAAAGCTTTTGGACCTTCCACATGGCCAGAATCCTGAGTGAGTTAAACCGAGTCTCTTAAATTCACCCAGTCTCAGGTATTCCTGTAAGCAAAGCAATAACAAATTAAGACATTAACAAAACTCTTATGTCCACAAGTCTATGCTAAATTGCACTATTAGTATTATATTCCAATGAACACACTTTGGTTTACAATTTGCCAAATAAATGAAATAATGATCTAACTTACCAATTTCCAGAAGCATTCTTGATCCATAGGGAATTCACAGATCTCACCTATGTCTCTTCTGAAACTAGCAGAATTAATGGGGGAATACATTTTGTTCCTTTTGAAGACTTATGGTTCTTTCACAGCTAGGTTTCTTTCTTCTCCACAGAACAGAATTTCTTTGTCCCTGCATACTTCAGGTAGAAACTTCAGTGTAGTACAGATAGAAGAAATTCTTGGTAGGGGAAAAAAAGAGGGTCAACATTAAAGTGATGTAAGCTACCTCCTATTCATTGAAATAATGTCTTTTTAGGTCACAGGAACCAGAGTGTGATTTCATTTAGTCACACAATTCTGTCTCAAATCCTCCTGGTGAAAGAGTGACAATAACAGATTGGCCTCAACCAGAATGCAGAAAAATATTTGATATTATTTTATGCATTATCTGCTTTCTGAATACACGGTCCCTTTAAAGACAACAAGGGCTTACAACATAGTAGAAGAGAAATAAGTGACAGAACAACTGAAATAATATTTAAAAGTTTGCTATTAATTTATATTACTAAATGTCAGCCTTTTGTTATGATTATGGTGCTTGATGGATGAACATTTATCATTTTTATTGAATACTTAAATTCTGGAAGTACACTGTCTACTTCAATACTGTAAACCACTGAGATATTTAAATGTTGGAAATTGATAAATGAAAAGTAGAATGAGTTATTCTCTCTTACAATATGGAGCTACATTCTCATACTTAGGGAGTTTCTATTCTTTCTAACTGAAACAATATGTTCCATTGTTTAACATTCCAGAATCAGAAATATTACATCAGCCATGCAGATGGAGAAAGCACTAGACTTTACAATGAGGTTTAAAAAGAAAAAGTAGTTACCAAAGAGCCGTAGGGATGAATGTACACAGAAGGGGCAGAACAAGCCGGATCACAATTGACAGATTGCTAAGGATGAAAGTGAGCAATAGCAATAAAATTATAGTTTTTCCAATAGTTTTTTTCAAGGCATATTTGTACTTATAGATTCTGACATGTTTTACATATGTCCTTAGTCAATTTCCAAGCATGTGTAGGTGCCAAAAGATATATAAAGTAGAGTCCTATTTGGGATGAGGTGAATGCCACAAAGCAGGCTAAATAAACTCTTGGAAGAGAAGAACACTTGGCAGAGCTTAAGGGTACCCCAGGCAAAGAGGCTTTTTCAGGAAAAAAAAAAAAGACCAAAACACGTAGATTCTCTCAAAGCTCCTGGCCTGGGCCCATTCTGCTAGTGTTCTGGGGATATCCTCCCTTGTCTCCTACCAGATACTAAAGCACTTTCTCTTGCCCTTAGGTTTTTGACCAATGGTCTTCTGCCCTTCCTGGAAGACCCAGCTTCTTTTTCTGTTCTAGTTTTGTTAAAAAGTTCTGAATGGGGTCCATGGGCCCTAAGGCATACATAAATGGCTTTAGAATTTTGTTTTTTAAACTTGCTGAAACTGCCTGCAAATGGTATGGGAATGTACATTTCTCTAGGAAAAAAAAAAGTATATACTTTTTATCCGATTTCTCAAGGAATATGTTATCTCTAAACCTTAAGTATTAATGACTGAATATCCATGTATATCTAGTGACCTGTACTTGACATTAAGGATACAAAGACATGCAATAATCTTAATCACAGTGTTTGTAACACCTTACATACTATCACACATAATTTGTCTTGCAAACTACTTTCATACAGGTATCTATCCTTGAAGGGGTTACAGCTCAATTGTGACAAAAATACATGTTCTGATGGGGGCCAGCAATCCACGTAGTGGTTAAGGCACTGGACTCCCATGTGGCCAAGTGTGGTTCAAGTCCTGGACCCAGCAGCATGAAACTCACACAAGGCACATGTGTGTGCATGGCCAAAATCCCAAGAGGAAAAGGGATTTTAACATGGCCATCCACCTGGGGGGAGGTTTCTTTCTTTCTGTCTCTCCGACGAGCACACATGCCCTGTAGCAAAAATCTCTCAATAAATAAATAAATGAATAATACACACTCCGATTACTTCTTAAATATATATTAAGTTTCTACCATGTACTAGGTTCCATTCTAAGCACTTGAACTACATGAATAAATAAAACAAAAATCTCTGTCTTAGAATGTCACTTTATATTCATTCTGCATTTAAGAAATTTAACATGGAAAGACTCTGAAAACAATGTATACGATTTATTTATTTATGAGAGAGAGGGGGAAAGAGAAGGAGATACTGATTTTTGACTGGGTCTCATCACATCGGGATTCTCCTGCCCTAATCTCGCAGCTAGCTAGGAACACAGGTAGGCATCACCTCACTGGACCTGTTTAGATTGAGCTGAACTGAACCAGGGCCTCCCACACGGCCTCAGCCTCCAAGCATCAGCTTCTTAGCAGTGTGAGTCACTGCAGCTTAGCCCCAAACAATATATACTATTGTATAAAGTAATAGCAAGATACTTAACAGGCTGCAAAGTAAAGAACTTCCATTTAAACCTCTATTCTTAAAAAGCACCCTGTCTTATATATTAGAAATACCCTGCCTTAAACACGGTCTCCCACTTTCAAAATTTATGGAATAAATTTGATACTTATTTCAATTTGAACCCTGGGATGGCCTTAATAAACTTCATTTTCAACTATGGGGATCCTCCGTTAGGTAAGATTATAGAAACATCTGGTCTATTTTGACACAGAAGCCAAAAGATGAAATTAGTGATAATTTTTTACACTTTAAAGAATATTACATTATTTAGGGACCAACAGTTAGCAGAATGGCTATGTCGCTGGACTCCCATATATTCAACTGTGGTTCGGGTCCCGGACCCGGTGGTTTTAAACTCATGCCGGGCGCGTGTGCGTGCATGTCCAAGATCCCAAGAGGAGAATGGAGGAGAAAGTATTGCGGCGTGGCCATCCCTCCTGAGGGGTGACTTCTCGCTTTCTGTCTCTGTCTCTCTCTGTTTTTCTGGCTAGTGCACGCACCCTATAGCAAAAACCTCTCCAAGAAAGAATAAAAAAAGAATATTACATTATTTCAAAGTTGTATAAACTGAGGCCACATATTCTATATTATTGTTTGTCCCATCCTATTTGGATTCCATACCCTAGTGGCACAGGGCCTAATGTAAGTAGTAAACAATACGATTATCTTTTTTTTTTTAACCTCCAAATAGTAAGGAAGTAGTAATTTATTTTTAGGAGCACAGAAAATAGGATGTACATATTTGTTTAAGTTGTGAATAATATCAAGAGAAAAAGCATTAGGTGACAAAGCTTCAGATATTTGGATGATGATGTATATTAAACCACACAAATGAAAGAAATGCTAGTCAAACACAGTAATTATCCAATATGCATTAGGTCATCTGGAAAGTTATGATGAATTTTTCTATATTTCTCAAAGCAAAAAATGTGTCATGACTCCTAATGACCCAATAGTTCTGTGTTTTTAAAATACATCATGCTAGAAAAGAGAATAGGTAATGTTAAATATTATAATATTTCATTATAAATACTATATTAGTAAATATTCATCCTAGCTGACTTTCTGTCTCTCAGCCTGGATTAGTTATTCTGCCTAATGTAGACTTAGGTATGGAATTCCCAATCTGTTCCTATTATTTGGCTGTTCAGTAATCAGAGATAAAAATCTTCTTTTCTTTTGTCACAGGCTATGCCCCTAGCAGCCACTGTGCAAATGTATGTACTTAGAAGAATATGCAGGGCTCAGAACAGAGTATCCTCTGGTCTTGGAGGGGAAAAAAAAAAACCACTTCTAATAAATGAACCAGAGATGCCATCTTCATATTCAAAAGATAATACTTATTGTCTTGGAATCATGCTCATGACTTTGAGATTGCCAGATCGTTACCACTTTTAATCTTCTCACCCACCCCTCTTTTACATGGAATATAGATTCATTTATCTCTGAATTCTCAATTTCTGATATATCAGAAGGTGTTCATCTTTTCTCTACGGGTCAGAGTAGGTTCTGGTAAATCATAAAACTGATGTTCTGGGAAGAATTGCTGTAATTGGTGTTCTAACAGAGTTCTTTGTGCCTTTGTGTCTATGGAGGGAAGGAAATGTTTCCCCTTTACTAATTGTCTTTCGCTCTCCTTAGAGTGCCAGTTTCATTTACTGGGACTACTTTAAAACCGTTCTTTAGAAAATGATTTCTGTCATTCTTTGTAATATCCAATTCTTGTGGGGTTCATTATACAGGTTTTCCGCAGCCACTTTCTATTCATGTAACACACAAACATTTCTCTTTTCCATTTTTGCATTCTTAATATGCCTATGCTCTCTACTATAAAATATATCTACTTTTCTTTTAATTCATCCATCTATGCATTACCACCTTTAGGTCTACTATGAAATCACTTTAAGACAACAGATTAAAAAGTTATATGAAAACTGTTCAGAGTCAGAAGGATGCTATTACTGAGAAAGTGGCTATCAGAACCCACCTAATAGGACCTTGCGACCTCAGCTCTTATAAACCAGAAGAGCCAGAGGTAGGAGCCCCGAACTCAGAGGAGCTCACCACCAGAATCACATCTCTCTTTGACTCCTCTGCAGCTGTTCAGGTTCATCGATTAGGTACTTGTAGTAGTCTGCTGGGGCTGCCGTAACAACATACCACAGACTGGCTGGCTGAAGAAACCAAAATTTATTTTCTCACAGTCTGGAGGCTGGAAGTCCAAGATCGTGGTTCCAGGGTTGGTTTCTAGTGAGCACTCTCTTCCTGGATTGCAGACTGCCTTCCTGCTGTGTCCTTCACATGGCCCTTCCTCTGTTCATGCATGGAGAGAGAGAGACAGAGAGAGAAAGATCACATACCCTCTTCCTCTTTCTCTTATAATAACACCAGTCCAGTCAGATTAGATCTCCACCTTTATTACTTCAATTAACCTTAAAAATGTCCTTAAAGGTTCTATCTACAAACACAATCACCTTGGGGATTAGAATGTCAACATAGGAATTTTGTGGGGCGGATGCAGAAGTCAATGTATAACAGCACTATCAGACTGAACTTCCATCTTTGTTCTCAGGATTCAGTTCCAATGCCTTCTGCTCTTTACGGTTGAACTTAGCTTGGCATGTCCTTTAAGAGACCTCAATTGTACTTTCCTGGTTCTTGGTTCCTTTGCTTCTATGTTTCAAGTTTCACTTCTATAGATCAGACTGTGTATGTAGACGATTCGAATTTGCCTCCCCAGCTTTTCCCTCAGAGGGGAGTATATTCTGTGAAAGAAGAGAATGATTTTCCATATAATGGCAACATTCTAGATAAAGACCCACTACTAACCCCCTACATACCCGCCTAACCTCACACTGATAGACGTGTGGCCTTATCCCTCCCTGTTCTGGCCACAGTCAGCTATTCTAGTACCAAACTACAGTCAGCAGGCCCTGCTCTAAATTCTTGGAATCCTATGTAAACGTCAAACAAACCCATATGTTCATATAGCTTTGTCTCATTTTAAAAATAACCAAAGTGCTACTGCCATTAGTGGTGACCCATACAAATTACAAATTTAGGTTTGGGGAAAGATAAAATAAAGTCCTTGTTAACATTAAACTTGAACTTGGAGAGCTAAAGTCAACTGATGACAACACTATTATGAGATTTCTCATGTCTTTCACCAAATTTGAACATATATCATTTCTATCCCCCATCAGTTATATTTTCTTTGAATCGAGTCCTGTGTTCAGATGGTACATCTCCACACTCTAAATTCAAACGTAATTAAATATATATCTCCATAGTTTTATGATATACTTTCTTCCATGTCAGTTAGTTTTTGAACTCTTCACTATCAAGTTTTATGAAAATTTGAGATAAATGGCTTAGACTTTTGAAGGATAGAAAGTGGGCTGGGTAAAAAAGAGAAAGTATTTCTAGTGAGAAAAGAATCCTCTGAAGAACTTTGTATTCCAGTGAATCCTAAAGAGAGAATTGAAATTGATGTCTCTGGGGCAAAACAGCTCATATTGCCATGGGCAAAATTCTACCAAACTATCTGAGCACATCTAGCTGATGAGAGACTATGTTGCTTGAGATTCTTTTGTACTCCCAAATGTGCTTAACTTAGAATTCTATATCCTTTGTGTTTTCAGGGGGAAGGCTCCAGAAAGAATTGCAATGATTTAAAAATAGATACTTGCCTCACCTTTATTTTCTTATTTTGTGGCAACTGACAGCAGATTATTTGAAGAAGTCAAATTCCAAACATCTTAAACCTGCATTGAATACAAGCAAAAATCCTTGAGTTTTCTGTGCTCGTCGCTAATGTATGGCTTCTGAAAGCCAGAATGTCATATGTCTGTCACAAAATTCAGGGAAAAAAAAATCAGTGCTTAATGCTTCAGTACCTAAATGACTTTTAAAAGTTGAAGGATGAATGAAATGTATCTTCTGACTTACTCTTTTTTTTTTTTTTGAGAGGTTTTTGCTATAGGGCGCATGTGCTCGCCAGAAAGACAGAGAGAGACAGAAAGCAAGAAATCACCCCCCAGGGGGGATGGCCACGCCGCAATCCCTTCTCCTCCGTTCTCCTCTTGGGATCTTGTGCACGCACGCACACGCGCCCAGCGTGAGTTTAAGCCACCGGGTCCAGGACTCGAACTGCGGTCGACTACGTGGGAGTCCAGGGACAGAGCCATTACGCTAACTGCTGGCCCCTGACTTACTCTTTTTTTATAGCATATTATTGTGTTGTTGGAAAAGTCATGATGCATTTTTGCACAGATAAACATAGAAAAATACCTCATGACTTTTCCAAATATTTTTTGAGAGTATTTTTGAAGTAACATGTGTTACAAGAAGATTATTGCACCAAATGCTTTGTTTATAGATTGTACCATTTCCAGGCCTCCCAGGTTGAGGTCCTCCTGACCTCCTGGAACTCTGCTGGAGGCCCACATAGAGTACACCACCTGCTGCTCCAGGCGAACCCACAGACCCCAACACCCACCGGGGGATGCAGCCTAGAGCAGTGGTTTGGAAGGTGTGAGGTGCATGTTCAGGTGCCCCAGGGCAGGGGGCAGTGGTCAGCCATGAGGGTGGGGGGGTGGGGGTGGAGCTGCAGGCCAGGGCACAGCACAGAGGCAACAACCTCCCTGGCCACACCAGTCATGTAAGCCCATTTTGAGATGATCACCACCATTTTGGCAAACATCTTTTCAAATACTTCTGAAAGTTTTTATGTAGTTGAAATAACATTTATATAATTTTTGTATAATCTTAACTTAAATACCATAAGCACTTTTGTGTGTTAATAAAAGGCTTTGAAATATAATATTAAATAACTATATAATAGTTTAACATGGGCAGCCCATCAATTTTTTAATGTTTCCTATTGCTGAGAATATAGATTGTTTTTAATTTTTTGTTACTATAAATAACACTACAATCAACATCTTTAAATTTCTGAACAAATTTCTCATTTCCTCAGAGTAAATTCCTAAAAGGGAATTACTAGGTTAATAAGTACTTTTTTAAAACAAGAAAACTTAATGCTCATTCTGAGAAGCTGTTACTGTTTTTGTTCTTATTTTGGAAAATGCTAATAATTATATTTCTTCCTTCACATAAACATAATATAAAATGATTTTTAAAGAATTATTTTATTTAACTTTATTTATTTATTCATTTATTTTAATTTGACCAGAGAGGGCAGAGAGAGAGAGAGAGAGTGAGGGAAAATGAGAAAGCAAGCTGTCAGGTCTGAGACCTGAACCAGTGTGTGTCAGTCATGAGGGAGTCCAGAACCGTTAAACACCATGTCACCTGCCGGCCCCTAAAATGATTTTTTTTTAAAGTTAGGTTTTTTCCCACTCCCTACTGCACCCAGTTTGATCGTAGGTCTCTGAGACCTGAATGTTGACAACTTCTTTGCATCCAGGAGGATGCCCTGGGGACTCTGCAGCCCTTACCATGCCACAAAATGAAGGTATTGAATTACATCATAAATGCTATGGATATTGTTTGAATTACCATGAGAAAAAGAAAAAGAAGGCAAGTGAAGAGGCTCATGAACGTTCAAAGAAGGCAAAAAAGATGATTGGTCTGGAGGCTACACTCTATCCTAAACAGTGCCATGCTGAGAAAATACAAATGAAAAAGACTATGAAGACGTGTGAAGAGAGGAACACCAAACAGGATGATGAGCAGACTCCACAAGGTGCAGTACCTGCCTATCTGTTGGACAGAGAAGGACAGAGTCCCGAGCTAAAATACTTTTCAATATGATTAAACAAAAATGGAAAGAGAAAGCGGGAAAATGGGAAGTCCCTCTACCCAAAGTTTGAGTGCGGGAGAAACATCAGGATTAAAATTTATTCAAACAGGAAAGAGAAAGAAGGCATGGGAGAGGATGGTTACTTGTTGAAAATGGCTTTACTAGAATACCACCTAAATATGAAAAATTCATTAGGCCAATGGGCTTACGTTTCAAGAAGGCCCATGTAACACATCCTGAACTGAAAGCCACCTTTTACCTGCCTATACTTGGTGTAAAGCAGAATGCCCTATCCCCACTATATACAACTTTGGGTGTTATCACCAAAGAAACTGTTATTGACGTGGACATGAATAAGTTGGGCCTTGTGACACAAGGAGGCAAGGTTATTTGGGGGAAATATGCCCAAGTTACCACCAACAATCCTGAAAACGATGGATGCACAAATGCTGTCTTACTGGTTTGATAGCAGTTACATACAAGTAACTCCTTGTAATTTTTTAAGATGATACACCAATCTGGAAAACTACCATGACTATGATGTTTCTGAATAGAGCTGGTCTTACATGTCTGCAGTCATCAAAGATTTTTATTGGGACCAGCAATTAGCATACTGGCTATGTCGCTGGATTCCCATGTAGTCTACTGCGGTTCGCGTCCTGGACCCAGTGGCTTAAAACTCACACCGCGTGCATGTGCATGCGTACCCAGGATCCCGAGAGGAGAATGGAGGAGAAGGTATTGCGGTGTGGCCAACGCCCTGGTGGGTGAATTCTCGCTTTCTGTCTCTCTGTCTCTCTCTGTCCGTCTGGCGAGCACATGTGCCCTATGGCAAAACAACCTCTCCAAAAAAAAAAAAGATTTATTAAATTGTACAAAACTGTTACAGTGACATGGTTTTACAAATAAAAAAATAGACCTCTTGGTGTGGAAGGTGGAATGGCAGTTAAGGCGCTGGACCCCCACATGGCTGATCATGGGTCTAGTCCCAGACCTGGTAGCTTGAAACTCATGCTGGGTACATGTGAGTGAATGCCAAAAATCCTGAGACAAAAATGGAGGAGAAGGGATTGCAGCATGGCTGTTCCCTCAGGGAGTGATTTCTCACTTTATATCTCTGTCTCTCTGGCCAGCAAACATGCCCTATAGCCAAAACAAAAAAACAAAACATTATACCACTCTCTAATGAGAACACAAACTGTGAAAATACAACAAAAATTAAATTTAAATTTTCCTAAAATATAAGTTTCAATAAGTTTTGTACATTTCTTTATATGTATGTGTGTGTATACACACACACACACACACACACACACACACACAAACACACATATGGTTTAAGTTTATATATATGGTGCATTCACTCACTGGAGCAGGGGAGGAGTAAGAAATCACCCCCCGCAGGGATGGTCACGCTGTAATTTCTTCTCCAGTCTCCTCTCCTCTTGGGATTTTAGGCAGGCAAACATGTATGCACATGCACTCTGTGTGTTTTATAAGCTGTTGGGTATGGGACTCAAACCGTGCAGTCAGCCATGTGGAATACAGCTGCCTTAACCTCCATACTACCTGCGGGCTCCAGATGCTTTATTTCAAGGATGATTTTAACGCTGATGTGGCAACACATACAATGTGATTTTACTCAGTGACTTGTGCTTTGATGGCCACAAATGCTGAAAACACTCACCGAAGTCTGTAGTATGACAAATCAAATCAAAACTCACACAACTTTGTCAGATGAAAGTGTGTCAAAGTATATCATAATTCTCCAAGATTCTTCAACAAAAGCATGTTCCGGTACGTTCTTTGTTCTCAAATTAATAAAACCATTTTGTCAGACTCTCCATTGTTGATATGCCCAGGGAATGTTTATAAATTAGTGTTTTAATTTCAAAATCATCTGAGCAGGAAGAACCTTTAAAAGAATTCTGTAATATAGTTTTAGGTATGTACATATTTGTATCTGCAGAAAAATTGATCAAGCTTTGGCAATCTTGGCTCCAGAAAGCAGAAAGCATTTGTTCAAGGTTATATTGGGTTTTCAGAAAAGTCACAACATATTTTTCTGTGTTTTTCTACACAAAAATAAAAATATTTTGTAGAGTTTTTTCCAGTCTTTTCTTTAAGAATACCAAATCGGGAGAGAAAAAAAATTTACAAAATTTTTTTTTTTTTTTTTGGAGAGGTTTTTCGCTATAGGGCGCGTGCGCTCACCAGACAGACAGAGAGAGACAGAGAGACAGAAAGCGAGAAATCACCCCCAGGGGGGATGGTCATGCCGCAATCCCTTCTCCTCCATTCTCCTCTCGGCATCTTGGGCACGCACGCACACGCGCCCAGCGTGAGCTTTAAGCCACCGGGTCCGGGACGCGAACCACGGTCGACTACGTGGGAGTCCAGTGACATAGCCATTACGCTAACTGCTGGTTCCCTACAAAATTTTTTTCATGGTAACCATAACCATAACCATAACCATGGTGACTACAGGGCCTTGAATCAAAAGATTTCTCTTATCCCTATGACCAAAAATAATAAATAAGCCAAAATATTGTTCTGAAAGTGAGATCACTATACATACATATATAACATAAATCATCAAGTTCTTCAGTCACTTCAGGATTTGGTTTCAGGAAGCCAGCAAACTCCTATGTAGTCAGAAAATTCAAATTCTATTTCCATGTATTCACAAAAATCTCTCTTTAGAGAAGGGAGTCAAGGGCCAGGTTTGGAAGAAGTTGACAAATTCTACTATACCACAGGCCTAATGAAAAGAAGAAAGAAGGATGTACATCTCCTGGTACTAATGTATAGGAGCACCACAAAGAAACCAGCCTTTCCTAAAGGATATGAACAGACATTTATACAAAAAAAAAAAAAATACAAACATACAAACGAACAACAGGTGCATGAGAAGATGCTCAACATTGATAATAACCAGGAATCAAAACTATAATGAACTATCATGTCATACCTGTTTAGAATGGCTACTGTCAAAAAGACAAGATAGCACATGTTGGGTGGATGTGGAGAAAAGGCAACCCTTACTAATTGGTAGTGGGAATGTAAACTAGTACAGCCATTATGTAAATATGTATGGAAGTTCCTCAAAATCTAAAAATAGAACTACCATATGATCCAACAATCCCACCACTGAATATATATCCAAAGGAAATAAAACCAGTATATTGACAAAATATCTGCACTGCAGCATTATTCACAGTATGGAACTGGCCTAAGTGTCCACCAACAGATGAATGGATAAGGAAAATGTGGTATATATACACAACGGAATACTATTCAACCTTTAAAAAGGAGGAAATTCTGTTATTTGCAACAACATGGATGAAACTTGAGGACATGCTAAATGAATTAATCCAGACACAGATCTCACTTACATGTGGAATATAAACATGTCAAATTCACAGAAGCAGAGAGTAAAATGGTGATTACAAGAAGCTTACGGAGGTAGGGATATGGGGAGATGTTGGTAAGACCATGCAAAATTCCATATATACACGAAGAATTCATTTTTGAGATCTGCATAAAAATGATGTAATCATTCTACAATACATGCATATATCAAAACATCACATTGTACCCTATGAAATATGTAATTATATTTGTCAATTTAAAGAATTTTAAAGTGGAATAATTAAAAAATACTTGCTTGTTAAAATAAATAAAATTTAAAAGAAGCTAGGTTGTACCAGTTTAGCTTGGCTCTGACTACATATACAGAGGGCTCAAAACATCTTCCAGTCCCCAGGTACCACCCCCCACCTGCCTCTGCTACCGTTGTTCATTCCAGTAGATAAGACTTTTTTTCCAGAACTGCTGTCTTACTGTGATGCTGATATAACAAACTTTATTCTTCACCAGGGTGGAAAACCAGATATATGGTCAAGCACTGCAGGTATCCAAATTGTATAAAATAGTAGCAAGATTTTTTTTCCCCAATGAGATTTTGCCTTGCAAATAATTTTTCCAATTTAAAGACAGCAACATCTAAGTTTTTAAATGGGACTCAAAAATCAGAAATGATTTTATGGCAGTAGAAGGCATATAACATTTAGGTACTAGATGCAGTCTACATTGAGAGATGTTATGCAGTTCCAGTTCTTGCTAGAGCAAGACATTTTAGCTGCCTATTTCTTCTGTCTCATTTCAAAATATTAGAAGAAAAATGATCAATTTTGGAATGGATGGTTTGACAGAAACACTGTCAGTATTTTATTTATTTCTTTTTTCTAAATCATAACCCAGTTCAACTTGTTTCTAGGGCGCATGGCTTCACCAAATCCCCCAAGGTATATGTGGCTTCTTCTGGTTGGCAATGTGACAGAAAATGATGCAGGAATATACTAGAATAAGCTTTTGTGTTGAGGCAAATTCAAAATTTGGTTATTTCCTTGTCTTTTCAGATTGAGCTCTCTTTTCTTTCTATTTTTAAAAATATACACTGTTAGCTTCAGGCTTCCATTGTCAAAACTTTTGAAACACAGGAAGTATTTTGGCTTTGTGTCACATTATATTCGGTAATGACAGTGAGAACCACCATATACTTTACATATTTTAAGATGTCATTTTGGTTTTTATGCATTTTCCAACTTAATCATGGGCAGATGATAGAAACAACATGTCCCTTATTATGAACTAAGTTTTCTTTCATTTGAATCAACATTAAACTATATAAAAAGTCATATCACTGTAATATTACCTTATAGTGACATTCCATTCCACCATGCAGTTAATAACATAATTGAGATAAAATATTTTTAGTTTTCAAAATAAAGGAAAATATTGGAGAGAGAAGTATATAATACATACACATAGAAGTACACGCACACATGCATGTCTTTATACACATATTTAAATAAAGTAACTAAGTATGAGGAGGTATGTTATTAACATTATTTGAACATAATTTTTTTCACATGATTTCCAAACTAATACAAAAAATGTTGCAGATATATATGAGAGGTCTTCACAAAGTTTATAGAAATACAGATTCTGAAAAAACTGCTAAGATTTAAAATTTTTTGCACCAAAATAGACTTGTAGTTTAATTCGATTTTTCATGAACTTTTTGAAGTCCCCCTCACAGATATATATTTACCCATTTATGTTAATTTGTGTTCGTGTGTGTATATATATATAATTCAATCTGTATAATAGGTAACAATAACTACTATGTATCATAATAGGACTTATAAGCGCTATTTCATAGAGATCACAGAATACTGGTCTCCATAATAAGAATCTAGACCCATTACCTAAATTAGAGTTATATTCAGCAGACTCTATAAAGTTGGGAAATGAGTAATCCTTTCTATATACAGTTCCATCAAAAATAAACTATTTTGGGGACAGTCCCATAGCACTGCACAGAGGAAGCCGGATCCCACCTGATGCTGAACAGATTAGGTTCCTAGCCCTGGCAGTTTGAAAATCATGCAAAGTGTACATATGCCCAGGATCCTGATGTAATGAAGAGTTGGAGGAAAAGGGATTGTGGCATGACCAGGCTCTGTTTGGGGTGCTTTGCTTCTCTCTCTCTGGTACATGCATGCATCTTCTAGCAAAAAGAAAAGAAAAAAAGAAGGCGAAGAAAAAAGAAAAACGAATGGATGAATGGCTGGGTGAAATATTTTTTAAAAGAAATAAATGTGGGAGGGTGATTTCTCATTTTTTGTTTCTCTGTCTCTCTGGTGAGCACATGCACCCTATAGCAAAAATCTGTTTAAAAAAAAAGAAAGAAATGAAGTTTAAAAATACAGAGTAGTGTTCCTTCAGCTTCCATTGGCTAGAACTGTGCGACATTAGAAATGTCACCATTTTTGTGTTCTTACACATTATCATGTTTTCTTCCTTTTTACATTTTCCAATGTAAGCTAGGTTCATACTAAACAAAAACAATCATCGAAAATTTTCTTCTATTCCAAAGAAAGGAAATAGTCCTGGATGCCATAATGTGGCAATAATCAGGATCAATACCAATAGTGCTCATCTAGCCTGCCTTGCCACCTATATTGGTCAGACTAGGCTGGGGTGATGTTGCAGTAATAAATATTCATATCCTGAAAATCTAACACGGCAAACATGTATTCACTCCAAGTATGTGTCAGGGCAATTCTTCAGGTCAGTGTTATTCCATATTGTGGTGATTGCTATAATAATTAGACTAGACTCCTGGAAGAATTTGACTCAACCATGCTTTTGCTTTTTTGTTTTTGTTTGTTTTGTTTGTTTTTGTCATAGGGCAAGTGCACTCACTGGAGAGAGACAGAAAGAGAGAGGGGAAAGTGAGAAATCACCCCCCAAGGGATGGCCATGCTGCAATCCCTTCTCCTCCATTTTCCTCTCAGAATTTTGGGAACACACACATTCACCGTGATTTTCAAGTCACTGGGTCTGTAATTTGAATGGTGTTCATCATGTAGAGGACATGCTCCTTAACCACCACGCCACCTGCTGGCTCCTTGACTCAACCAACTTAATACAAAGTTCCACAATTGCCAAGGAAGAGAAGTGAGAACTAGAGAATTGAGCACAATGTCCTAATTGTTTCAGCCCAGAAGTAATACATACCATGTCAGCTTGGTCCTCTCAAAAACAACAACAAAAAAATAGGCATATGGTCCCACCTACATATTAGGGAGCTGGAAAGAATAGCAATACCTGATGGAGAACAGAATTAAATATTACTAAGTAGTAATAATATCTACTATACCACTTTAGTCTCTTAGAATAAAGCAATATCTTAGTAATATTCTTCCAAGAAGCATGAAGGAAATCTACAACATCATAGGGATCTTTGGGACCTTAGTTAAGAACTCCTCACTTTAATTTCACTCAACTGATTCCAGTAAGAAGAATTAGTTAACCAATTTAACATGAATTTTGTGTTCAATTATCAAGCCTACCATTTACTTACTATTTGAGTGTGTGTTCTTGGACAGATGATTTAACATCTTTGATCATTGATAACTCCATCCTTAGAAGGAGGATGATAATTCCCAGCTTCTCTGGTAGTTTCGAAGAGTAAATGAGATAATATGGAAAATGAACTAGCATAATCTCTGGCACACACCAGCTTCTTAATAAATACTAGTTTCCTTGTCTATCTCCTCTTTCCTCTTCCTTCTCTTCTTTGCCTTTATAAATATTGGCATTTTATGGAGAAGAGGAAAATCCTTTGCAATTAAGACACTAAACTCTGAAAATACAGTGTGCATCTCACACTAGTCATGGGAAATTGACTTAAATCTCTCCGAGCTTAAATGTCATCATTTGTGAAATAAGAGCCCTGGGGTTTTTAGGAGGATTCAGTTTTATAATGTGTATAGAATATTTAACATATTTCTCAATAAATACTAGCAATTGTTACTATCATTATCATTATCAACAATGTAATGTTCACATTTTCATGTCAGAAGTTTGGCCTAATTAAGCCAAGCTTTGGAGAATACTTTAATAAGTAGTTTTTCAAAATATAATCCATGGACCAGGACAATCAGCATAACCCAAGAGCTTGTTAGAAATGCAGACTCTTTTTTTTTGGTGGGGGGATTTTCGCTATAGGGCGCGTGTGCTCACCAGACAGACAGAGAGAGACAGAGAGACAGAAAGTGAGAAATCACCCCCTGGGGGGATGGCCACGCCGCAATCCCTTCTCCTCCATTCTCCTCTTGGGATCTTGGACATGCACGCACATGCGCCCAGCGTGAGTTTTAAGCCACCGGGTCTGGGACACAAACCGCAGTCAACTACGTGGGAGTCCAGCGACATAGCCATTACGCTAACTGCTGGTTTCCAATGCAGCCTCTTAAGATTCCACTCTAAACCTACAGAATCAGCATCTAGTTTAGAAAGATTTCCAGGTTATTCCTTTACACATTGAATTTTAAGAAATCTGCTGTGTTATGTGGGGATAGTTGAGTGTTTTTACGTGGTATACATATTGTGAAAGGTATTGAGAAATAGAATAGCCGAGGAAAAAGAACAATGTTGTGAAAAGGGCATTGGATTGTGAGTCAAGAAATCAACATTTAAATTCTAAATCTCCCTCTGACAAATTGATAGATTATGTGCAAATCATATAATTCATTTAAGCTCTCTTCCTCATTTGCAGAGTAAAATAGTTAAGCTCTACCTATGCTTCTTAACCAAGAATACACTTTGGAATTACCAGGGGGAGATACTGCAAAATATCTGAGAAGCTTGGGTACTGCCCATGAAGATTCTGATTCATGGGACCAGCAGTTGGCATAATGACTATGTCGCTGGACTTCCATGTAGTTGACTGCAGTTTGAATCCCAGACCTGGTGACTTAAACTCATACAAGTGCATGTGCGTGCGTGCCCAAGATCCCGAGAAGAGAATGGAGAAGGGATTGCAGCGTGGCCATCTCCCCTCTGGGGGGCGATTTCTCGCTTTCTCTCTCTCTCTCTCTCTCTCTCTCTCTCTCTCTCTCTCTCTCTCTCTCTCTTTTTCTGGCGAGCACACGTGCCCTATAGCAAAACCCTCTCAAAAAAAAAAAAAAATTCTGATTCATTAGGTCTGTCATGGAATCAAAACTGGAAAGTTCCAGAGGAGGGAAGAGTAATGATTTGGAGAGGGGATTTTCTAAGAAAAGACCAGAGAGCAAGAAACTAAAAGCCAACACACATCTGACATTATTAACAAATGCTCTGGTGCAAGGACCCGAATCCTATGAACAGGGCAGGTTGGACAACTATGTTTGGTATTCTTGTGGAAATAAAATAAATTATGTGGGGATATTACTTAGTACAAAGTATGTCACAGAATGGTCTTTCAATAAATATTTATAATCTTTTCCATTTCCCTCACTGAGGAAGTTCCCAATTTATTTCAGAAGGATCTGATTTCAAAGCGGCACACCCGACTAAATCTTTCAGGTACAACAAAATATATATTCTCAAAAGCAAACAAACAAAATAAACCAGAGCAATAAATACAATTTTTCACTTTATTAAACAGTAGAGTTTTGATGTTGTCATACCAAGACTTCAGGGCAGCCACATAAGTTGCAGAACCCAGTGCAAAACATGGAGACTCCTTTATCAAAAAGTATTAAGAATTTCAGGATAGAATTTCAGAGTTGTCTAAATTGCAGAGCCCTCTGCACACCAAGCCCTGTGTGAATGCCTTCATGTCCTTCAAGACTAAAGGAACCCTGAAGAACTGGAAAATATGCTAGCATGGCAACTTATTAACTGGTTGATCTGAATTCAATCACTTCATTTCTATGGGCCTTAATTTTCACACCTGTAAAAGGAGCTTTGCTATTCTTTGACTCTATGGCACACCTTGTGGTTTCCCAATAAATATGGTACTTAATTTTTCATTTCACTCAATGATTTTTTAATGGCACTAGGCCCATGAAACAAATTCAGAGCCCCCCATGACCTATCTTATATGTGATATGTGCTACCTCCCATAAAAGCAAAGAATGCACAGCTAACATAACTAATCAAAATTAGAATTATTTTTTTCCCAATACCTGAGTGCTAAGAGTTCAGAGTTTTGTTTCATCAGGGCTACTGTGGTAAGTAAGCAAAGTAGTCAGGACAAGAGTGCAAATTTGCATGGAAAAACAGTAGAGATAAACACCAACATCTGATGATAGTAAGTATGCATTATTTGGACTCTTCTAAATTATCTAAAATATCTAGTCTTACTAGTAGCTTTGTTTCTATTATATTCAGTTCACTGTAGAGTAAAGCAATGATGACTTCAGAAATAGAAGACCAGGGACCAGCAGTTAGCGAAATAGCTATGTCGCTGGACTCCCACGTAGTCGACCATGGTTCGAGTCCCGGACCCAGTGGCTTAAACTCATGCCAGGGGTGTGTGCATGCGTGCCCAAGATCCCAAGAGGAGAATGGAGGAGAAGGGATTGCGGCATGGCCATCCCCCCTGGGGGGTGATTTCTCGCTTTCTATCTCTCTGTCTCTCTCTGTCTGTCTGGCGAGTGCACGCTCCCTATAGCAAAAAACCTCTCAAAAAAAAAAAAAATAGAAGACCATGTGAATGTTTATCCTCCTCGTTACCAAAGACCTTCGCTCCACAGACTAATCAAAAAGGAGATTTTGAAAAAGCACCAGTGAGGCACAGCTTAGCATGTGTGACCAAGATTAACTCAAAATTCCTAGAAGGGAGACAAGAAAGAGGTAAATTAATCCATACCCCCTGCAAGGGATTAAAAAAAATTAGCAAATAGCTTGATTAAAAAAATCTCCAAGTCAAAGACCATTTGAACAAAAGCAGCACTTGAACAAGATGAAACAGAATACCCCAGGCAAAACAGAAATGGTTTCCACTGGAAAGCTGATGTTCCCCAAAGAAGGAAACTCCCCAGAAGTTCAGAACAAAGATAAAGGCATAAAGAATCAAAGCACACATTAAGAATATTAAATTCTACTAAGTGAACAAAATACTTGATCATAAACAAGCACAGTAAGGAAGCTCTCTATCAAGTAGCATATTTTGCCTGAAAACACAGGCAATGAGTGTATTCAAACAGGCACACATGGGCAACCCAGAGACCAGCACCTTAATATGAATTTGTCTTTGGGGTTCACATCATGGGAGTATATTGAAAATAAAATGGTCTCACAATGGGGTTCTATTAATACTCTCAGAATTAACACCACTCACCTAAACAAAATCAGGAGACATTGTGCTGGGCTAATTTAAGTTGATTAGTGTGGTTTTTCAAAGCTTTGTTGAGTATCATTAATTTTTCTGTTTGCTTCAACTCAGCAAATATATATTGAACACCTATTATTCACCAGGCTCTGTAATAGGTATAAGGGATATAAAAATAAATACGGCAATGTCCTGATCCAAAGTACCTTAAAGTTCAGTAGAAGAGATAACAAGAAACTATATGATATTAATCCATGGTATCAATGAAAGCCAGAAGTGACAGATGTGGCCTAGTCATCAAGTTTGTCAGAATGACAAACTCTGTTGACAGTTAAGCCTTTTGGCCTTTTATCCATATACTCTCTTTTTTTTTCCCCTCATAGTCCTACCATTACTGGATAAAGATACTTCTTATGTGAACAAGATATAAACAGAGCAAAGCAAACTTCAAAACAAAACAAAACAAATAGAGTGCATTAGGTGGGGAAACTAAAGTGATCTCCTCACTGATTAATGGCCATCCATAGCCAAGACTGACCTTAGTTAACATTTATAGGCCAGTGAGATTTCCTTTGGCTTCCTTTGTCTCTTTTCAGAATTCATGATACCAGACTCTCAGTGCCCTCTTGTGCCTCTCAGGATCCAGAATCTCTCCCTAACCATGCTCCTTTTCAATACTGACAATTTGTTGGAGACTAATAATCAGGGCTTTCATTTATTGAGCATTTACTAAGCGTCAAGCTCCATGCTTATCATTTACATATTTTATTTAATTTTCATAACCCTGGAAAAAGTATATTTCCTCTTTTTATAGATAAGGAAATTTAGGCTCGGCAAGGTCAACCAATATTTAATATTTCATGGCTTCTTAGGGGAAGAAGGGCATTCCAGCTCAGATCTACCTAACTTCAAAATCTTATCCTTAATCCTAAGAAATGCTGAGTTTGTAAACAAATTCTTCTTATTGTGTTAATAATTTAGGTATAAACCAAGTTTTGTCAGATGGGTTGGATTAGACTGTTAACTCAGCTTCTACCTACAAAGTGAACAAGTAGCACTGCTTAAAAGCAATCAGTTCAATAGTCAATAGACATCACCAAAAGTAAACTTTTGTGCTTCAAAAGAAAAAAAAAGAAAAGAGAGAGAGAGAAAAAAAAATAAGAGTAAATGACAGTATTATATTTCCCCAGTGTGTCTGCATGTGAGACAACACTGGAAAATAGAAACTATTCATTCTAATAGTAGGATTACTAGCACTAAAAGGGAATGGGTAGGCATTATTTATAGTCACACAGAACTTTTCACTGTACTCCTATATTGAGTAGGCGAATTTTAGGTACTTTTGCTAGCCTGATGTCCAGTTCACTAAGTGTTGCGTCTTTACACCACAAAGTGTTGCGTCGTTACACCACAAAGCTTGCACTTTCCAGTGCGGCATACTGGTTGCCTAGTTAATTTATATACTCATTCATTCACTTGTTCATTCATTCATGAATTCGAGAAACATCACACACCAGACACTGAAAATTAAACAGTAAACAGAATTGATACTGTTTTTGACCTCAGAGTTTTAGGATAATTAGAGACGATTCCTCTATGATATTATCTAAAGCACGCTGTACATGGTCAGTCCACATATATATTATAGACAAAGTTATTCATATTAGATTGTTGTAAAATAATTTAAATCACATTGGAGACATGTTATGTTTTCATGACGAGATAGAAATGGATGAAAAATATCTGTAGGGAAGTATTGTGAGTTAGAAAATATTTTGCAATGCATTCTTTTTGTCGAATGAAGTAACACTGGGGGATGTTCATATCAATATGGCTTATTGACTTCTGTAAATTTGGAAAGGAAAATAGAGTAGATTATGTCTCCAAAACAAAGGCACTACTTCACTTCTTGATAAAATCTGAAATACACAACTTTTTATTTAAAGATGAGCAAAGGGACACATATTTTCCAAGTCATTCAGCATTTAAATGGATCAATCTCACTGAAAACCATTGAGATTCTAAGATATTAAATGTTAAAGTAAAGATATTGTTGAATGCAGAGCTTACAGTAACAGATCTGTAGCAACACATTAAGACTACTTCTTTGACATATAACTTTTAGTAGATGCCCTTTTCAGAAGACCACTTAACTCTGCCCATTTAACAATCCATTCCTTGCCTTTGCTTTTGAGAGAGCATTGACATTTGCCCTTCTTATTTCTGTAAGCAGTGTCATAAAACTTAATTTCAATCACAAGGTTCAGCAGCTCAGAAAATCTGTGCCCTTCCATTCCTCTTGTGATGAAAAGAAATATATATATTTTCTAACAGGGAAAGGGGTAATGAGGTAAAGATTTAGCACTCATGATTATGGTTGGATTCTGAGGTTAATTAACTTAAATCTTTTATAATAAATGGGGGGTTTTGGCTATTTGTTGCAAGTATAATAGATGTTGATATAAAGCATATTTGGGGGCTTTTATTCACTTTAAATGAAATTTTTATCATTGGTTAATTAGCATTAACAAAATACAAGTGCTACTCTTCAACTGTAATTCATATTCATTTCAAGCATAACTTGACATTTTTTGCTTTCTTTAAATACTAAAATGAAACGTTTTTTCACTGATGTTCATTATCTTGACATACAATTTATCTCTCAAGTACAAATGGAAAAATGTATTTAAGGAATGCACAAATTCAAATTAAAGTTGAACACTCTGGGTATTAGTCTCCTAATAATAAGTTTGTATTAAATTAATAATAAGTTTGTATTAAATTAATACAAACTTGATGACTTAAAACAAAACATGTTTATTTTCTTACAGTTCTGAGGGCCAGAATTCTGCAAAAAGTTTCACTGGGTCAAAATCAAAGTATTAGCACATACTGCTTCCTCCTAAAACTCCAGGGAAGAAACCATTCTTTGCCTCCTTATATGTCTGGTGGCTTCCAGCATTTCTTGGCTTGTGGCCACATCATACCAATCTCTGCCTCTGTGGTCACATTATCTTCTCTTATATGTGTAAAATTTTCCTCTACCTCTCTTTCTCTCTCTCTCTCTCTCTCTCTCTCTCTCTCTCTTTCTTTTTTCTATAGGGCATGTGTGCTCTCTGAAGAGAGAGAGAAAGGAAAAATGAGAAATAACTCCCCAGGGAGGATTATCATGCTATAGCCCTTCTTCTCCATTCCCCTCCCAGGATTATGTGCATATGTGCTCACAAGCCAGCATGATTTTCAAGCTGCTGGGTCTGGGACTTGAACTGTGTTAGGCCATGTGGGAGTCTAGCACCTTAACCACCATGCCACCTGCTGGCCCTCATCTTTCTCTTATAAGGATATGTGATTGGATTGAGGGCCTACTCAGAAAATCCAGGGAGGCCTCTTACCTCTCCCCATATTAATATCCTCAACCTGAGCACCCCTTCCAAGTCCTTTTTCACTAAATAAGGTCAATACACACATGTTCCAGCTATTAGAACATAAATATCTCTTTATTTTGTTATTCAATCAATCATACTATCCTAAAGTAGATACAGGGCCACAAACATGACTTCAGGAGCCAAAGGTCTTTTAGCTTTTGTGGCTCTTTCCTTCATAAACAAAAATTTAGAATTATATTTTTGTGACTGCATTGGTATGACAACGTATATTTACACATTTATTGTTATCACGAATGTATATATTCTTATTTACTCATTTTTCTGATTTGAAAAGGAATTAAAATGAAAACATTTTGTGGACCCCTAAAAGTACTATGGGCCCTAGGCACTGTGCCTAATGGAAAAGTCAGCCCTATATACAAAAAATACGTAAGATGTCTGGATCTCAGCAGCTGACAGAATTTTAAAAGTACACGAGCTTAGGAAAATATTCTCATGTATATATAGGTTTTTTCATTGCACTTGGGTTTTCAAAATTCACAAGATTTCTGTGCCAGTTTAGATAAGTGTTCCATTTTCTAAACTCTATTGTTTATCATGTGACCTTTCAACAGGGAAAGACAAAACATTTTTTAAGAAGGTCTGTTTCTTCCACACCTCATTGATGGAAAAATAATATGCAAGATATTTGAAACGTGATAAAAATGGTTTTATTCTCTGTCAACTCACTGCAGATTCTGTACCAATACACAGAACGTTGTGTATGTTTTCTTTTTAATTTTTAAAAGGTTGGGGATAACACTAATGACACTGAACTAAATCATAGAGCTTCTGTGTGACCTGGTTGGACGCCACCCAATTTATGCCTCTTCCAAATTAGGTTTCTCAACAATAATGTTGTTCTACTGTCAAATGGTTCATAATTGTTAACACAGTTCATTTGTGGTTTGCAGAACTACATTTCCTTTGGCAATACAAGGAGAGTGAGAAATCATACAAATTTTTATTTTCAGTGTGTTATGAAAGATGATGTTAATCATAGAAATCACAGCTTGGGTAGCTAACAGGAAATCAAAGTTTGGTTTTTCTCCTTTAGTAGGAAAATACTATTATCACTAGGAATTCTACAACCATACATTTTCTAACATGTAAACTGTGCTTCCAAACTCAGTTCATTAGTTTTAATAAACTCCTTATGATTTAGATGATGCAACAAATGACATACTGTATTACGTTTTATGACCTCCAGGACAGTTTTAACTACAGCTAGGCTAAAATATACTATTGTTGTATTAATTCATTGTTTTCTTTCAGAGAACAGAAAGAGTAATTTTTCATATATGAAACAGAATAAACATATTTTAAAATATGCTTATTAAAGATTATTCCTATATACATTTTTAAATTGAATTAGGTTGTCATGTTATTTTACAGTACATTTTCAGTTGTATGTAGTTACGAAATCTTAGTAATAATAACAACAGTTCAAATGTTGGCTTTACATACATTATCTCATTCATTATTCCCCACAAAAATTTGACACAGTGACTATCATTATGCCATTTTGAAAGTGAAGACACTGAGGCACAGCGCAGTTAAATAATGTGTCTAAGGGACCAGCAGTTAGCGTAATGGCTATGTCGCTGGACTCCCACGTAGTCGACCGCGGTTCGAGTCCCGGACCTGGCGGCTTAAACTCACGCCGGGTGCATGTGCGTGCGTGCCCAAGATCCCAGGAGGAGAATGGAGGTGAAGGGATTGCGGCATGGACATCCCCTCTGGGGGATGATTTCTCGCTTTCTATCTCTCTATCTCTTTCTATCTTCCTGGCGAGCGCACGCGCCCTATAGCAAAACCTCTCTCAAAAAAAAAAAATAATAATTTGTCTAAGATCGCAGAACTATTAAATAATAAAGCTGAGATTTAAACCTAAGCCAAGTCTGCCTAACATATAGAGCCTACGGATGTAACCACCATGTTATACTGTTTCCACATAGGCTATCTTTCGATTTTTGTATAATATTCTAATATTCTACTTTTTTTGTGGGAAGTAACAGCATCAATTAAAAAAAGGTTTTGGGGGGCCAGCACATGATATAGTGGTTATATTGCTGGACTTCTACATGGCTGATTGGAGTTCGAGTTCCAGACCTGGCACCTTGAAAATCACACCGGGCACATGTGCATGCATGCCCAAGATCCTGGGAGGAGAAGGGATTGTGGCATGGCCACTCCCCTGGGGGGTGATTTCTAAC
This sequence comes from Tupaia tana, assembly GCA_026018925.1. Classification (NCBI taxonomy): domain Eukaryota; kingdom Metazoa; phylum Chordata; class Mammalia; order Scandentia; family Tupaiidae; genus Tupaia; species Tupaia tana. The sequence goes on from JAKSZU010000009.1 coordinate 28,011,647, forward strand.
TTTCCCTCTCACTGTCTCTGCCTCTCTCTCTCTGGCAAGCATATGAGCCCTAGTGTAAAAACTTCTAAAAATAATAGTAATTTTATAAATTTTTTATTTAAAAAAGCCTATTATTATCTCTCTCTTTTTTTAATTGCCAGAGGACATTTACATTCACTGGGGGGAAGAGAAAGAGACAGAGAGAAAGCACCCCGTGCCATGTGGCGTGGTCATATCACAATCCTTTTTTTTTTTTCCATTTCTCCTTCCTGTCTGGATTTTTGGCATGCACACACATGCAGCCAGCATATATTTCAAGCCACTGAGACTGGGTTTTGGGTTTGGAACTGGTTGGTCATGTATGCTTTGATTCCTAATGCACAGTGCTTAACCACTATGCTACGAGGCCAACCCCAATTTAAAATATTTTGATGGTTAAAAGGTATCAACCAGAACTAATTAACCACACACAGACACACACACACAAGTATGCTATGAATCAAACACAGAATAGATTAAAAAAGTAACTAGACTTTGCATTAGATAGTGTGAGTCCAATTTAGTTGCGTGGAGAATGGTTTGTTTGTTTTTTTAATGTCAAAATTTTGACACCTATGTGGATAAAGCTGTTAGTTTTATTTTGTTACAAAACCACAGACTTGACCAGTCATCCCAGTCAGTTTAATAAATGTATGGAAAACACAATGAAGTCTTAGGACAGGAGAATCAATAACTCATAGCAATCTGTTGTTTCTACTGTGGAGGGATTCAGTCAGACTATGCCCCACTGCAGAGGGGATGGTAGTGCCATATTATATTCAAGAGACAACATTAAAACATAGAAGAGTTATAGGCTTTTACTCAAAGTTCTGTATGCTGTGCATTTCTAGGGCATGGTCACACTGCAGTCCCCAATCTCCTCCATTTCTCCATCCTTTTGGGATTTTGGGCAAGCATGCATGCATACCTAGCATGTTTTTCAAGCTCCTGGGCCAGGATTCAAACAACAGTTGGCCATGTGGGATCTGGGTCCCTTAACCACTAGACCATGGGGCTGACCTAGATTTTCTTAAAGGACACAAATATATTTACTTTAGTCTCTTCGTGACAGTAGGTACAGCAATTATGTTTTTTCCCTTTCTTTGGCTAATCACCCCAGGTTCTGTGATCCATTCTTTATAGGGAATGTTTGCATACAAAGAACAAAAATTCTTAATTTACTACCTCATTTGTTATGGGCCAAGGATGACAAGATGAACCGTATAAATTTCAAGTATGAAAGGAGTCACATGTTTCATCACTGCAGCTTTCCCTCAATTCTGAAGTTATTACCTATTCTTCTCCTGAAGCAAATCTCATGAGAAAAACATTTTCCTCTAATATCTCACTATGCCTCTTCTTAAGAATCTGAAAAGAGAATACCTTTGCCAAAATTGTTGCTTGATCCAGAAGCATTTGAATTTATTGTATCTGATCATGCATCCATGAAGTTAAAAGGTTTTCCAACTCATGTACCAGCCCAGCATGTTTTCTTGTGCCTGTTGATTACACCAGCCCCTGTGCCTACCCTATCAGTTTTACCCATGAGCTGGCATTAGTCACAGTCTTCAGTATGTCATAAACAGGAGGTTTTGTTTTCATTGTGTGATTCTTATTCTAGACAGGTGGGAAGAAGCCTTGAAAGTTAAGCATTCGAAAGGTAAGGATTGCTTGTGTGCTGTTCTCTTCCATTTTTCTCATAGATTCATTTACACCTGAAACAAACTGAGACCAACATTCTGTGTGGAAACCTGAAGCCATTTAATCTCACCTGTGGTGTTTTCACCAAGTATGTTTTCTCAAACTCTCAAGAATCCATTGCCTTGAACTTCTTCCCCCCTCTCATTTTTCCAATGGGGATTAGCTTCCCTTCTCCATCGCTCCAACATATTCCTAGGTTACAGTGATTTCTGCCTTGCCGATCTGTTTCAGAAGAAACGACCTACCTCTTCTTTTCATGAACCATTCGGTTCATTCATTCACCGTTTTTACTTAACTTAAATCTTTGTTCATTCCCAAGGACAGTCTTCTCCAAGAATCCTTTGCAGGGAAAGCTATTCGTCGTTAAGCCTTGGGTCAGGGGAGAGAGGAAGGTGTTCCTGGGAAGCAGTGTTTTCTAGCTCCCTTTTCCTGCTTTCTTTTCCTACTTTCAAACTATAATATTACCCCTCCATTGTCTTGTTAAATATCTTGTCATTTAATAGTCTTACTGTTGCCTAAACCATCTATAGATCTTCTGGTCAGTTTACCTCTTTTCTTTTTGTTTTGTTTAGATTTTTGTGATAGGGCGCATACACTTGCTGGAGAGACAGAGACACAGAGAGAAAGTGAGGAATAATCCCCCCCCACCAGGGCAGATGGCCACACCATAATCCCTTCTCCTTCATTCTTTTTTCGAGATTTCGAGATTTTGGGTGTGCGCACACAGACACCCAGCATGATTTTCAAGGTGCCGGGTAAGGGACTCTAACCATGGAGTCAGCCTTGTGGGATCCAGTTGCCTTAACCTCCATGTCATCTGTTTGCCCCACAACTATTTAGTTTTTAGAAGAAAAATGAGACAGAACATCTGGGATTGAAGACAGTTATATCTAGAAGCAAGGATAAAAATAAAAATTTATGACTGAGGTCGGAGTCTCTTGTCACCTACTACCACCTCTCCTGATATCTTGAGTATATCTCCACTTTTGCTTCCTTATCTCCTTTTGGTAAACTATTGATATTTATCCTAGACTACAGTCAGGCTTTTGCCCTGTTACAGCAAGTATTTTCACAAAGGTCTCCAATGTCTCCTGGTTGACAAATTCAATTTACTTGACACAATAATCAAATGCTGTAGACCATTCTCTATTCTTAAATGCTCTCTTACTCTGTCTTCCATTACACTATTTTTTCCTAGGTCCTTCTCCTGGCTCTCGTACCCCTCTGACCATCTTACATGTCAGTGTTGCTCAGAATTCTGTACTAGGACCTCTTCTCTTTATACTTTCTCTTATGGGAACAGAATCCCTTTCTTCTCATTTCACTTCATCATTATTACCTCTGATTCTAGATCTACTTCTTTTTGGTCCTGTGAGGTTCAGGCCAGAAATTCTTTCCACTGAGGAGACTTTCTTTTTATTTATTTATCTAGTTAGTTAGTACCATTTGTTACTATTATTTTTTAATTTAACCACAGAAATACAGAGAGACAGAGGAAGGGAAAGAAAGCAAGCCACCAGGTCTGGGACGCCTACTGCGGTTTGCTGTGTGGGAAACCAGTGCCTTTAACCACCATGCCACCAACAGCCCTGAGGATTCTTTCTTGACTGAGTTCCCCCCTACCTTTAGAACTTTCTATACTTATTTTTTTGAGTATATATTTATTACATCTTCTCTTTATTTTGCCACTTTTCTTAAGGCCTACAGTGTATTGACTGTAACTACAGCTACCTTCTTGGCTATTTCAAATTTCAAAGGGATCATCCTCTCTGAATGCTTCTATCACTATCATTTCTCTGATCAGTTCCACATTTTTGGTAAGAAAGTTCAAAGCGATGTTTTCCTTCATGCTTTCTCCTTTTATTTGGAAAAATTAGATTTTCAGAAACATTAAGGTAATGTATAAGTGATTCTAATTTTAGTAGAGATAATTCTAACATGTGTATATAGTTACAAGTCTTACCACTATGTGTTGCCTATTTAAGATACTGAGTATACCATCTCAACAAAGAAAGAGAAACTAGTAGGACAAGAATTAACTGTAACATCATAATGTGGTGTTCTTTGTTGAAAACAATAAGTATGGTATCATCCTTGATTTAAGAATTACACACTGCATGCATGCTTTGAAAATCCATATTATACCCCACAAAGATGTACAATTAAATGTAAACAAGAAATTACAAAATAAAATGAAATAGAAAAAAAATACATGGGGAGAGCAGCAGATGGCGGATTGATTACATTGCTGGACTCCCATGTAGTCAACTGTGATTTGAGTCCTGGACCCCTCGGCTTAAAATTCATGCCAGGTGCCTTTTTTTTTTTTTTTTTTTTTTTTTTTTTGAGAGAGGTTTTTACTATAGGGCAAGTGTACTCGCCAGAAAGACAGAGAGAGATAGACAGAAAGTGAGAAATCACCCCCCAGGTGGGATGGCCATGCCGCAATCCCTTCTCCTCCATTCTCCTCTTGGGATATTGCAAATGCATGCACACATGCCTGGTGTGAGTTTAAGCCACCAGGTCTGGGACTCGAACCATGGTCCACTACATGGGAATTCAGCGATATAGCCATTATGCTAACTGCTGATCTTGCAGGTGCCTTTTCATGTGTGCCCAAGATCCTGAGAGAATAGAGGAGAAGGGATTGCAGCGAGGCCAACCCCCTTGGAATGATTTGTGATTTTTTTGCTTTCTGTTTCTCTCTCTCTCTGGTGGGTGTACATGCCCTATAACAACAAAAAAAAAAACTCTCTGAAAAAAATAATAAAGAAAAAATATATAGACTATATTAATATGGATGTCTACCACATTCTGAGTAGTGTACATATGCTTCACAGATCATATCATTTCTCTTCTTATCCTTTAATCTTATAAGAATATCCTTACCATATTTCTACACTAAGATTCTCAGATTCTTATATGGGTGCTCATTTTGATGAGCAATATTATTCCACAATACTTGTTTTTTATTGCCATTATCATAGTCCATTATGAATCATATTTATAGCAGACAAAATTCTAAGATGTTCCCAAGTATCTCCTCCCCTTGCTGTATAGACCATGTGTAAGCCCTCTTGAATGTGTTAAAGCCTGTGACTATGATAAACTATCACTCTTGTAAGTAGGTCACTAATAAGTTGACTTTGAGATCATCCACAGGTAGATTATGTTGGTGAATCTGAAATAAGCAGGTGAGCCCTTTAAAGGAAGGTGAAGTGTCAGAGAAGCATTTCAGCTGGCCTGGAAGAAAGCAAACATCCACACTGTGAACTCCTATAAGGATCATATGGCAAGGAACTGTGGGCTGCCTCAAAGAGCTAGGAGAAATCCCTAGTCAAAAGGCATTTAGGGAACCAGCAGTTAGCGTAATGGCTATGTTGCTGGACTCCCACATAGTCGACCGCGGTTCACGTCTCGGACCCGGTGGCTTACAACTCACGCCGGGCGCGTGTGCGTGCGTGCCCAAGATCCCGAGAGGAGAATGGAGGAGAAGGGATTGCGGCGTGACCATCCCCCCTGGGGGGTGATTTCTCGCTTTCTGTCTCTATGTCTCTCTCTGTCTGTCTGGCGAGCGCACGCGCCCTATAGCGAAAAAACCTCTCCAAAAAAAAAAAAATAAATAAAAGGCATTTAGAGGGCCAGCAGGTGGTGCAGTGGTTAGTTAATGTGTTGGACCCCTGCATGGTCGACCATATTCAAGTCCTGGACCTGAAAGCTTGTTTTCTCACTACCCACCTCATCTTTCTCTGGTGAGCACTATAGCAAATATAAAAATAAAAATAATGGATACTAGAGACAGTGTGGGAAGAGGGTAGGAAAAGGGGGCAAATGTGAGGAAAGAAATTAAGGAGAAAAATAGAGGCAAGACATTTATAGAGCACAGAAACGGATTATTATCTGTTGATAATAACATGTATAGTATCCTCAACTGGATTGGTGAGAAGTGTATTTATGTTTGGTAAATTCACTTTACAAGTTAAGTGATGTATAGTGATTGAATATATAAGATTAATTAAAGATAAAAAAAGAGTTTGTTGTACACATAAGCTTTCAGTTTTGTATTTTTATGCATGTTTACTTACACATACACATAAGCACATTTTTAACTCTTTTTAAATAAAACTGAAATTGTGTTGTTCACCACACTGTTTTTTTCTTTTACTTAAAAGCAACAGTTCCTGTTGTCTAGACAAAACAATAATAATGATAAATAAAATTAAATAAATAAATTTTTAAAAAAGACATTAAGAAAATGAGGACTTTAGGCATATAATTACAAGAAACTGAATTCTACCTACCAATAGCCAGTGAACTTTTAGTTACTAGGGAATCCACTTTTTCCACTGTACTAGGTCTATCATTACAATAGTTTAAGAGTTTTCCCCAAATTTCCCTGATGATAAGAACCACTTTGGGTTATTGATAAAAAACGCCCAAATTCCCAGGCCTAACCCCCACATATTGAAGAAGAATCTTCAGGAGGAGGGGCTTGGTTATCTGTTTTGTCAATAATGCCTTTTAGGGGACCAACAGCGTAATGGCTATGTCGCTGGACTCCCATGTAGTTGACAGTGGTTAGAGTCCCAGAACCAGAGGCTTAAACTCACACAGGGCACGTGTGCGTGCGTGCCCAAGATCCTGAGAGGAGAATGGAGGAGAAGGGATTGCTGCATGGCCATCGCCCCTGGGGGGTGATTTCTCACTTTCTGTCTCTCTGTCTCTCTTTCTGGCGAGTGCATGCACCCTATAGCAAAAACCTCTCAAAAAAAAAAAAAAGATAATAATGCCTTTAAGTAAATTTTATCCAGGAACCTGGTCTATACAATGGTTTATAGAAACAGTTTATCAGGTCAGCCAGGTTGTATGATGGTTAGGGCAGCTGGATCCCACATGGACAACTGCCTGGTTCAAGTCCCAGACCTGGCAGTTTGAAAAGCACATCAGATGTGTATGTGTTTATACCCAAAATCTCTAGGAGAATGGAGGAAAAGGGACTGTCCCTCCTGGGAGCTGGGATTGATTTCTCACTCCATCCCCCCACTGTCTATCTCCAGTGAGTGCATACACCCTACAGCAAACTAAAAATAAACAACAACAAAAATGGCTCATCTTTTTAGATGTCAGTTATGGAACCAATGACCTAACAGACCACCATATCCTTTTAATGTTTCCAAAATCTTAACAAATGAAACAAAACAAAACAAAACATGGAAATTCTACCTGCATCCCAAATACCTCCATTTCCTACTCAGGATTTCAAAATTTTCTTACTGACAATTTATTGTTGTTTTTCCTCTGGTAATAAAATACATTCTCCAATGCATCACTATGTTTTAATCACTTCCTCTTTATTCCATTGGGGAGGGGAAGAATTCCACCGTAGGGTTATGGACGGGGCTGATTACATGACAGTTGACACTAGGCAGATGAGATTGGTAATAGTTTATTAATCATATCTACTCACAGCCTGGGGGAGGAGCACACCACTCACAATAAAGGGCCACACAGGAGTTGCACTCTGGAACAGAGTGAACAATTCAGAGGCAGGGTTTGTAGTAGTAAGAGGGTGGGGTGACCTCTAGTTCCAGCTGGGGATGTGGTCATCTTGGTTGAATAATCCCATGCACTGGCAGAGAACTAAAACCTGCCATTCTGCGATAAGTGGGAACTACACCTGGTCTTCTTGATAGGCTAGGGACCTTATCCATGGAGCAGTCAGTAGGAAAACTTGCAGTTATGCCACTGGAAGTCCCCTTGGTTTCACCAGATGAACAGGCAGCACATAGTATCAGGCCTTAATTTCAGGTCTTACATCACACATTTGCTTCAATCAACAGTGGCAAGCAGGACTCTCAATATATCCTGAATATGTGAAACTGAAAGATATCAATAGCTCAGAACCCACTTAACCGGGCTGGATGAGTGGATCTTTAACATACATTTACATGTAACCACTTTATATGCATAATATTTATAATGATTTTTAAAAAGCAGATTCCTGAATTCCCAAAGCAAATATACTTTCTGCATTGCTTTCTCTTTTGTTATTCTTATGTATTTTTTTAAAACATTCAATTGCTATAAATTGTTTGGCTTGTAAACAGAATTTACCCAACGTGAAATACACCTCAGACCAGTCCAGTTGAGAATACTATACACGGGGACCAGCAGTTAGCGTAATGGCTATGCCGCTGGACTCCCATGTAGTCCACCGCAGTTCGAGTCCTGGACCCAGTGGCTTAAACTCATGCCGGGCGCGTGTGCGTGCATGCCCAAGATCCCGAGAGAAGAATGAAGGAGAAGGGATTGCGGCGTGGCCATCCCCTCAAGGGGTGATTTCTCGCTTTCTGTCTCTCTGTCTCTCTCTGTCTTTCTGGCAAGTGCACGTGCCCTATAACAAAATCCTCTCCAAAAAAAAATAAGAGAGAGAGAGAGAGAGAGAGAGAGAGAGAATACTACACATGTTATTATCAACAGGCAGTAAACCATTTCTCTGTCCCACAAATGTCTTGCCACTCTATTTTTTCTCCCCAATTTCCTTCCCTTTACTCTTCCCTTCTCCCACCCTCCCTCCATCTGCCTTTCTTATTAATGTATCAAGTCCTCAAAATTATTGATGAAGAGGTATATTAAAGTATGTTATCATGAAGGTAGTTTAAGCTTGCTTTTAAAGTAGTGTATTTCAGTTGTGCATATTACCTGGAAAACTTTTTCAAACCTCACACATATCCCTCCCCTTCCTTTCTTCCCGTTCTGCCCCATCATATATTTCCCCTGGGGGAAGATATTCCTTGTAACCTTGAAAGTAGCCACTAGTGTACCTCGAAGCAGAGACACTGGTCACCATTATCCAATTAGTAGAATATTTCTCACCTTTAACCTCTCCTCTCATTCTTCCTTTGCATTTCCTTTTTCCACTTTCTACCTTACCACTGTTGCAATTTAACTGAAACTCAGAAGAACTTCAGCTGCAGGTTATGAAAGAGGGCAGTAAGATAAATATAGCTTTAAGCCAAAATTCTCATGGCCTAGTGTTGCAAGTGGCCAAATGAGTGAAGTAATAGAGCTGTAGAGCCACTCTAAAGTTGTATAATAATTTAGTTGTATAGGGTGCATATGTTCACCAGAGAAGAGAGACAGAGAGGTATAGAGAGATATAAGGAGAGAGAAAGTGAGAAATGACCCCCCCGGGGGGGATGGCCATGCCACAATTTCTTCTCCCTCCTCCTCTTGGGATTTTGGGGGGATGACCATGCCACAGTCCCTTCTCCTCCCTCTTCCTTTTGGGATTTTGGGCACGCACGAATGCTTGGTGTGATTTTCAGCTACTAGGTCCAGGACTCGAACCTGTCGGCCATGTAAGAGTCTAGCACCTTAACCACCGTGACACCTACTGGCCAGATGGTATAATTCTTTTTAAAAATTATTTATTTAATTTTATTTACTATTATTATTATTATTTTAAATTTTGCTATAGAGCATATGTACTCACCAGAGAGAGAGAGAGAGAAACCTAGCCACAAATTCTGACACTCAAATCACAGTTGGTCATGTAAGTTCAGCATCTTAACTACACATCACTTGCTGGCCCATGAAATGGAATAATCCTAAGACATCTTTCAGAGTGATCTAGGAAGTAGTCTATTCAAAATGATCCAAGTGAGGACTAAGAACATGACTAGGCTTAGCCATGGTTAAACAGGCAGAAGGGAACCACTGTGCTATGCTGAAGCCCATGGAAGGCCCAACCTAAATAGGTCTGGCAAGGTAGCACACACCTATAATCCTATCTAACTGGGAGGCAAGAATAGGGGAATCACTGCGTGAAATCATGTTGAAAATACCCATCTCTTTCTATTTCTCTCCTTTTCTCTCTCTCTCATTAAAAAAAAAAAAAAAAAGAAATGGGGTCAGTACATGAAGTCATGATTAAAGCACTAGGCTCCCACATGGTCAACCACAATTCAAGTCCCAGACCTGGCAGCTTGCTTTCTTACTTTCTCTCTCTATCTATGGTCAAATTAAATAATAATAAGAATAAATAAAATAATTCTTTTTTTTTTTTGAGAGGTCTTTTTGCTATAGGGAGCGTGCACTCGCCAGACAGACAGAGACAGAGAGAAAGAAAGTGAGAAATCACCCCCCAGGGGGGATGGCCACACCACAATCCCCTCTCCTCCATTCTCCTCTCAAGATCTTGGGCATGCATGCACATGCGCCTAGTGTGAGTTTTAAGCCACCAGGTCCAGGACTCGAACCATGGTTGACTACATGGGAGTTCAGCGACATAGCCATTATGCTAACTGCTGGTCCCAATAATTCTTTTTTAAAGAAGAAAAAAACAGGGCTAATTTAAACTATCATGTCTGCTAAGGGATTCTAGGATATTCAAGGATTTTCTTCCTAATGTTTCCTTCATAAGCATAATCTTTAAATATTATGCATTTAAAGTATATATACACATAGCTTATAAAGAAGGGAAAAAAGGTGTAACAATCTGAGCCTCAGGGGATACGATTATGCTTAGTCTCTATATTCCTAGTTATGGTATTTTGTCAACTGGGAGTGGTATATCATATTTGCAATAAAAGCAACTAAATGAAGAAATCCTAACTCTAGTGAGGTGAACTTGCAAACCTCAAGTTAAATGGAAATCACAAACATCATGTATGTCAATGTAATTGTTGCAAATGTGAAACATGATCTAGTTTAAATTATATTTAATCAGAGATGGGCAATGATTCAGAAATGTAATGTTTCCATTTTAAAGATGTTAAAATTCATTACTATATTAGCTTCATGTTTTTAAAACTTTTCGGACATTGGGCTTAGGCCCAGAGGAATTTTGAAAATCAAAATTGACAGTACATATTTAACTATCATAACCACTCAGCAATTATGCTTAGCTGCTATATTCTCATCCAATAACTCCACAATCTAGGAACTTGTGTGCATATTGAGATTCCTATGGAAGTTATAGCATTAATGAAATTGAGTTTTAAATTTCCCTAGGCTCAACCTAGACATTAAGAATATAAATGTAAATTAACAGAGAAGAACTAGCAGCCATGAATACTAACACTCAAATCACATTCATTTTCATTTAAATTTTACGCAGACATCAGGGAAACAATTTCTCCTCCTTTCCTCCAAAGAAATTATATTAATAATTTTGGCAGTCTTCCTATAATGGAACAACGTGGAATGCAACATCTTTACATTACTTAGAAAGCAGACATCTTGGAAAACTAATGCTTGATAGGTCATGTTTGCTTTGCTGATTAGACAATTCTAGTGACTTAACTTAAATAGTCTACTCCTGAATTTAAGGAGATTCTATGGTTTATTATATTATATACTTCAAGATAGCTAGAAGAGAGGATTTTGAATGTTCTCACCACAAAAAAGTGATACATATTTAAGGTGATGGATATATTAAGTACTCTGATTTGATCATTACACATTGTATTCATGTATTGGAAAATTATACTGTACCCTATAAACATGTACAAATATGTGTCACTTCAAACAAAATATGAGCTGAGGCCAGTAGGTGGCGTGGTGGTTAAGGTGCTGGACTACCACATGACTGACTATAGTTAGAATCTCAGACCCAGGGCTTGAAAATCACACCCTGATGCATGTGTGCATATGCCCAAAATGACGAGAGGAGAATGAAAGAGAAGGGATTGTGGTATGGCCACTGCCCACGAGAGGTTATTTCTCATTTTCCCTCTCCCTATCTCTCATCTCTCTCCAGTGAGTACATGTACCCTATGGCAAAAAAAAAAAAAAAAAAAAAAAAAAAAAAAAAAAAAAAAAAACTAAAAAAGAGTTGATGGACTAGCAGGTCCTGGACTCAGCAGCTTAAAAAACATGCCAGGCTTTTATGTGTGAATGCCCAAAATCCCCAGAAGGGAATGGAGATGGAGATGGAGGAAAAGGGATTGAGGCATGGCCATTCCCACTGAGGAGAGGTTTCTCACTTTCCTACTCTCTCTTTGTACCTCTCTGGCGAGTTCATGCACCCTTCAGCTAATTAAAAACAAAATTAGTTGAATATATTTACTAAGAATAGTCTGTTAATGGTATATATTAATAGTACTATTACATATGACAAAAGGAAGCATCAAATACATAGCTAAAATAACAATAACTCTGCATAATGAAGTAATGAATAGTTTCATCCTATGTTTCTAGATGGCTCTACCATGACCATAGAGCATTGTGTGTCTTCTATGTGGCTTTACTGGTCCTTCTTTCTTCCCTCTTCCCTTCAGATTTGAAGAATAGAAGGAAAGAAGGAACAAATAATAAACTACCAGCTATTTAGTATTTGGTTTACTTGGCATTTGGTAAAGTAAGGAGTCCCCTATCAGTGAAAAGACAAATGGAAGTAGTTTGGGGCTCCTGGATAGATGAGTGAATAGCTGGGTCAATCCTCACTGAAACAAAAGTGGAAGTTGTCCAATGAATGGCTCCATTCTAAGGTTGTTTACTTCACACATCATATGTTTCTTCAATCAGATTGGGTGAGAGCAAGAAGCAGTACTTCTGTATCCTAGCTCTTGATCTCTTCATTCAAAATAAAGATTTGATCATCATGGATCCTCCCCACCTAATTTCTCTGTTAATTTCTCATATGGACTCTCTTCTGACATCATTCCTTGGAAATCATGTACAGTTTTCCTCTGGGAAATGCAAATACATTTTAAAATTTTGATTCTCATGGAGAAATAATCTAAATTCATAATCAGTTTTCTACAGCACTCCTGAAACATAGATCGAGTCATTGTAAAAATTTCTGGGTGGTAGAAAGACTTCCTTTAAACTTCATATAGGTTAAAAAGGTACAAATTACATTTTTCACAACAAAATAAAGGAAGAAAACAGAGTGAGAGAGAATGATGAATGTTTCACTTGAGAGATATCAACACATATTATAAAACAATAATAATACGGGGGCAGCAGATGGCATGGTGGTTAAGGCACTGGACTCCCACATGTCTTGTCATGCTTTGACTCCTTGACTCAGTGGCTTGAAAATCATGCTGGGCATATATGTGTGAGTACCCAAAGTCTAGAGAGGAGAATGGAAAAGAAGAGATGGTGGGGTGGCTATCCACCCTGAGGGCTGATTTTTCACATGCCTTCTCTCTCGCTCTGCCTCTCTCTGTGTCTCTCTTAAGTGAGCATATGCACCTTATGGCAAATAAACTAAAAAAAAAAAGAATAATAATACAACATCTTCAGAGAAAGTCACTCAAATCAAACAGAATTGAGAATTAAGGGGTAAAAATGTGAGGTATAAAGGTGGCTTACTCTGTTAGTGTGTTGGTAACAGAAATATCTGAGACTGGGTGATTGATAAAGAATAGATGGGGCCGGCAGGTAACATGCTGGTTAAGGTGTGGGATTCCCACATAGTGGACTGCAGTTCAAGTCCTAGACCTTGTGGCTTACTTTCTTACTTTCTCTCACTCTCTCTGGTTAGCATGCATGCCCTATAGCAAACTTAAAAAAAAAAAAAAAAAAAAAAAAAAAAAAAAAAAAAAAAAAAAAACAATAAGTAAATAAATAAATAAAAAATAGAAATTCACTTGTCAAAGTCCAAGATCATGAAGAAGGACAACTGGCTGGTCTCCGAGCCTTCATCACAACATGGCTGACAGAAGCAGGATGAGCAGGATGGTCAGCAGGTATTTATAGAGAAACCTGGAAGCAGCCAACTTACTTTTCTAACAACCTTTTGTAGGAGTTAACCCTTCCTCTCTCTCTTTCTCTCTTTTTTTCTTTTAAGATTTTTTTGCAATCGGGCATGCACACTTGCCCAGAAGGAGACAGAGAAAGGGGGAAAATGAAAAATTTCCCCTCCCAGGGAGGATGGCCATGCCACAATCCCTTCTTATCCATTCTCCTCTTGGAATTTTGGGGATGCATGCACACAGTGCCCAGCATGATTTTCAGGTCACTGGGTCCAGAATTCCAACAGCACAGTCAGTCATGTGGGATCATGCTAAATATCATCATTATTAAATATCATGCTCCCTGCTGATCCAGAAGCTAATCCTTTTTTACCAGAGCTAGCACTCCCTCTGTCTCTGACAACACTAATCTGTTCACAAGGGTGATGCTTCTATGATCCAAACACTATCTATCAGGCTTTTCCTCTTAGTGGTCTTAGAACCTTCTAGTGCCATTACACTTGAGATCCAAATTCCGAACTGTGAAACTCTGGGAAACAATACATTATCTAAATTATAGCAAAAGATATGCTACTTTGGTTGATGATAAACTTTGGATCACTAAGAAAATGATAAGACAAATGGTCAATCATACAGAGCTGAAGAAAGAGGCTGTACCCTTAATTGAAACAATAAAGAAAAATGTGTGGTTATGATTATTTGTTTAAGAGAGATTTTTGCTATAGGGCACGTGTGCTTGACAGAGAGACAGAAAACGAGAAATTACCCTTGGTGGGGGATGGCTGTAATCACTTCAACTTCATTCTCCTCTACGGATTTTGGGCACACATGCACATACACCTGGACTGAGTTTTAAGCACTGGGTTTGGGACTCAAACTGTAACTGACTACTTGGGAATCCAGTGATGTAACCATTACGCCATCTGCTGGTCCCTATGATTATAATTTTTTTAAAGTAAAAATAATAGAAAATGACTGATAATTTTGAAATTGTGAAGTGGTAAGGTCTTTCTCAGCAAAGTACAAAATCCAGATTCTCTGGAAGAGAAGATGGATTTGACAACATCGAGAGAGAGACTGAAAAATAATATGTGTAGCATATGAAACAAAAGAGTAATATCCAGTATATATCAGACTTCTAACAAACCCATGAGAAAAATGATGTAATAGGGCCTTCACAAAAGGAAAAAGCAATAACCAAAAGAAAAAGCTCAACATTATGAACAATTACACAAAATCTATATTAAAACTTTGAGATAATTTGTCCATCAAGTTGAAAATGTTTGACACTGTAAAATGTTTAGTATTAGAAATGGTCATTTTCATAGTCTCTTGTTAAAGTCTTTTAAAAGGTATATTTGGTGCTATCTCGTTTACAGTATCTGATCCTTCAGATCTACTCTAGGAACTTATTATAAGGAAATTTTCATACAAGTACACAAAGATTTATAATGTGAAAGATAAATTAAAGAATTTTTAAAGTAACAAGAAATCATTGGAAATAACCTGAGTGTCCATCAATAGGGAACTGGTTAAATAAATTATAATACATTCACATTGTGAAATCCTGCATAGCTGTTTAAAACAATGGATCTATAGGTACTGATATACCATTTTACTATATGTTTTAGGAGGTTTGTGCCTTAAGGCACATGTACTCACCAGAGAGAGAGACAGAGACAGAGACAGTGAGAGGGAATGTGAAAAATCACCCCCTAGGGAGGATGGCCACACCACAATTCCATCTGCTCCATTCTCCTCCCAGGATGCACCTGCACCTGGTGTTAGTTTCAAGCCAACAAGTCCAGGACTCAAACCACAGTGGACCATGTGGGAGTCCAGTGACCTAACTGCTATGCCATCTGCTGGCCCTCCAACTTTCTATATTTTTAAGTAGAAAACACAAGTTTCAGAATCCTGCATATAATGCGATTTGATTTAGATAAGGCAAGTCGAATGACCATATGATATACACAAATGCATAGAACTGAGGCTAAATAAATGCTTACCCAAATTTTGACACATTATGCAGAAATGCACACCAAATTGTAGGGGCTTGACTAAAGAGAGTGATAGTAGAGTGATTAAGAGCTTGGTCTGTGGGGCCAGAGAACATAGTGGCTTTGCTACTTTCTAGATGGGATCTTTGGCATTCTGTGACTCAGTTTCTTCATTTACAAATTAGTGGTGATATTACTGTTTTTTCCAAAGGCTTGTTATGAGGATTACATGAGGCAGTGTATGTAAAGTGCTTAAACTGAAGCCTGGTATATAGTCATATAAGCTTACTGTGTAAGAGACTGCTATTACTGTATTCCTTAAATATTTTGCAATGAGAATGTGTTCATGGATTGCCTATGAAATAAATGTTTTTTTAAAAAGTAGGAAACTAAAATGAGCTTGAAAAAGAAATGCTTCTAAATACAAAAAAAAAGTTAAAGAAAAAAATAATCTCACCTACACTGAGTTTATACCACAACCCAGTAGAACATAAGGTTCATAACATAATAATAAACTCTTAAATTGTGTCTTTGGTAGAAATAACTTTAAAAAAAAAAGCCAGGATATTTTGCAGGTCCAAGACTAGAACCGTGGTCAGCCATGTGGGAGTGTCCAGCACCTTAACCACCATGGCACCTACTGGTCCCCATATGTGTTTTGGAATCTCGGCCTTTTGAGGCCTTGTAGCTTCTACCTTTGCCATTATGGGACTCTTCCCTGACACTGCCATTGAAGGCAACTGGTCTAGCCTATTAGACCATGTGGATGAGAACTATGAACTGGGGCATGCAGGTAACACCCAGCATTTATTGCCAGATATGTGAGTGAGGCCACCTTATCCTTTCCAAACCAGGTGACTTTTTGCTGGATGCAGCTGCACACATGTGGCAAGGAAAAGCCAGTAAAGTAAATGTGTAGTTATGTCACAGAATTGTGAGAAATGATAAATTTCTGTTGTGTTAAGCCAGTAGGTTTTAGGATCATTCATTATACAATAATACGTAACTGATAGAGAGGATATGTGATCTCATGGAGAGAGACCATGGAAAGGGAAGCCTAGAAACCGCAGGTGTTCCAGACATCCCAGCAAACAGCAAACATGTGAGTAAGGCCATGGGGGAAGAACCCAGTCCCAAGTGACCTACCAGTTACTTTTATTTTTTTTTTACTTTTTAAGAGGTTTTTACTATAAGACACGTGAGCTCACCAGAAAGACAGAGAGAGACAAAGAGACAGAAAGGGAGAAATTACCCCGCAAGGGGGATTGCCACGCTGCAATCCCTTCTCCTCTATTCTCCTCTTGGGATCTTGGGCACGCACGCACACGCACCCGGCGTGAGTTTAAGCCACCGGGTCCAGGACTTGAACCACGGTCAACTACATAGGAGTCCAGCGACATAGCCATTACACCAACTCCTCGTCCCCCTGTCAGTTACTTTTGTGAGCCCAGACAGGACCAGCAGAACAAATTCCCATTTAGCTCACAAATTTGTGAGAAATGATCTTATTTTTCATTTATTTATTTATTTTTTTTAGTTTTACTATAGGGCATGTGTGCTTGCTAGAGAGAGACAGAAGGAAAGAGAGAAATCACCCCTGGCAGTGGCGATGGGCATACTGCAATCCCTTCTCCATTCTCCTCTCATGATTGTGGGCAGGCACACATAAGCACCTGGTGTGATTTTTAAGCCACCAGGTCTCAAAATCTGGAGTCAGCTATATGGTATCCAGCACCTTAAATTCCACACCACCTGCTGGCCTAGTGGTAAATCGAAGTACTGAGTCAGGCTATGCACTACTACATGATTGACAGTGTAGCCAAGAAGCCTCATTTACTAGATACATAAAAAGAATCTTATTTAAACTCAGGTAATAACCGTTAGGCATGCCCATGGCATGAACCAAGGATGGTGTTAAATAAAGGTACCAGATTTCAAAAACTTTTCCTATACAGGGTAGGAAACTTGATCATTCTAATTATTCAAGCCTGTTCAATCGGATAGACAATATTATATATCTTCCTTAATTCTTCTCATTATTTTAATCCTTTGTTTCAGAAATGAAGTTGTTAAATTCAGAACTAGTCCTCAATTATTTTGAGAGGACCTACTATGTATATCCTAGATATGCGGAAGGATGTGCACCTGCTCTCGAAGAAATAAAAGTACACTAGAAGATACAAGCATCTAAATATCTGTGGTACAAAGGAGAATGTGATAAGGGCCAAGAAAGGAAATGTGCTTTAGCAGTTCAGAAGAGAGAAAGCATTTTGGAATGGAAGTTCAGGGAGGGCATCTTGTAAAAGGTAGCAAAGGAAATGAATCTGACAAATGTGGATAGACAGCTAGAAATGGAGAAAGAAGGGCATTCCAGGCAGATAAAAGAGTGTTTTGAACTATAGAATTTTTAGGCTTTATTCACAATAGTATTTGAACAAAAGGATAGACTGTTCCACTGCACCCAAGCATCCATCTGATGGCCTGTGGGATAAACTGTACTTCACACACTTTCAAGATAGACAGAGAGAGCAGCAGTCGCCTGCAGCATCTAGAACTTCAACCAAAGCATCAGGTATCCTAGAAAACTGATGAGCCTGCTTTTGGGTGGTAGGTGACTCCTGCCTGTGCTCATCCTGTATCTGGAATTCCTCTGCTGATAAAACAAAGTGGTCCTAGAGAAGTCTGTATTGTTTGTTGATGAAAAAGTGTGTTGATCGCACATTTTTAGATAGACAAAAATCATAACTTTAAGGAGAAAAGATAGGTATAGAATTTGTGAAGATTAGTTCTGTTTTAATTTTGTTAATGAGAGCACCTGATTATAAAGTAATGCTTATTTATCATGGAAAATTAAATATGAAACAATATAAAAAAGAAAATTAAAAATAACCAGTAATCCCATGAATCACTATCGCTATTTTTTTTTAGAGAGAGATTTTTCTTATAGGGCGTGTGCACTCACCAGAGAGACAGAAAGCCTGAAATCACCCCCCCCCCCCCCAGGGAGGATGGCCACACCACAGTCCCTTCTTCTCCATTCTCCTCTTGGGATTTTGGGCATGCACACACACATGCCTGGTGTTGAGTTTTAAGCTGCTGGGTCCAGGACTCAAACCATGGTCAACTATGTGAGAGTCCAACGACATAACCATTATGCCATCTGCTGGTCCCCCTATGAATCACTATTAATATTGTGATTTATTTTTCCCAGTCCTTTCCCAATGCATCTATTTTAAAATATTTCTGTTTTACTCTGTATTTATTCAAAGATGGGATTATATGATCATTTATAAGCTCCTATTTTCCTTATTTAAGAATAGATAGGCTGGGCCAGCAGGTGGGGTGCTGGTTAAGGCACTAGACTATCAGACAGCCAACCACAGTTCAAGTCCTGGACCTGGCTGTTTGCTTTCTCACTTTCCCTCTCTTTCTCTCTGGTGAATTAAGATAATAATAATGAATAAATAAAAATTAAATAAATAGTTCTTTTTTAAAAAATGTAGAGATATTTTTGCTATAGGGCAAATGCACTCACTGGAGAGAGAGAGAGAGAGAGAGAGAGAGAGAGAGAGCGCAAGAAATCATCCCACAGTGGGGATGGCCACACTGCAATCCCTTCTCCACTCTCCTTTCGGGATCCTGGGCACGTGCGTACACACGCCTGACTTGAGTTTTAAGCCACCGGGTCCAGGACTCAAACCATGGTCGACTACATGGTAGTAGTGACATAACCATTATGCCATCTGCTTGTCCCAAAATAAATAATTCTTTTTAAAAAATCTATATATAGGCCATGGAACCAGCAGATGGTGTAGTGGTTATGGTATTGGACTCCCAGATGAGTGAACACAGTTTGAGTCCCAGACCCAGTGGCTTGAAAATTACACGAGGCACATGTGCATGCATGCTCAAAGTCCCAAGAGGAGAATGGAGGATAAAGGATTATAGTGTGACCATCCCCCTGATGGGTAATTTCTCACTTTCCCTCTCTGTTTCTCTGGCAAGTGTACGTGCTCTACAGCAAAACAAAATAAAACAAAACAAAACGAACCTCCCCCCCAAAAAAACCTAAAACACATATATAGGCCCAGCCACAGTGATGCAGGTGGCAGAGTGCTGCTTCATGACACTGGAGCCATCTGAGAAGCCATGGGTTTAGATCCCAGGCCCACAGGAACATACTGGGCATGCCTGTGATCCTGGCTGGCTGAAAGCCCATGGGCACAATGAGTCCCTGTTGGGGAAAGCCTCTAAATAAATAAGATTAGTTCAGTTTTAAACAAACCGTGTTTGAAGTAATTGTGAAATATTAATGAGGAAATGAACAGTCAGCTATTAGATGGTACCTCGGAGGAATGTTGGAATAAGGGATATGGTCTGGGAGATGTCAATCTAGAGATATTTTTGAAATCCAGAAATGAGATGAGATCATCTACACTTTTTCAAAATGTGAGTTACTGGGATAAGAAAGCAATTGCTTTAGTTAAAATAGAACAGATCATTTCAGAATGTACCACACAGTAGTTGTAAGTATTCATACTGGATTGCAATATAAAAATTGATTTCTTATTGTGTATCTAAGAACTGAGTCTGTAGGAACAGTGAAAGACATTGACAGGAGGAAAACCACAACCAGCTTCAAGAAAAGAAAATCAATGGTTGGCATGGGTCTCTGGACACCTTTACTCTCTCCCTGTCTTTCTCTCTCTTTTTTAATTTGCCAGAGTGCCTGTATGCTTGATAGAGAGAGAGCGAAAGAGAGAAAGAGAGAAAGAGAGAAAGAGAGAGAGAGAGAGAGAGAGAACCCTCCAGTGGGGTGTGGTCATGCTGCAATCCTTTGTCATCCATTTCTCCATCCTACGGGGTTTTGAGCACATATGCACATGTGGTAGGCACATTTCTCAGGCTGCTGGGCCTAGTCTGAACCATGGACTTGACCATGTGGGATCCAGCTCCCTCAACTGCCAGGCCATGGGGCTATTCTTGGACCTCTTAACACTTTCTAAAAATTACTGAATACTCCAAAGTGCTACTGTCTTGTAGGTTATACCTATTGAAATTTATGTATCAGAAGTTAAAATAGAAATTAAATATTTATGTATTAATTAACTTAAAATAACACTAACAAGCTCATTACATGTTAAGATAAATAACATTTTCATTAAAAAATGCTATATTTCCTGAAACAAAAATTATTGAAAATGGTATTGTAATTTTTAATGCCAGGCTTAATGGAACACAGCTGAATTCTTGTATCTATGCCTGTGTAAAACTGATGTAAAGCTGATTGATGTACATGTAAAAGAATGTGAGCAAGGGACCAGTGGGTGGCGTGGTGGTTAAGGCACTGGACACTCCACATGGCTGATCACGGTTCGAGTCCTGGACCTGGTGGCTTGCTTTCTCAATTTCCCTCCCTCTCTCTTTCTCTCTGTCTCTCTCTGGTCAAATTATAATAAATGAACCAATAAATAAGATTACAAAATAGTAATGATAAGTGAAATAAAAAAAGAATGTGAGTAGAAGGTAAATAATATCTTAATTATTATTATGGAAATAAGTTTGACTGCACAGATGCTCTAAAAGACTCTTAGGAGTCCCCCATAAGTCTCTGGATCACATCTTGAGAACAGCTGTCATTTAACATAGAGCATAAGGAAGAATATGGAGTGAAAATATTTTATTGAGCACTGGTAAGTATATGGATATTATTGACAAGGGTAAAGATTTTTTTGAACTGTATATTAGATCATAACACATCTCTGATTTCTCATTGTTCTTAGGGTACAGTCCAAAATTCTAAGGGCCCCTGCGCCTGTGGGTAATTTTGCTTCTTTCTGCCTCTCTTGCCTCATTTCTGCCTCTCCTATACTATTTATGCTCATTACTCTCCAAATACATAGACTGCCCTTGTGTTCCTTGATGTGCCAAGATATTTCTCATATCAAACACCATAGATTCCTGCAAGTGGACTATTCCTGCAAGGGCAGGACTATGTATGTTCAGTTTACCACTCTTCTTAGTACTTAGAACTAAATAGATACATTATTGATGTTCTGCAAATCTTTGTTTAAAGTATGAATTAGAGAATGAGGATACATATGGGTATCCTGGTTTCTTAGTCTGAGAAGGAAGTATTCATTTTTATTGTGTTGTATGAATAATGATAACATTCTAGCAGATCTTTGGAAAAGTCATGACGTATTTTTCTATGTTTTTCTATGTAAAAATCCATTGCGACTTTTCCAACGACTCAACAGTTCCCCATTTTTATATAAAATGCATTTTTAAATCTATTGATGATTGAGTATCCTAATAATTGTTAGCATCTAACAGCAATTGCTAATGTATGTGACTATAAAAGTCTTCTTATGGCCATTATTAAGCATGTGTTTTAGAAGCACTAAATGCTTTCATCATTTCAATATAAATTAATAGTTACCTGTAAGTCAATCATGATAATAATTCACTTAAAAGGTTATGATGATGAGGTCACAAAGTTAGAGAGAAGTTCAAGTACATTTAAATGCCAACGGAACAATCCTAATTGTTCTATACGCTTTTCAAGTTCTTTTTCTAGAGTGTAATTTCATCTCTCAAACAGAAATCATGGTACATTTTGAAATCAATTTTTCTCCTTTTCAACAACTGTGATTGTTAAAAGTGCCAAAAAGTAATATTCTTAAAAGTATTTTCAATAAAAAGACAAACACTAGCATAAAGCCAGCTTTCAGATCTGCAAGGGAAAGAACTATGTTATCTTTATGAGAGCACAAATTATTGTTATGGCCATATTTATTTATGTGTATGAATATCAAGTATAAGTGAATTTTATATAAATTAAAGACCAAGGTACCATTCTTTTAACTGTCTATAATTTTAAATGTAGTCAGTTATTTGATTCCATTATGGCAATAATACAAATGAATTACCACTGCATCCTTTTGAGAAGCCTTGGTTTCTGAAGGTTATGAATAATCTGTGGTAGGGATCCATTTCAGTTTAAGACCAAGGTGCAGCAGCATTGATGGAGCCTTTACAATGAGGGATATTCTATACCAATGTACACTTCCATGAGCAGGGCTTACTATGTGGAATACAGAGCGACTTGCTAAAGCCCGAAGTTTTCTAGGGGAGAAAAAAAAAAAAAAAAAAAGCATTTCGCTTCCCTTTGGCACTGTAGCCAGAGAAGTGGCTCCACGGGATTCATTTGGATACTAAATAGGAATAGGTAAAGAGAAGACTTTAATTGGCTTGTCAGTTGTTCTCCCGAGCCTCACTTGGGTGTGGGAAAGAATTATCGCATCTGACTCTCTTCTGAACAGATGGATGCGGAATTCTGGCCACCAACTGTTCACATCCAGGCTCAAGTGAGCTTCCTCCAATGTGGCTGCTTTCCCCAGAGGGGCTCACAGCCGGCCAGAAATGGGCACTCCCCAGCAGCAAGCTGGTGACTACAATTTTACAGCCCTGTTTATGGAGGCTGTTTGGGTAAAAAGTCGTTAAGCTACCTTTCCTGCTTCCAATCATTGCAGCCAAAAGTTAAGGTGCCAGCACAATTCCCGATCTCTGGTAGCTGATCTCTGGATGGTGTTATCACTTGCAATAGGAAAGAATGGTTCACCACAAGTATACGTGGAAAGTAAGCCTTGGCAAATATCTTCCCATTAGATAAGCAACCAAACAAAACTCGTTCATTTCAGATGCTGCACATTGATTTTCTTTATGTAATTGTTATTGACTTTAGTCTTCTAATATTATTGTACTTACACTCTTACTTAGAGGGTACTTAGAAACAAGATTGAAATAAGTGGTATTTTCCATTATGCAGTCTTTGCAAAGAATGCAACCTGTAGGTTAAACAATTTTTTCAAAAAAAATCAAGGCCAGAACATCTAAATCTTATTTTCCAGGACTGAATGGTTCTAGGTATATGGTAACAGCCACTCAGTATGTGCTTGTTGATAAGTGAATTGTTCACAAGTCTTTGAACATCTCTCAACCTCTTTAACTCTCAGGTTTTTTTTTTTCTTTTTCTTTTTTTGCCTATTCTCAGTGCTGGCACAGTTCCTGGAATATAGTAGATGCTCTGTAATCACTTGCTGAATTGAATTTATGTAATTACATTAGTTCCAGGAATAAACGTATAAAGGACTATGAGTGCATGTGTGTATGTCTTAATTTTTTAAAAAAGGCATATCTCTTTTAAAGTCCCTAGCAAATTATTTGAATAATATAAACTAGGTAACTGGGTAAGTGTCCTATAGAGATTGCATGCTCTATTACAATCGGTTATATTGCCCTTTTTACATTGACTATTCGGAAACTACCAATTTAGTGTGCCTTCTTCCTGATATCCATATTTGAAATAGAAATTCTTAGTCCCATCAGCAAAACTACTTGAGAATTCTGCAATTTCCTGTGGCTTAAATGTGTCTAGGGCAACCTGGAAGGCTGAATGAATGTTTTAGGAAACTCAACCTGCAGTGTCAGGATGTGGACCTGTGGAAGCAGTCAGTTCAGAGCCCTCTGTACTTTGGGATGAGAAACAATGTTTTGAAGAAACTAAAGGGAGACAGGTGCAGACCAAATGAATTAAGGACACCCGGGGGCTGTGGGACACCAGTAAGGAAAATAAGAGTGAAGAACGTGAGAGAAAATAGAAAGAGGAGATGGCAAATAAGACTTTAACAACAATGATTAATTGGACTGCTGAACTGCCTGGAAACAAGCTGAGTCTCCTTTTACGAGATTCCCTAGGAATGAACTGTCCCAGTGTCTTCACAAAGAGAAACAGAGACAGCAAGAGGGAGATGGTCATAGTTTTAGATCGTTTATCCCATTTGCGTGGCTGTTATGGTCTGTCCATGTGCCGTTCTGCTAGAATTCCCTTTCCATTAATGAGGAGCCCTTTCCTTAATTGTTGATTACAAGATGTCCTTAGACCAAGTGAGTCAGTCACTGAAGGACTGACTGTCCAGTTGTGCCTTTTTCCTCCTTCCAGAACTCTTGGGTGAGGCTAGAAGAGGAATCCTGAAAGTCTTTTCCCTCCCTAGTTCGGGGTTTGGGCTGTTCTTAGCGTGGAATCTCTTATTTAGGCTATGTAAAATACATATTTATATAAAGAGCGCGTTGTTCTGTTTCAGAGGAAGGTAGTGGCTTTTAGGAAGATTCGCTTACATATTGCTGGCAAGACAGGATTTAGAGGCATCCCTCCCCTGCTGCTTTTTCAACAGCCCAACAGAAATACAGTAGTGGACGCAGTTGCTATGCCCCTACAGAGTCTGGTTGTCATCTTTTGTTTCTTTGTTGGCAGGGCGGTGAGGCGGGACAGGGGAGGGGGTGAGAGGCAGGGATTGAAGCAACCCCCCCGCCCCCCCCCCCCCCCCACATTCCGCTTGCAGCAGTGTTGGAAAAGGGGCGATGGGAATAAATGTGCACTTGATTCCCTGATTCCTCCCCCGAGAGTGTTCAGCTCCATGTATTTCCTCCCCTCGGTGCTGTTGATGGGTTTACAATGCTCCCTTTCTGCAAATACCTGTATCAAAAGCCGGAAGATGGGAACACAGGGTTCCGAGATCTCCCCCTGGTGTCACCTATACTACCTCTCTTTTGGAAACCCAACCTGGTCCCCCAGTTCAGGAGCACAGAGACCCTCCAGCCCAGAAGCCGTTCTCGGGCAGCTGCTGCCACCCAGAGAGGGAGGGAAACAGCTGGAAGCTCTGGTGCGCTTGGAGCAACTCATCCCGGTAATTAGCGCCAGCCACCGCTCCAGACGTGCCTTATTGCAACCCCTAGTGGGCTTCCAACTCGGCGATCGCTTTTCGCTCTCCTGTCCCTGTTTTTGAGGAGGCAAATTAAAACCGTGCGTACACACATGCACATTCACACACGCCTTTCTTTTTTTCACTCAAGAAAACCATCAGTAAACGTCCTTAGCCCCCAATGGTTCGACGCTTCGCGTTCTTTTTCTTTACCTAGAGGTTAGCAGTTCCTGGGAACACAGGCGGGGCTCTCTCGCTGCTCCGCGTGCCCTCTGCCTGCCTACGGCTGGGGTGGCGCTGGGGGTCAGGGGGTTGGGGAGTCTGCAAGACTTCTGTTTCTCCACTTGGTGCGGCTCCCCTGGCTCGGCACTTGGTATCTCCCACGGTCTTGCTCTCGCTGGGAAGCCGGGAAGGAGAAGGCTGTTGTGGGCGTCGCCGCCCTTCCCGCCCTTCCCGGAACTGGAGCCTGCTCCGCACGGGCGCCAACGCCTCCCACTTCAGACTCACATCTGGTCCAGCCTTGCAGATGTTAGGGGCTGGAGAGTGCCTCCTTGCGAGGTACCCCAAACCCGGAGCATGCCCAGTCGGACTTCTAAAGCTCTCGAAGCGAGTTTCTGGACCTTCAGATTCCGCTTCTCCGCTTTTTCGAGGAAGCTGAGGAGGGTGGGAAGGGAGGGATCCAAGGTTTAGGGCAGCGCTCTGGGTTCTCCGGTACGTGCCCTCCAGCCCGGCTGGGTGAGGGGCGGAGCCTTTGGGGAGCTTGATGACCTGGGCGGCCAGGCAGGGCAGCATCTTGAGCCCTGCTCCCACCTCCCCCAGGGGGACGTTGTCGGTGCTGACCTGACGCGCCTCCTGCAGGCTGCGTGTGGCCGGCATTGGTGCGCTGGGGTCACAGCGGGAGGCAGTCCGGGTGCTCTTTCACCCCCCCACACAGGAGAGCTTGGGGTCGCTTAGGCACAGCATTAGGGGCTTGGCTTTTCTGGAAGGCGGGAGAAAGAGGAGGAACCAAAACAATTTCTTTCTTTCCCTCGTTTTTTTTTTTTCCCCTTCCACCAAAGTTATACCGGCAAGAGACTTAGCGTTCTTTCTAAGTCAGTCCTGAGGCTTTGCACACCGAAGCAGCGATCGTGCTCGTGTGTGTGCGCGCGCGTGTGTGTGCACGCGAGCGTTTGTGTTTGTCATGACTAAGAAACACTGTCCCAGGTTGATCCTGGGGTTGACAAATTCTCATCTGAAAACCCTTACCCGACCTTACCCGCGTGAGAAAATAATAATAAAAGCTGGTCATGCGAGCCTCCTGGCCAGGAACCTACCCATTGTGGTACGAAATCTAAATTTTGTTGTTCCACATTTCCTTCTTCTGCTCCCATATCCAGCTTTCTCCTGCCCTCCCTCCACCCTCAAACGCCCAGATCTTTCTCATTTTGACTTCGCTTCCTCTGTCCGCTACCTGCTCCTTCAGCCTTCCTCCTCCTGCTGCTCCCCCCACCCCCTTCTCGTCTCAGCTGCGGCTAAAACCTGGAGGGAGTCTTGGGGAAAAGGGAAAGAAAAAAAAAAAAAAAAAAAAAAAAACCTAGGCTGTGGAGCTGTCAAACCGGGCATGCTCAGTAGACAGGGCAGGTTTTTTGGTCTCGAGTAGCGGAGAAACATTTTTTGCACCACCGCGACCAGCCTTAGAGCGCGGCGGCGGCGGCCACGGCAACAGCAGCGCAGCCATCAGCCGTGCAGACGCCCCGCACCCGGGAGCGCGGCGGGCTTCTGCTCAGCCCGGAGTTCACCTCCGAGTGCCCCGGGGGCTGAGCTCACCCCTTCTGCTCTCCCATACGCGCACACACTCTTCTCTCTCTCTCACACACACACATAGACACACACACATACTCTCTCGCATACGACCCCGGGCGCAAACACCCTCCTGGCAGCGGTCGTCCGCCGGAGCGGTAGTAGCCAGGTTCGGTTCCTGCCCCCGGCGGCCGCGGGCTGAGAGCACAGCCGCGGCCAACCAGAGGAGAGCGATGCGGGGGCCCGAGCGGCGGCTCGCACAGTAATGTGGATTTACAGTCGTTTCCCGCAGGAACCGGCCAAGACGCCCGAAGTCCCGGGCACTGGCAACGCCTGGCGGAGCTGAGCACCTGGCGAGGGGGCGGGGGACCGCACCTGGGGACGCCACCGAAACTTGCGCCTGGACTAGGTAGGTGCGTTTCTCCTGGCTCCCACCTCCTTTCCTCTTGCTCTCGCCCGCCAACTCCCCCCCCCCCAACCTTCCACCCCAAGGACTCTGGGCGAACTTCGCCTCGAGGCTGCAGGCAGGCGGATGGCGGCTCCAGGCTGTGAGCGGCGGGTTGCGCCCACTCCGAGACTCTTGCCTGAGGTGGCAGAACCTCTGCAACCTTCTCCCGGTCTCTGCCAGCCCCGGGGCTCTGAACTACCTGCGGGGAGATGGGAAGTCGGCCTTGTTCATAGTTCAAGCTTCCAGCGGGCCCTGGGGGCGCTACCCTTCGAGGGCTTGCTGGGCTTCCAGGCGGCACTTTAACCAACCAACTCCTCCAGTTTTGAGAGGGGGCTTCTTGCCTTGCCTTTCTGGCAGAGCCTGGGCGCTCTAACAAGTGGGCCTGTGGATTGTCGGGGTGGGGGTGGGGTGGAGGGCCCGGTCCGAAAAGAAAGAAGGGGGTCCCTCTTTTTGACACCCCTTGGACCTGGAGCGTCAGCCTGGGCTCTGCCACTCGGGTCCGGATCCGCCTCCTGCTCCAGGGGCTAGGTCGCACTTTAGTACCTGTTTGCTTCGAATTTCTTTTTGAACCGCATTCAGGGAGCCCAGGTTCTGGGGACAACCCTAGGACCTCCTTCTAACCTACTCCGTCGAGGGCCCCACCCGATGCGTCCTTGCTGTAATTCCAATCTTTGTTAAGAGATACCGTCATTACAAGGCGGTTGGTGCTCCGGGAGCCGTCGGTGATGGCTTTAACCACGCGCTCAACTGTGCGAGCTTGTGTGTTTCACATCTCATCCTGAGACGTGGTCCCAGGGATCCAGCTGCCGCCAGCACATCTGCGGAGCGCCAAGCACTAGCTGGGCACGCCTGGGGAAATGTAACCTCACTTTCTTCCACTCCACAACGGGGCGGCTTGCCAATTCAGTTTTAGGAAGCTTTGCCTAGAGGTGGGAGAAGGGGAGACTGTTAGCGCTACTTGGTGAGTGGAAATGTTTGCAGTCAGGAGTGTGTTTAAACATTTCAGAGAACCCAGTGTAGCCGGTTGTTTACAAATGCGGAGACAGACGATCTCACTCCACTAGTAGATGTCGTCTCGATGTCTATTTCGCCACCAGGAGAGTAGGGGCGGGGGCGGGGGCTGGTTTGCAGCTCGTACTCGCGGTCTGCAGCTTCGGGTTTAGCAGATCTGCATCACTGCTACTGGCGATATGCTAATATGAGTTAAAAAAAAAAAACTCTATGCCTTCGATATGAAACAATTAGTCAGGAATGCTCTGAACTTTCCCGTTTTTCCCTGGGATGATAATCTAGAGATGATTTGAGGTGGCCCAAAGAAATACAAAGAGAAGTTACCGGTGCCATAGAAGGGAAATTAGTAGCCGTTCGGTTTTAAGACCAAAGGAAACGAAACACCCCAGTGGACTCTAATAGGTACTGTTAGATTAACGTTTAATTGATCGCATTTGTAGTAAGGGTCATAAACAGCTTCCTTGAATCTCAGACTGTTCTGTGATTATATTAACAAGCCAGGTGCACTGTATTGTGAGAATCAATTGCTACTCTTAACCTGTTTGAGGAAGGCATTGCAAATGTCTGCTCTGTTGTATATTTTGGCTTAAATATCCCTGGTCCATCTTCCCAGTCTGAATCCTCTGATCTGGAGCAGAGGGTACTCTAGTGCTGCCAAGAGAAGAGTACAGCCTAAAAGGAAGAGGCTTTTTTAATGCAAAGACGATCCCCAGTTTTGACTTTTTCACTTCTGCTTTATGATTACCCAGCCTTTCCTTGCCGCCCCCCCCCCATTTACAATGTAGGGAAAAATGAATTTTCGTGAGGCATAGTATGACCCTTAAAGTAAATGACTGGGAAAAGAAAATCCCAGTTTTGCACTTTTGTCCAAGTTCATAAGACTTTTTTGTGATGTGTTAAATAATTTACTATTGCAAAGTTTTTAAAAAGTAGTTAAAAGCTTTCTGTGTCAAAGCAATGCTGGAAACTTTTAATGATAATAAAAGAAAGCTACAGTATGCATTTGAAAGGGGTTCCAGTAATTTCTAAAATGGATGCGTGCTCTAAATGTTATTTAAAAGTTTTCAGATTGTTCCCCAGAATGTTTTTGAAAACTAGGTGTTTTTTGGAAAACAGCTCTACAAAGAATGTTAACATTTTCATAGTAAAATGAACAGAGTCCAGTCCTTAGATGGATGCCATATGCATAGTAGAAAAAGAATAGTTTTTGAAGACATGAAGTAGTATTTACCTTTAGGTCTACATTCCAATTATGAATTATGAAAGTCATGTCAGCTGCCAATATATTCAGTGAGACTGATGGAAAGAATGCTTTGTAGAAGCATTGTGTTGTAAGGGTGATTAAGTGAGATTCCAAATATTGAAACATATAGGTGTATTAAAATTATAATCATACTGTATGTAACTTCATCTTACTCCAAGGCCTAACTTGAAGCCCAAATACCCTAAAGGTTTCTGTGCTCCAAATCAGCTCTCCTATGTGTAAATAACACTGACTTGATCGTAGTTTCTCTCATAGTCATTGTACCAAAGATTCTTGCTGAAGCAGAACAGTCTAGCATTCAAGTTTATTCTGTATAATATTACTTTAAATTGTCATACTGCAAAATAGTCTTTGATATGTTGCTTCTGAAAACAGAAGGCTTAGTGGAAATTTATTTTCCATGACAGCCTTAAAAACTTGGAAGTAGTAAAAAATGTTAGTGTTAATTAACATAACAAAATGTTTCACATTCTATGTTAGACATTTAGAATTCATGTAATTTTTGCTTAAAGCTTGCTCTTCTCAAAAGTCCATCAGTTTTAGATTTAAGTATAGTTATCAAGTGTTGGTATAGATTATGGTTAATAGCTTCCCGAAGGTTTCTCAAACAAGTTAATTTATTATTTATTCATTTATTTATTTACTTACTTATGAATGATTTGAGCTCAAAAGAAGACCAATACTTTGAATATATGACTCAATGATTAATTTCTTTAATGAAAACAAATTTTCTTACGGTACTTTCACTATTCCCCTTACACACACACACACACACACACACACACTTAGAAGCAACCTCATGTGAATATCCTGCACCAGATATATGTACAATGGTTTTATTAAAATGATACATAGTTTAAATTGCTGTCAATTTTAATCTCAAAGGTGATAATGTGTGCATATTTTAAAAAGCTTCCCATCACTTACCATTTGGAAGAAAGGTTTGAGCTGGATTACTAGCACAACTATAGGTAGATGAAATGAGGAAAATATAAGATACAGTGTTTTGCAATTGTGACCAATAGCACATATCCATTACTGGAACTATAGCTGCTAATTACGAAAATTAAAAGGAATCAAATTTCAGAGTTGTTCGTGTATACAAAAATTGCTTTAAATCAGATTCTGAGCGTTAGATTAGATCACTATTGTGAATGGGAATTACTATTATTTTCCTTCCCCAAAATATAAAATATTCTGAATCCTGGCTTAATTTATTATTTTTATTCCTTTCTGTTTTTCCATTGATTGTTTTTTTTTAGAACAGAGGAAAATAAATATCAAATAGAACCAGCAAGAACTATATAGTTTGAGCAGGTGAATCTATAAAAGGCTTCACACAGCTTTTGATTATTCTTAACAACCTGATGGCCCAACCATAGGTATCTCTTCAGTATTCAGTGCTCTGTTTTGACAATTTATATAATGTATAGAGCTTTTGTAGTTTGTTAGATGTGTACAATTTAGCAAGACCAACAAAATTGCTTACATTTGAAGCCCAAGAAAAATAGGGTTGAGGAAATTGGAATATGATAGCGTAAATGGAAAATTATTGCATAACAATATTTATATCAATCACACAGCTAACATTTCTGTATACAGTTTAAATAGTTTTAATTTGGCACAATAAATATTTTTACAGTTGATGGGGATCCCTAATAGGATCCCTAATAATTTAAAAATAGTAACGTAGAGTCTAATAAATGAAGCCTATAAAATTCTTATATAATCTCAGTACTCATTTCTAGACCTGGAATTATAATTTTGGATAATTTACAGCTTAAAAAAATTATTCTGAATTGTACTTCCTGTCCAAGCCTCCACTTTAGGTAAACAATAACATATGGTGAAACGTGCATATATGCCAACTAACCACTACCTCTTGGATAATGTTTTTCATGTGATGTAATGATTCTGAAATATTGGGTTCTCCACCTCCGCCTTAGTCTAAATGTAAGATCGTAGAGATATTCATTGGAAGATGAATTCATGAAAATGTATTAAAAATCTCCTTTTCATTTCAGTGGGTGATCCCATATGAAGCTCATACTCAGAGCCTTCATATTTGTGTTTACCATAGTTCTATACTAAGATGATGATGTTGTTGTTGTTTTTCTGGGTACTTAAGACATGTTTCTGTGATAATAGCTAAGTGATTCCCAAGTATATGAATGCAAAGTTCCATCAACCTGGTGATGCAAACATCTGGATGGTTGAAAGGCTTTTTTGCTAACTCTGGGTGTTCGGGAGTTATTTAATAGGGTGATGACCCTTAATATGTATGTTAAAAAAGAAAGAAAAATTAAAATTAAGCACTTCAAAATACATGTAAAGTATCTTAAACACTCTTAGGTTACCATAAAATGCATAATGAAATAGATGCCATCATACATCTACAACTTTTCATGAGATGTATAAGGGGATATAAACAATTTTCAAAACAGAAACACACTGGCCTTTTCAACAATCCAGGAAATTAAAAACTTTAAATTCAATTTTACACTGCCTCCTCCTCTGTTTCTAGTACTGAATCATTGGTTTAAAGAAATGGACTTAAAGGTTTGAAATGTTGGTTTCTTACACTTTCCTGTACCTCATTTTCCACTGATTCTTCCACTGCCATGGAAACTAGACGGGACAGACAGCTGGGAGTCACTAATTCAGGATGGGAACCTGCTTGTTAATTTAATTTCATGACAGCCTGTTGGTCCCAGAAAGTAACTGTAAAAGTCTAGGGAATTGAATTTGCTAGAAATAAATGATTAAACAGAACAAAAATTAGTGCCATCTCTGTTGTTTTCCTGAAGATCTTACTCCAACCTTTATTGTCCCTACTCAAGCAATTCTCCGAAAACAGTTACAGAAAAAGAAGTTTGATTTGTGTTTTCCTGTTGGTATTTATGTATTCTACAAAACGTTTTTGTTTTAATAGGACATTCACAGCTGTAAAATAGTTTCATAATAGCTATTACACTGAAAAATATGTTCTTTCAAGTTATGATTTTGGAGACTTTGAAGATGCCTAGTTAGTGATCACAGTAAAACTAAATATAAATGATGCTTGAATTTTCTGGTAGGATTAGTTATTTTTCCTTTGCAAATAGAAAAACAATTTTATTAAAATGTCTATGCCTCACTTTTTTTTAATTCCAGAGACCAAATGGATTTGAATACATTTATTTAAAATCTGTAAAGCAGTCCTTTTACCAGTCACAATAAAGCATACTGATTGTTTCATTTTAATTGACTAAGTTGTCAGTTGATAAGTAGTCAACAATGAGGAAATTGCCTTTTAATGTTTTTCATATTCTGTTGTAACATTTTTGTGGCTGATTACGACTTATGAAATTGAATTTTGGACTCACAATCTCTAATATGAGCTGAATTGCAATCCATGTTATCTTTTGCAATACCAGCTATAAGTCCCGAGAAGCTAATTTTTTCTGTGAATGTATAGCTGTAAATGAATTTTTATTTATCTCTAAGAAAAGCAATACCACAAAGGAATTTTAGTAATGATATAAGACATACATACTTGTGTGTCTATATATAAATATAATATATAAATATAATATATAAGTATATATAATGTATATATATGTTATGTATGTAACATACATGAAGTATTTTTCTATTTCAAAGTAGATAGCATTTCAAAACATAAACTATCCTGGACATAATTATTAATGGTAGAATGAAGTAATTATTTAAAAGTTTAGGGAAAATAAAATTTATATTTTTACATTTTAGGAAATATTGGGGATATCAATATCCAGTAGTTGGGTGTTGAATTGCATATGTTTTATTATATTGCTTTATTTTTGTTTCTTGAAACCTATCTGTGTAATACCAGAAGATATGATTAAAACATAACAAAAATTGAGTCAATCATCACTGTTCAACATCTGAATTTTCTAACATATCTTCTGTGTCATGAGCATTTTTTAACCTTTATTTATTTATTTTAATTTGACCAGAGAGGGACAGAGTGAGAGAGAGAGGGAAAGTGAGAAAGCAAACCTCCAGGTCTGGGACTTGAACTGTTGTCGGCCATGTGGGTGTCCAGTGCCCTTAACCACCATGCCACCTGCCAGCCCTGTGAGCATTTTCTTTAACCTTTGAATAGATGCTTAGCTTTCAAAAGAACAATGAAAACAGTCAGTCATCTGAATGGGTCTAAATATCTGCTCAAGGAGTTTTTATTGTTCATACAAATGCTCACTTTTTCTGGAGTTGTTGCCTTAGTTTCCATTTTGAAAGTACTCTGTATTTCCTTTTAATTGCTTTCCTATTTAGATGAAAAGGTATTATATTCAGGGTGTGTGTGTGTGTGTGTGTATAATTTTTAGAATTCTTATATGATTATATTAAATGAAACCTATTTTCATTTTAATGTCTGGAATCAGTTTAATGTTTTTAGCTGCCTGTATAAATGAAGATTTTTAAAGCAGCCAAAATAAAAGTACATGGCTATCGATTGGCGTACTTCAGGGAAAATCTGATCACTGGCTAAGGTCAAAAGGAAAATTTCCCAGTTGCATGGTTTTGCATAATTGGTGGATTCAAAGTGTGTATATTACCTCTAATGTCTCTATCTGGTTCAGACACCTGTCAAAGAGAAGGTGCCAGATTGGATGGACAATCGGTTTATTAGATATCACAATCCCCATGTCCCAGCTGCAGACAGACATTTTAAGAAAAGTCTTCAGTTGTTCAAAGAAATTAGAAAAAGATACTGCAGATGGCCTATCTCAATAATCCAGGTTTTTTCAAGTACATTTAAAATTAAATGTCCTAAGAGATGATTAATTCAGGAAAGTTATTGATAATGAACTCATCTTATGCTACACATCCTTTGCACCTATGATGATGCCTTATTAAAGGTGTCTCAATCTTGCTAATTACCACCTGTGTTTAAATATAGAGGTGTATAAATACACTACAACCACAGTGGCTGGAAGCCTTCTAAACCTGAAATGTTGGCTATGTTCCTAGCTAACTCAATTCCTATCAACAAAATGTTTCTGGCCAACATTTTGAATTTATACTCTGTGCATTACCTCCCCCTCGCCTTTAATGTTAATGATTTTCTTTTTTAAAGCTGCTCTGCTTAATTGCAGGCATTTGAGTGATATTGATGTGCGATCTTTTGCTTTATTAACTGGTCCAAAAGTGTGTTTGTGTTTATGTGTTTGGGGGTGAAATTTTTTTCTAAATGAATATTTATTAAAATATTGCTTGCTTTTTTTTTTCAGTTTGCTATAGGGCATGTGTGCTCACCAGATAAAGAGAGACTGGGAGAAAGAGAGAGCAGGTGAGAAATCATTCCCCCCCCCACACACACACCCCAGGAGAGATGGTCACACCACAATCTCTTCTCCTCCATTCTCCACTCAGGATTTTAAGTATGTGTGCACATACACCCACTATGTTTTTTAAGCCACCAAGTCTGGGACTCAAACTGTGCAATTGGCTATCTGGGATCAAGTCACTTTATCCACCAGATCATAGGCTGGCCCATATATGTACATTTTCGACAGGGATTTCACAAGCATTATTACAGAAATGTATATTACATCGCTTATTTGCTTACTCTGTACTTACATAAATGTGTTTCTGTGACTGAATCACTACATGTTTAAAGCTTTAAGAAATGGAAGGAAGTGGTGACTGGTGACAGAATTATTAAGCAATCCAAGTAAATAAACTCCTTTGGGGCGGGGGAAGCAGAAGGTGGTGTGATGCTTAAGGCGCTGGACTCACATGGCTGACCACAGTCCAAGTCCTCTCACTCTCTGTCTCTCTCTCGCTCTTGTTCTGTCTCTCCTGGTGAGCTCATGTGCCCTGTGACAAATCGAAGGATAATGATAAATAAAATGAAATGAATAATTGTTTAAAAAAGAAAGAAAGAAAAGAAACTCATTTTGGAAAGACAGATATCCTGTCTAGTGACCTCTAAGAAGAAGGCTACGCTGGTGTTGGGCCAATTGATACTTACTGCTTAAACTAGGGAAGACTCTTGTATCTTGAAATATCAGTAAAAATCACTCATTCTCTCTATCTCTCAACTGTTCACACAGGTTGAGGTGCTTACACATTTATGAGAAAGGAAATAAGATCTGGGGCACTCACTGAAGTGAAGTATTGGGAGGGATTATTCTTTTTTTTTCTGATTCTGACCAATTATTTATGTATCTATTAGAGAACTATACGTATAATGTGAAATATTATTCTGTATGTTGTTTTAGGCTCATACATTTTTCAATTATATAATAGCTAAAATGACACTAGTTTTATGGGTTGGTATCCTTTATTATGGTTTTACTCTATACATGTATTCATATGTTGTTAGTACATTTGTTACTTATATTTCATGTTTGGGCTAATCTCAGCACTTAGGTGTGACACCATTTATTTTGGGTTTGGAATCCATGAAGTGTTAACAGAAGGGCGCTACGTTTTTTTCATTGTTTTGTTCTTTTTTCGTGTTTGAGATATTGCCTTGATGAAACCTTGGACAACTTGTGAAAGTGAGGTAATTTTAATGTAAACAATTAGAATTCAGTGCAAGGAAAATATTTTAACAGTTAATTTAACACGGAAGAGAGAAATTTTAACAATGTATTTCTGTAAAACATGGAATAAATCATGCTTAAGGAAATGTGTAAAACCATAATAGACATAGTGAGAGAACATTGGTCTAAGACATTTAGCAAAATACTTGGTACTTCTTCGTTGTTGAAAAGGCAGGGAGAAGAAAATCAACAGTTACACAGAGCTCCGGGATAATGAGTTGAAGTCTCAAGTATTTTCTACAAAGACTCTCCGGGTATCATGTACTGGCCTCTTCTTTTACTGAGGACTTCAGTGTTACGTGGTTTTAGTTATATATCATAGAACAATCTTATTGAAG
This sequence comes from Tupaia tana, assembly GCA_026018925.1. NCBI lineage: Eukaryota > Metazoa > Chordata > Mammalia > Scandentia > Tupaiidae > Tupaia > Tupaia tana. Next base: position 28,048,253 of record JAKSZU010000009.1, read on the forward strand.
GAAAATCTCTATTTGCCTGTTCTTCCATTCATTCATTCACTTATTTATTTATTTATTGGAGAGTTTTTTTGCTATAGGGCGCGTGCACTTGCCAGAAAGACAGAGAGTGACAGAGAGACAGAAAGCAAGAAATCACCCCCAGGGGGGATGGCCACCTTGCAATCCCTTCTCCTCCATTCTCCTCTCGGGATCTTGGGCATGCACGCACACGTGCCCGGCATGAGTTTAAGCCACTGAGTCTGGGACTCAAACCATGGTTGACTACATGGGAGTCCAGCAACATAGAAATTACGCTAACTGTTGGTCCCCACTCATTTTTTTTTTTGAATGCCTGTCTTTGCCATATGATATAGACATTCAAAAAACTTATTATCTGCTGGGGGACACCAACATATAAGCATATTATGATCCTGTAACAGATGCTCTGGAAGAATAATTAGAATGTTCTGAAAGCTCAATGATTGATAGAATTTTATAAAGGGTGGGTCATGAAGTGATTCTTAAATAAAGTCTAGGAATTTTTAAAATTAGGGAACATGGAGAACCACATTCTGTTAGGTTGTCCAGAAAGTCATGACATATTTTTCTGTTTTTCTATGCAAAAATGTGTTATGACTTTCCCAACGGCCCAATACATGCCATAAGGGTTGTGAATGGTCATAAGGCTAAACCAGCAATGGAGAATACCAACCCAAGACAAGAGAATGCTGTTTATTTTCCCATCTGTGACTGAGAAACAAAGGTCAGGGATGTCTTATTTTATTTCTTCTATGTACCTAACACATATATGGTGCTTAGTACATATTTATTGAATGAATTAATGTGTTAGTATATTCCTGCATGGAAAATTATTCTGGAAAATTGTGGTTTCCCTGATTTTTATCCAATATTATGCAATCTTCCATGTTGTAGCAGTCTACTGAATTAGGTAAGGGACTTCAAAGTGAGGGAGTGTGACCAACTTTGAGTTTTAGAGAGATAACACCAGTATGGAAGATTGAAGTGTATTCAGAGTAATGACAACAAGACCAATGAAGAGGCTGTGTTGCAACTGTGAACAATTATGAGGAAATGAACCAAGACAATGACAGTAAGGATGGAGAGGAGAGGACAAATTGGAGAGCCACTCATAAGGTAGAGAATCACTGGGACTTGGAAATTAATTATAATTAACTAGCGAAAGAGAGGAAAAAGTGACTCTGGGGCTTTTGGATTGGGAAGCTAGTTATGCCATTAAGCATTACGGAGAGCAAAGAAGGCAAAGGTCAGTTTTGGTGAGGCTCATGAGGTCAGTTTTGGATGTATTTAATGTGAGACACCATCTAAACATCCAGAGGGCTGGATTGTAATAGATGGAAATTACAGATCTGAAGATCATATCTTGAGGTAAAGATCTGGGTGTAATCAATCAATATAGTAGTTGAAATCATAGAGATAGGTCAGTGAGCTTATCTACGGAGTATACGAGGTGTTAACAAAAAGTTCGTGGAAATGCGTATTATGAAAACTGCATAGTTTCAAAAATGTTTTGCACCAAAAATAAACTTATGCTTTAATTACATTTTTCCACAATTTTTTGAAGTCCTCTTGTATATAAAGTAAAAAGATGCAAGGATGAATTCTTGAGAAACACTGCACTTAAGATGTTAATGAAATCAGAGGTGCCTTTAAGAGAGGAAGTCAAAATAAAATCAGAGGTAAGAGGCAAATAAGGAAATAATGAAATATAAGCGAATGGAGGAAAAAATTTTATAACTGCCATCTGGGTAAAGGCATGAAAAGATAACTCAAAAGAGAGGGAATAGAAATGGCCAATAAATGTGAAAAATAAACTCTTAATCTTTGGTAATCAAAATAAATGCTATTCAATAAGTATAAAGTTGTTATATCAGGGGAATAAATTCTAGACCTCTGCTGTATTATATTCTGCCTATATATAACAATACTGTATTTTACTGTTAGAAATTTGTTAAGAGAATAGATCTCATGTTAAACATTCCTGCCACAATAAAGGATGTACAAACATACATACATACATCTATAAGAATTAGAAACAAAGAATGTAAAGGCTTATTTTTGTAAGATAATACTCAGTGTCATTGCTGAAGCCCCAAACCTTAGAGTCGTTCTTGGTTTCTCTTTCTTCTTCTTCTTCTTCTTCTTCTTTTTTTTTTTTTTTTTTTTTTTGTCATCTTGATGATTCCTTTATTTATTTATTTATTTATTTATTTATTTATTTTCGAGAGAGATTTTAGCTATAAGGTACATACACTCAGCAGAGAGACAGAGAGAGACAGACAGAAAGTGAGAAATCACTCCCCAGAGGGGATGGCCAGACCATAATCCCTTCTTCTCCATTCGCCTCTCAGAATCTTGAGCACACACGCACATGCATCCGACCTGACTTTGAAGCTGCCAGGTCCAGGACTTGAACCACCATCAACTACGTGGGAGTTCAGTGATGTAACTATTACACCATCTGCTGGTCCTGATGATTCCTCTTTGTAACACTTGACATCCAAACAATTAGCAAATGTTGCTGACTCTACCTTCAAACTATGTCCTTTATCTAAATCATTTTTTCCTCCTCATCTTCAGCACCCTAGATCAAACCACCATCACCTTTCACCTGGATTACTGAAACACCCTCCTAATTGATGTCCCTACATCCAGCTTATGCCCCAGTATAGTTTTCCACACAGAAGTGGAGTGATCCTTTTTAAACTTAAATAAGATCTTGATTTGCCGGCTCTCTGCCCTCCAGTGGCTGGTCTTAAAATTTAGGCCCCGCTGGGCTGATGCAGTCAGTAGGGCACTGCTGCATGATGCTAGAGCCATATGGAAGGCTAGGTTAGGATCCCAGACCAACCTAAAGATGCTGGGTGTGGCAATGCATGCCTGTGGTCCTAGCTAACTAGAAGGCTGGGGCAGAAGGATCACAGCATGTCAAGACTCTGTCAAAAATCTCATTCTCTCTCTCCCCTGCTCATAAATGAGATAAAATTTGATATATACTTTTAAAACCAATAGAGCAAATTTTGAATGTGCATAGCAATATAAGTAATGCTAAATGTTGAAGATGGTAAATATGTTTGTATCCATGACTCGATTATTACATACTGTACATATGTTTTGAAAACAGTGCTAGGGACCAGCAGATAGTATAATGTTTACGTTGCTAGACTCCCATGTAGTCAACCGTGGTTCTAGTCCCAGATTCAGGGGCTTAAAACTCCTGCCTTCTGCCTGGCATGTGTGTGTGCACGCTCAAAATCCCAAGAGGAGAATGAAGGAGAAGAGATTGTGATGTGGCCATGCCCCCTAGGGGGTGATTTTTTGCTTTCTGTCTCTCTGGTGAGTGTATACATCCCATAGCAAGAATCTCTTAAAAACAAATAAAAAGAAGAAAACAGTGCTGTACCCCACAAAGATATGCAATGACAATATGTAAATCAGAAATGATAATTTTTTTAAAACAAGAAAAAAAACTTTATAAGTCTTTATCATGGTCTATATAATCCTATATTGCTTGGTCACTGACATTTGACTTCATGTTTTGCTACCCTCCCCCTCAAACCTGTTCATAACATTTTGGATACACTGCCCTCTGTTTTGATCATTGAACATTCCATGCATATGTTTTCTTTCAGGACCATTACACTTGCTTTTTCCTCTGTCTAAAATGGATTTTCTCCACTATTTCTACAGGGTTGGTTTCTTACTTTATTCAAATCTTAGATCAAATATGCCTTCATCAAAGAGGCCTATACTGGCCCAAAGAATTAGTCTAACAGGCACATGTGTGTGCATGCCCAAGATCCTGAGAGAAGAATGGATTGCAGCATGACCATCCCCCTTGGGGGGTGATTTCTTGTATTCTGTCTCTCTCTGGCGAGTGTATGTGCCCTATAGCAAAAATTTCCTAAAAAAATCAATAAAAAAATAAAATAATGAATCCTGTTGTGTTTCTTCATTCTCTGTGTCTTCATCTGCATCCATTTTTCTTCCTAGTACTCATCACTACCTAGTATCACACTGTATTTTTGTTTATTTATAATTTGTCAACTTTTCTAGAATATCAACTTGATGAAGGCATAACTTTTATGTCTTTTTAATTCTAAAACACAGTATATCCATATCACCTACTATACTGCCTGGTACATAGTATGAGTTTAATAAATATTGATTGAATAAATGAATGAATAAAGAAATGAAGAAATGTTGGTTGGTATAGGCTTGGCAGTTTTCAACAAGAGTCACTCATACCATTTGACCTAGTGATTCTGCTACTGGGAATATTTCCTAAAGAAATAATATGGAATACAGAAGAAACTCATTTACAAAGATTTTCACCAAGTATCATTTATAATGGTTGAAAAAATAAAGGAACCTAAATATTCGATAAGGGAATTGCTAAGTAATTTATAGTATATCTAGATAGTGCAGTATTTCATGTCCATTAAAGATAATGGTTGCAGGGCCATCCCTGTAGCACAGCAGTTAAAGGGGCCAGATCCTATATGGCTGACCATGTTTCAATTACTGGCCCTAAAGGCTTGAAACTGTGCCAGACACATGCACATGTGTGCCCCACATTCCAACAAATGGAGAAATGGAGGAGAAGTGATTGTGGCATTACCAAAAAAAAAAAAAAAAATGCCAGAACGAAACAAAAAAGATGATGTTTGCAAATATTTTATAACAGGAAGACATACTGTCAAGTGATGAAACAGGATACAAAATTATATATACTCATATATAAGAAAGGAAAAAGTTGCATACACGTGCTAAAAATGATTCCCTTTTTAGGGAGGTGAGTAATAGGTACTTTTTGTCCTTTATACTGTCTCTGTGTTCTATTAAACTGTATAGTTTTCATTACGAGGCAATATATTTTCAAAACAAAGAAACAAACAGCACAAAATAAACAATGCCCCAATGGAAGTGAAGTGTTTGTTTTTTTGGAGAGGTTTTTGCTATAGGGCGCATGTGCTTGCCAGACAGACAGAAAGAGACAGAGAGACAGAAAGCGAGAAATCACCCCCTAGGGGGGATGGGCACGCAGCAATCCCTTCTCCTCCATTCTCCTCTTGGGATCTTGGGCATGCACGCACACACGGCCAGTGTGAGTTTAAACCGCCCGGTCCAGGACTCGAACTGTGGTTGACTATATGGGAGTCCAGCGACATAGCCATTATGCCAACTGTTGGTCCCAGTAGTGAAGTTTTGGTAATAAATAACAAGAGTAAAGTGATTCTCCTTGAGAAAGTGTAGGAGGGAGAGGAATATGCCAATTGTAACATGAACCCCGGTTGTCTAGCTACTTTGTTGTGAAGAGATCTACAGACAGGGAATATACTGAGATCCACTGATCTTAGTGGCTCACATTGTCTTCACTCAACTAGAGAACCGAGGAGAGCTGAGTTTATTCTGTCAGGCTTTGAACAGGATGGTCAAGGGAAATTAGATAAGTTAAGGCTTCTTCATATTGCTGTGGAAAGCACTAGCAATTTGCCTCATGTAAAACAGAAGTGATTACTCACTATATTTCTTCATGTCATGTAGTAAAAACAATTAAGTGAAGTTAGACTATAGATTACTTGGCTATTCAGCCACAGTCGCCTCTAATGGAAAAGAAGAAAAATAGCATTGACAAGTTTTGGCAGGTCTCATCATTAGAAATGCCCATATTGCCAGAAAGAAAAGAAGCCACAGCCAATAATGTAAACCTAGAAGTTCTCTAGGCCCTGAGGTAGAAAGTGACAATACAGAGTAGGGCAGCATTAATTGTCTAAGAGCACTGATCATTGTAATGGGGAAACTCTGTGTTATTAACACAATTATTTTATACAAGGCCTTTGAGTAAATGTCTCATTAGAAAAATAGCATTAGGGGTTTTCAAGCATATGTAGCAATATATAAAGATATACTCATTAGTAAAATAAAATGTGACCTCTATGTAGCCCAAGGTTTCTTAAAAATAGAAATAGTGTTAAGTAGGGGTTACAGTTATAATCAATATGTAATTAATTATTGAAAAGTAGTAAAAATAGAAATTACACTTTCAAAATTCATTTAAGCAAGATACCTGTCCAAACACACATATATACATATTTACATATATATATACATATTCATATATATTTACATGTCAATAACTTAAACCAGACTTTTAGACCCTTCTGCTCAAGTCCAATTCATGCATTTCATCTCCATAGCTATTCTCAGCAGATGGTTTCATTTTAAGAGACTGAGAACTGAAAAAAGTAGAATATTACTCTCTATGTATGTTGGACTGGAAAAGAGACCATGGCACTAATCAAATCTGGGCTACATGATTTATTTTTTTTAAGAATTATTTAACTTTCTTCATCATTATTATTATTATTATTATTATTATTATTTAATTTGACCAAAGAGCAACAGAGAGAAAGAGAGAAAGTGAGAAAGCAAGCTGCCAGGTCAAGGACTTGAACCATGGTCGGCCATGTAGGAATCCAGCATCCCACCCACTATGCCACCTGCTGGTCCTGGACTACATGATTTCTTAATGAGCTGTATAGTTTTGGGTTTCAAACTCTGCTGGCAGGTTCTCGACTATCTCCAAAACCAAAAGTCACTTCTGCGAGATACATTTCTCATATTTGTGGCTCCTGCTGTTTTTGCCTCTGGTATGCATTATTTGGTTGAGTCCAATGGTGGTCTTGTCAAAAATTCCAATTTATTTTTCTGAAAGTTAGCTCACATGCCGTATATATATTTTTATTTGCCAGAAGGAAGTTGCCCTTGCCAGTGAGAGACAGAGAGAAAGTGAGAAAGCACCCACCATGGGGCATAGCTATGCTGCAATCCCTTCACCTCCATTTTTGTCTCCTTTCAGGGTTTTGGGCACTCATGAATACCTGCCTGGTGTGTTTTCAACCTGCTGGGTCCAACTCTGAGCAGGTGGACATGTAAGATCCAGCTTATGGAATCACCAGGCCATTGGCTGGCCCCACATGCAGTATTAAAACAGTCGACAATTTTTGGAAATGAACTCTTCAGGAGAATAGGGAAGTAAAATGTTAGAGAAGTCATACATGCTGGAAAGTAGTAATTAATGATAAGTAACCTGGGATATCTGATATGTTGATAGATGAACATACAAATTGGCCTTCTCTAAATCATACATGAGGTGATACACTCCTGAAGGCTCCAGCTTGAAGGCAGTTGAGAAGTGAGTAGAGAAGAGCTAAATCATTTTAAAACTCCTTAGCTTCCTATTCCTCACTAAGGCAAAATGCTACATATAGGGCAGTTTATTTTTTAAAGCTTTTTTTTTTTTTTTTTTTTTTTGCTAGTCTCCTTGCAGAATGAGTCTGATGGGTATGAAGCCAATTTCTACAGACGTGCTCTAGTATATGCAGCACCAGAGCCAGAAATATATATTTTTTTTGTAGTCTGGCTCTAAGTACTTTCTGAAATGTCTCCCCTTGAAAGATTCTTAGCATTATTATGGAACCACATGAACACTTGAGTAGAACTATCTCTTTTTTTGAGCAACATTAACAGTAATGAAAAGTGCATATTGGGCAGTTAGATTGCAACTAATCAAGAGCACCACTTCAGTTTATTATGAATGATTTATATATAGCTCATTGGCTATGAAGATCATTAGTAATAATTTGTTACTCTATTATCATTACAAGGTCACCTTGATGATCTTTGTCAAAGGTGACAATGATGTCCTTTACCTCCATTTTAATAAAATTGCATATAAGTATTGTTTTCCATCTTTATCTACCAGAAGATATTTTAAATTTTTGCTCTTATTACTGAGATTTTTGATCAAATATAAAAGTATTGAGTTTTGGATTACTTGATTGATAAATTGGGCCATAAGGTGAATTGAGTGCCAATCATAAAATACTGGAATTTTAAAGTTTTCTTAATCCTTTTGCCTTTGCTTTAATTCACCACACTTCCTTTCCTAAAACGAATTTTTCTTTTTTTTTAGTATTTATTTCTTTCATGAGAATGAGAGACGAAAAGAGACAAATATCCTCAACAGGGTCTCATGCCACAATCCATTTGCAGCCAAGACTATATACCCTTGGTGTGGCTAGGTTGACTGGGGAACTGAGCCTTCAGTCTTCCATATGGAGTCAGCTTTGCTTATGCAGCGTGTTACTGCTGCACCAATTAACCAGGCTACTAAAATGAATTTTTAAGAATTTAAAACATGTAACATTTTTGTATATGCATAATACATATGTATTAGAAAAAAGAAAATTCAGATACACAGGAAGGAGAAAATAATATATATTTTACATCCGTATATTTTTATAATCTTGACTCACATTTTCATTACTTTAAATTTTTTTAGGAATTATTTATTTGGGACCAGCAGATAACATAATGGTTATGCCGCTGGAATCCCATGTAGTCAACTACAGTTTGAGTCCCGGACTTAGCAGCGTAAAACTCACGTTGGGTACATGTGTGTACATGCCCAAAATCCCGAGAGGAAAATGGAGAACAAGTTATTGTGGCATGGCAATCCCCCCAGAGGGGTGATTTCTCACTTTCTGTCTCTATCTCTCTATCAAGTGCATGCACTCTATGCCAAAAAGCTCTCTCTCAAAACAAAAGTATTATTTCTTTAATTGTATTTATTATTATTATTTTAAAATTTGCTATAGGGCATATGTGCTCTACAGAGAGACAGAGAGAGAGAGGGAAAGTGAGAGAGCAACCTGCCAGACAGGTTCAGAACTCGAACCACAGTTGGCCATGTGGGAGTCTAGTGCCTTAAACAACAAGCCACCTGCTGGCACCCATTGTCATTACTTTATAATATGCTTTTTTTGTTTATCTGTATTTTGTGAATATCTTTCTACGTCAATAAGGTGCATTATATACAAATGTTCTTTGACTTACGATAGGGTTATGTCCCTGAAAAACCCATCATGAGTTTAAAATATTGTATGTAGAAAATGCATTTAATGCATCAAGACTACAGAAGATCAAAGCTTAGCCTAACCTACCTTCAATGTGCTCAGAACATTTACATTATCCTGAAGTCAGCCAAAATTACCTAACAGCCTATTTTTATAAATTTTTTAAATTTACATTTAATCACTGTATGTCTTTACAGTGTACAACATGTTTTTATCTCAGCATGAATACAGTGCATTTTAGTCAAGTCAAAGACATTACCATAAAAAAGACATTACCATATAAATTATCATCAGATAACTTTTCATTTTTGTGTCTATTAAATGTGCTGTTTGTTTGTGTTTTTCCCCCCTGATCTCCTCCCTCCCACCTTCTATTACCCACCCCCTCCTGTACTGCCTATATTATCTTCTGTTGCCCTCCCTGCTATTATACCTTCCGATCTTTCAGTTTCTGCTATAGAATGCATTTGGTATATATAGCATGGGAACCTACAATGGCTGTCTTTCATAGTCTGGCTAGCTTCACTTAGCATTAAATCTTCCATATTCATACATCTTGTATCAAATGTCAGTGTCTCATTGTTTTTTTTTTTTAATGGCTGAGTGGTTCTCCATAGAGTACATGTGCCAAATTTTAAAAACATTTATTTATTTATCTATCTAGCCATCTATTTCTTGTGATTTTCAAGCCACCAGGTCCAGGACTCGAACTGTAGTCAGTCATATAGGAATCCAGAGCCTTTATCCACCACACCACCTGCTGGCCCCACCATATTTTTTCAATCCACTCATCTGTTCTTAGACATTTGGGTTGAATCCATGTCTTAGCAATTGTAAATAATACTGCAATAAATGTGGACGCGCAAGTGTTTTTCAGACTGACGGTTTTCCTCTTCTTGGGATAGGGACCCAACAATGGAATTACTGGGTTGTATGGCAGTTCTCTTTGTAGATTTCTGAGTAACCTACATATTGTTCTCCACAGTGGCTGCACTCATTTACATTCCCACCAACCATGTGGGAGGGTTCCCTTTTCACAACAGGCTCACCAACACTTATTCTTTATTTTCTTAATTTTAGCCATTCTGAATAGGATTAAGTAGTATCTCATTGTGGTTTTAATTTGCATTTCCCTTATGACAAGAGATGCTGAGCATATTTTCACATGAAGAAAGCCTATTTTATAATAAATTGTTGAATATCTCATGAAATTTATTGAATACTGTAGTGAAAGTGAAAAACAGAACAGCTTGCTGCAGCTGCTCACCATTGTAAGAATGTCATTCTACAAACCTTTAGTCCAGGAAAAAAGTCAAAACTCAAAATTAGAAGTATAGGTTCTACTGAATATGTATCACCTTTACACCATCAACTCAAAAAATTCTAAGTTGAATCATTTTAAGTTGGGTACCATCTGTATATATGCGTATACACACATATATATGATGTGTGTATGTATATCTATATCTATATCTGTAGATATCAGAGAGAAAGAGACAAGAGAGACAAATTTGAATAAACAACCAGAACTGTAAAGAAAAATTCATAGCTCCCCTCCCCCAAGTCTTCAAGTGTATAATTTAGAAGCAATAAATTAAAGTCATAGTTAGAAATTATATGACGTGACATCTCTTAGTTCCCATATCATATTTAATGGTTGCTTAGTAATCCATCATATGATTTTTCCTTGATTTATTAAACCAAAAGCCAATTATTGGCTATCTAGGCAATTTCTAGTATGTATTATTATAAAAAATTATATGTTTGCTTTTATGTCCATCTCTGATCATTTTTTCATAATTGTGGAATAACTGAATCAAAAGGAGTGCATATTTTTAAGTGTTTTGGTACCTACTGAAAAATCCTCTATAAATATTGTAGGAGTTTACATCACTGATGAAAGCTCTTTCAAAGTACATGTGTTAAACATCCACGTGACTTCATATTGGGCACTGTATAAAGGAGAGGAGGAAGTGTTTCTCTTTAGTGGAGTAAATTAGTGAGGCTCGTCATGTTGGGTCATTGGAAAAGCCACACGTGCTTTTCTATGCAAAATAGGTCATGACTTTTCCAACAACCCAATATAATAGCACATTTCTTCCCTAGCAGCACGCATGATCCTTGGGAGATAATTTTTTCTTTCTTTATTTTTATTATTTTTTCCCAGCATGAATACATTGTATATTAGTCCAGTCAAAGTTATTACTATATATATTATCATCATCAGATAACTTTCCATTTCTGTGTCTGTTAAAAGTTTTGCTCTTTTTTGCACCCTGATTCCCTTCCTCTCTCTCCCCATTACCTGTCCCCTCCCACACTGTCTCTGGTAGCTATAGTTGCTCTGGGAGGCACATTTTGCCATTGGTTTTATGGCTATTGCATATAGGACATCATGTGGGATACTGGAAAAAGTAATGAACTAAATGTGAGGTGACATGGATTCTAATCTTGGTTCTACTACTAACCACATTTGCGATTTGGTGCAAGCCATTTAACCTCTCTGGGCCTCAGTTTCCTAATCTCATAATGGAGTTATTTTGAGAATTAAAGCAGTTGAGTATAAGAAAGTTTTCTGTAAACTGTAAAGGACTATCTCCATGTAAGAAATGACAGTTACCATGAATTGTTTACATTGGTAAAAATTTCTTGTAATTGTGGACATTTGATCTAAAAATGAATAGTATGCTGAGTAAAGATTGAATAGTGTTAAGATGGGAGAGTCTTTGGATGAGAATTCTGTGCTCTTCCATAATTAAGAAATTCTCTATTGACAAAATAGTCAATATAATTGTATGACATTTCAAGCAGATCTTTTAAAACACCAACACCTTTATCCCCTGTGAATTGTAAAACTAATTGTAGTATATTCAGAACCCCCATATCCACTCTCACTCTCACCCTACATGCACCTCCTCCTTTCCTTGATGTAAGTACTTCTTTGGACTTGCTTCTATGTATATTTGAAGGATAATTTGTCCTAATTTGTTCACAGGAATTACAAGGGTGACCTTTATTCAGCTGTCTCATTTTGATTCCCATAACTTCTGGATCTATCAAGGTATGTGCATTTTACACTGAAATTTATTTTGGGAATTGAACACATAGCTACATAGTGTGAAAGGAATGCAAAGTTCCAGTGAAATAATCAGTTATATTTGCTGAGTGCCATGGAAGTGAAATGCATGATTTTAAACTTTTTTGAACCCATTTTCCCATTGTATAGATAAGCCTATGTCTGTACCCCATAACTGTTAGAGAGTCTTTGCAAAATGAAACATACAGGCTGTCCTGCATGTTTGAATAAATCTGTGACCTTTTGCATGTACAGCTACTAAAGCCAGGAGACTCTGACTAATGTGGACATTTGCAGAGTGCATAGGAAAAATAGTGGCCAGTGAGGCTGGTTGTAAAACTATCTAGTAGTTCTCACTGACTACATATAAATATGGCATTTCTCTATGTCAAAGGAATAAAAAATTTCCATTGAGAAAACCTTACTGACAAACCATTTGCCTCCTGAAATGAATGTGATTCTTCAGGCAAGCCTCAAGTAAAATACATCTATTGCTACAGATATTGCATTTATTTATTTATTCTTCTATTATTCCTTGTTTTCATCTATCCATTTATCCATCTATACACCCAATAAATATTTATTGAACAACTACTGGGTGAAAGTTATTGTACCTTTTCTTCTGATAAATGTGCTACTGTATCTTGAATTAAATTGGAATGTTAAGAAGGTATTTGCTTCTATATTTAGTCCTCTTTGAGGGGGAATATATGGCAAAAGGTGGCAGTATAGGAGTGCTTAATTCTTATTACAAATATTGGTCAATGAAGACTAGAGTAGAAAGCATTAGCCTCTCACTCATCTCCTGCCTTTTGGTACCTATATGTGGTAGAGCTTATTACTCAAGTATGAATTCTCATTCCAAGGTTTATAAAAGTCAAAAGGATGATCGGAATTTGTGGTAAGTCTTTGACATCACTTAATATTTTCTTTGAAGTACATCAGAAAAAAGTAGGTGAAAAAAGAAATTCTCCCAATCTTAAAATTTGCATTACCCTTCAAAAGATGCAATACAAATAGCTCATTAAGGGTTTCATTAATTGGATTTCAACTAATTGAGATTAGTCTGTAATGGGAATTTAAAATTAATTTTTTCAGTTTGACTCTACATATAGTTCCATTTGCCATTCTTCCAGAGGTACTCTTTCTAAGGGAATAATATTGCCCCAAACTTCAGATCACTATAGGAAAGAAAAAATGAAGATCAGAAAATAAAATGACAGCTTAAAAAAGAAATTTTCTGAAGAAGGAAGTTAAGATTTTTGTATATTGTATCATTTGTGGAAATAATTGTCTTAATTTGGGAATTGTGAGAATGCCAGTTGTGTAATATTAACTGAAAGATATTTTTCATACTAAGAAAGTTTAAATGTGTGAAAAACGTTAGTCTTCCTAATCTAATGTAAATGAATAGATCAGAATGGGAGGGTTGGGACCGGCAGTTAGCGTAATGGCTATGTCGCTGGACTCCCATGTAGTCGACCGCGGTTCGAGTCCCGGACCCCATGGCTTAAACTCACGCCGGGCGCGTGTGCATGCGTGCCCAAGATCTCGAGAGGAGAATGGAGGAGAGGGACTGCAGCGTGGCCATCCCCCCGGGGGTGATTTCTCGCTTTCTGTCTCTCTGTCTCTCTCTGTCTGTCTGGCGAGTGCACGCGTCCTATAGCAAAAACCTCTCCAAAAAAAAAAAAAAAAGAATGGGGGGGGCTATGCCTGACAGGCCCAAAGAATGCATACTTACAAAAATAATAGGCAGCAAATATTTAAAGGGTTCAGAGAGCAGCTAGTTTTTCTTTGTTACAGAGACAACATGGCATAGTAGAAAAGCCCTTGTCTGTCATTTAGAAAACTTGGACTCTGCTTGCACTCTTACATTGGTATTTGTTCCTCCTCAGGTCACTTCTAAACTCTGAGCCTCAGTAATCTCATACCTATAGCAAAGACTTGGGGCTGTATAAATCCAAATTTCTCCTATGATTTTTAGAAAATTAAGGACTCTTCTCAAGTATGCAATATGGAATTAAGATTGGTGATTAAATCGGAATGCACACACCAGTTGCTTAAAAATTTGCTTCTTGGAGACCAGCAGATGGCATAATGGTTATATTGCTGAACTTTCATGTAGCTGACTGCAGTTTGAGTACCGGACCCGGCGGCTTAAAATTCATGCTAGGTTTGTGTGTGTGTGCATGCCCAAAGTCTCAAGAGGAGAATGGGTGAGAAGGTATTAGTGTGGCCATTCCCCCTGGGAGTGATTTCTTGCTTTCTGCCTCTCTGTCTCTCCTGCAAGCGCATGTGCCCTGTAGCAAAAAACTCTCTCTAAAAGAAAAAAAAGAAAAGAACTTGCTGTTTGTTTAAGTGGTTTGTTGAGTTGGTAATAGAAATTACTTTTTCTTCTTAAGTCTTTGATTTAAAATAATTATGTATCTTTGTGGTCAGCAGGTGGTATGATGGTTAAGGCACTGGACTCCCACATGGATAACCACAATTCGAGTCCCAGACCTAGTGGCTTGCTTTCTCTCTCTCTCTCTCTCTCCCTCCCTCCCTCTCTCTCATGAGCACACATGCCCTGTAGCAAATTAAAAAATAATACTTATAATAAATAAAATGAAATAAAATAAATAATGTTTTAAAAACAAAAACAAGCAAAAAGTAGCCATATATCCTAACAGCACTACCACACAATTGTCCACCCCTCCACTGGCATTATATGAAATAGATTCAAGTCGAAGTTTAGTTAGTAATCTCAACTTTTCCTTCTTGATTAAAAAGCTTAACTTTGGGAGGGTGCTCTGTGGCTCCTCTGCCAGTCTCTTGAAGTTCGGCAAACTGTATGTTTCCTCCCTCTTGTGAGGTGGTCATTCAAGGTCAAGCATCTCTCTGTACCTTGGAAGCAGCCGAGTGCATAACCCGATGACTTCAGACTCCAGTGCTTTCAATCTGGCACCCTTCATGAGCACTGAGTTCATATTAAAGCATTTAAAATATATTCTCCTTCATCTACATATCACAGCAATAACAACCTAGGCACAGGACAGTGCCTGGGAGCAAATAACCACTTGGAGTTAATGATCTGAGGGGCAGTTGAAGGACCATTGACTCTTCCTAGTCAGACCTTCATCCCTATAAAATGCCTATTCCTGAGGTGCCAAGCCTCAATAATTTTTGTCTCACATCAGATTAAGTAGTGGCCATAAATAATAGCATTTAATACATAATAATGAGATGTGGCAATGCAATAAAATATCAACAATTCGAGTACTATATAAAGATGGCTATTCTGATCAAATCAAAAGAAGGAGCGGTAAATGAAGTTCATGAATCATAATATTTTAGAAGTGACTTTCATCTCATTGATTTGAAATGAAATATAAGTATGAATTCACATGGTTTAGGGGAACAGTTCCCTTTCTTTTGTTCTGTATTTCATTGATGAATGATCCAATTTAGAAATAATAAAAAAATGCCTCTGACATCTATTTTAAATGGATTTTTTAAATAGTGTATGTTCAGCTTTTTCCCCCATTTTTAGCACTAGATTTATTTTTCGAAATATGTACAGCTCTGAACGAAGTTACAAATACAACTCTACAAATGTTCTTTTTCAGAAGAAGCACTTTTCATGTATTTATTACTGTGATAAACATTAATAAGTCTCTACAATATGCCAGGCATGATGCTATGTGCTGAGGAAACAAAAATCAATAGGGACAGGCTTCCCACTCACAAGCTCATGGTAGAATTGGGGACTGACCTATAAGCAGCAATAAAATAATCAAGTGGTTTAGGTATGGAGTGGATAGGAATTGGTTTGCTCATGGTGTTTTTTTAAATTTCTAAATTAAAAGCATTCATATATCAAAACCCACTCAGTAGGGCAATCATATCTGTAATCTAAAATAGCCCCATCCTCAAAAGCATCTTTAAGGCTCACTGGTTATTGTAGGTAGAGTGACCCTTCAAAGAAGTCAGGTGTCACACACACACACACACACACACACACACCTGTGACTGTCGTATCACATTGGAAAGAAGTGAGGTTTTAGATGGAATTAAGGTTGCTAATCTACTGACCTTAAAGTAAGCAGATTGTCTGGATTATCTGGGTGGGCCCAGTGTAATTATAAAGGTCCTTACAAGTGAAAGAGGGAGACTGAGGAGAAAGACCCAGAGAGATGGCAGCATGAGGAGGACTTGGCCTGGCACTGCTGGCTTTGAAGACGGAGAAAGGGACCTTGAGCCAAGGAATAGAAGTGACCTCTAGAAGCTGGAAAAAACAAAAACAGATTCTGTCCTTGAGCCTCCAGGAAGGAATTCAGCCCTGCCCAACACCCTGATTTTTATTTAGTCTATCAAGAACCATTTCAGACATCTGACTTCCAGAACTCTAAGATAAATCTGTGTTGTTTTATGCCATCAAATTATGGTCATCTATTTCAGTGGCAGTAGAACACTAGTACACTAAGGTTTACCCAGGACAGAAAGTTTGACAAGTCTCTAGTTGTCAGCCAGTCATGACTGCTGGAAGGAATGGCTCATCTTGGTGTACAGCGGTATTTGTGTAGTGTCTATTTTTCCTGGCTATCCATATCAGGTCCCCCATTGAAGCTATAGATATTTATGAGGTCCCTGAAAACCTGATGATTATACCTTTCACTCTCAGTTTCAGAGAGAATTTAGTCCTCTTTCCCTCTCCTTCTATAGAGCACTTGTGCTTCTACCAACATTCTTTTGTCCTTCATCCTTTCACCTTGAAGTCTAGGATACAAGGTTTGTGAATAGGCAAGAAGTAGAAACTTACCTTTCTTTTTTCATGGGGCGCCTACAGCACCAAGAATGATACAGGCTACCCTCAGAATAGATAATCCTGGCATGGATTTTATGACAAGACAAAAGTTGGGAATTGAGTATAGTGTAAAACAGGAGTCATAAATTAGTGGTCTACTACTCAGGACCCAGAGGTATGTTTTCTTTCCAACCCGTAAGTGCTCCTCCCCTTCCTTCCCCTCCCCTCTATTTCCATTTATTTAATGATCATAACTTGAGTATTCCCGTTTTTAATTTCACAGACTATGGAATTAAACCAGTCTTATTCTGTGCTTACCTGAGTCTTGTGTTACCATCCTATAACATAGAGAATAACTGTCTCTGCCTTGGTTTAAGTACATGACAAGATCTGATTCTGCCACATATTGACCATAGAACTTGGACAAGTAAATTAAATATGATACTTCTAAACTTCAGTCTCCTCATCTCTAAAATGGGGATAATAATTATATCTCATAGAGTTGTGAGGTTTAAAGTGGCATGCACATGACACATAAAGCACTTTGCACAATGCCTGGCATATGACATAGTACATGTTTAATAAATATTAGCGATTACTTACACTACTGTTATCATTCCGTACAGCTAGAGGGTGATATGGTAGGTAGCTATGAGAAGCAATAAGGCTACAGAAGTACGCAGGGAACAACTATAGAGGAACTTCTAAAGCCTGCATCCTACTAAGGATGTCTTTTCCTGTAGACCAGTGGTTTCCTTATGTTGCTGGTGATATTTGAAATTTAATGTACTATCCATTTAGCCTTTGTCTTGCCTAAGGATAACCCCCGAAACAAGTATACTTAGGAATATGACTTTTTTTTTTTTAAAGTTTCTTTCTTTCATGGTCTAAAGAGAGAGAAAGACAGCACCCATGATAGGTCTCTATACCACATGCACAATTAGCATACTCTAGGAGGTCTCTAGACATTATCCTGGAACCTTCTCTTGAGGGTCAGCCTTGCGTTTTGCCACTGTGCCACTGTCTGGCCCCAGGAGTAAGATCATTTTAAAGCCACTACTACAGGCAAGGTGAAACTAGGGTAAGATTTTAATAATCACATCTGTAACACAGAGAGTTCATCCTGATGGTAGTATGGAGGAGGATGGATTGGAGGGGTCAAAGTTGAAGACCAGGAAACCCATTTGGAAACCATTGCTGTAGGCCAGATGAGAGTTAATGAGCACCAGATGGCAATTAGCAAAGGGGATAATGACAACTATAAAGGGATGGATTTGAACAGTGGTTCAGAGTAGAATGTGGATCAGAATTACTGCAAGGGCTTGTTAAAACACAAATTTCAGGACCCTACACCTGAATTTCTGTTTCAGTTCATCTGAGGTGGGGCCTCCAAATTTCTAAGTTCCCAGGGGTTGCCGATACTACTAGTTCAGGGACTATATTTGGAGAACCATGGGTTTTCAGATATTCTCATATATACAATTGACAAACATGGGTCACAAATACAGGGAGGAAGGCAACATTTTCTGGCAGGGAAGACTAGATAGATGGTGAGACCATTTAGCATTGCTAAGAGCAAGTTTAGGCTGAGTTGAAATAAAAAAATGTTCATGACCCTAGCAAGGGTAGGGCAGCTAAAAATCTTTAAATAGGATTTATGATGAGATACTATAAATGTATGTCCTTCTTCTAGACATCTCTGCCCTGTCCTTTTGTACCAGTTTCTCCTGTTCCCATCCTACCCCTCATTTATCCACCTTGGTGCCATTCAAATTCAGGAAACAGAAGTACAGATCCAGGGAGTAGAATATTGAGTTCCATTTTATATTTGTTGAGTTTGTGGAGCTTGTGGAACACTTACATGACAGAAACTGAAAAAATAGTTTAGACTTTACTTTTTATTTGTTTGTTTTAATTTAAAATGAACTCTTTGCTTTATTCTAATTTGGTTTGTAACTCCTCTTTATACAAAATCAGAATAGTCAATCTGTAAGTCTAAACGAGCTTTAATCTAGTGACTGTATATTCTCAGTGAATCCTATAAGGATTTCTGAGTGTTAAATTTGTTCTTAGCTGACAATCATCCTTTTTATAGTATAGATCAGTGAATCAAAAATATGTTCATTTTTAAATTCCCCTTGAACACT
This sequence comes from Tupaia tana, assembly GCA_026018925.1. NCBI lineage: Eukaryota > Metazoa > Chordata > Mammalia > Scandentia > Tupaiidae > Tupaia > Tupaia tana. The sequence continues at coordinate 28,067,201 of JAKSZU010000009.1, forward strand.
CCTGTGACCTAGCTTTCTCTACATTACTGTTTCACCAAAAAGAAAAATCAAAGTGTGGCAGACTATCCATGCTGTTAAATAGGGGAAAGTAAGAGAATACCATATAGGTTGCCCTTTTTTCTTTTCTTTTTGCTTCTATTTTATTTTTTTCTTTGTGGCCTATTTCAGTAATGGTAAGAATTTTTTGACTGAAGTTACACGCTCTCTCTCTAAAGTTGAGGGTAGGCAAAGAAAAGATCTTACAACAGAATAAAGTACCACATGCAATGGTGACATGAGGAATAAAACAGGGATTACTCGAATTTAGAGGACCAGTAGAAGTAAAAACTAAACAAAAAGGAAGAAATGGATAGAGTTGATTTTGTTACAAGGGGACAGCTGTAGTGGTATGTTGATCTTTTCGGGCACACAGTCTGTCGATCTGTCTGTCTGATCTATCTGCATATGTGTATTTGAGCATATTAAAAATCTCAATTCACTTGTCAACTTCAGTTTCATGGAGCTGTAGAATCATCTTTTTTTAGGGGGCATAAATATGGTAAGATGGTCAATTATAGCCATGCACTGCTAAAAAAACTTCCTTGAAAAGAAATGTTTAGCTGTGCCATTCATTCTCCTTTGGAGGCCACTCATTTTAGAGACTGATTACATACTTGTAATTTGTGGATAGGACGACTACTCATACGCTTCAGTCTGCGAGGCTCATGATGAGACTTAACTTGGACATTTATTTCAGTTTCTTATAACATTTAGCCCTGATCTTTCAAGGAAAACAGAAGCATTGCTCAGCTGGTTCTTATTTCTCTACCCTAGGAAAAAATACACAGGAAAAACAGCCACAAAACTGAAAAAAACAAAGCCTTGGGGTTTTGCTAAGTGTTTATAGATAAACCATGATCTATTATAGAATACATCCATATTTACCAACAAGAATTCCAACATTGGATGCTTTGAAAATGGGGTTGGATTTAATAGAAATGGCTCTTGTGTTTTCTGGAAAATCTTTCTGAGCAGAAGTCATTCCTTAGGAGTGTTATTTCAGCCCCATGACATTGCTAACCTGACAGCTGAATGCAGCAATGTGTCTTTTGGGTGAGGCAAAGTCCAGCTTTCTCATAGACCTCCATCTCACCTTAATAAATTAGAAATCACGATTTCTTCAGCCTAACGCAGTTCCAAAGTATATTGAAAATTGCTATGTATTCTTTTTTAAAAAAGGTAAAGAAAAAAAAAATGACCAAAACTGTGAACTAAGTATGAAGGGGCAACGTTGTCCCATGCCATGTGGCGTGCTATCTGAAGGAGCAAGAGTCTTTTCTGTAAGAGAGATGTTGAATTGGTCACCTTCAAATATTGTCCTATTTTCACTAGATGTCTGACAAATTCTTGATGAAACTATCCAATTTACATAACTTTAAATGGCTGTGTTCTGAGGGAAACCAGCAGTCAGCATAATGGCTATGTCGCTGGACTCCCACGTGGTCGACCGCGGTTCGCGTCCCGGACCCGGTGGCTTAAAACTTGCGCCGGGCGCGTGTGCGTGCGTGCCCAAGATCCCGAGAAGAGAATGGAGGAGAAGGGATTGCGGCGTGACCATCCCCCCTGGTGGGTGATTTCTCGCTTTCTGTCTCTATGTCTCTGTCTGTCTGGTGAACGCACGCGCCCTATAGCGAAAACCTCTCCAAAAAAAAGAAAAAAAGAAATGGCTGTGTTCTGAGAACACATCAACTACCTCTTCTGTCCAAGTCTCATCTCTACTATTGTGTGGGAACTTTATTTTATTTATTTATTTATTTTAAGGTGGCTATAGGGTACATGCAGAGAGAGATACAGAGAGAGAGAGAGACAGAGAGAGAGAGCAAGAGAGAGAAAGTGAGAAATTGCTTCCCAGGAAGATGGCCTTACTACAATCCCTTTTCTTCCATTCTCCTGTCAAAATTTTGGGCATGTAGGAACATGTGAAATGCATCTTTTTCAAACAACTGTGTCTGGGGATGGAATCACCACACAGTTGACCATGTAGGATCCAAGTACCTTAACTTCCACTCCACCTAAGTGTCCTGGGACCTTTCATTTTAAAAGGTGCGCATTAAGTGAAGGACTGAGTGTTATGTATAAGAGATGACTGTTTTTTGTTTTTTTTTTTCTCTTTTTGTTCACAAAATGCTCACCTAGTTAAATGGAATGGGTATATTACATACTGTATGATGTAAATCTTCAAGGACAAGGTAATATGAATAACACAAATTTTCAATGCCCTTCTTAACTTTATTTTTACACCTTCATTTAAAAGCACATAGATTCATGCTTTGATATTTTTAAACAGTGTAAGAACATAAAATAAAGATACAGACATGCATGTCCTGATCTCTGCTTATTTGTACATTCTGTAGTATATGAGTGCCATCTATAAGTACTACTTTGTACAAAGTTTGTAGTTCTAATCAGAAAAGAGCGCATGGAGTTATTATTCATTTTTATGGCTGACAGTAGTTTGAGGAGGTGAAGGAAGGAGCTCAAAGAAGACCCTTTGGTAATTCTAAGAAAGGCTAATTTTCAGTTAAGTACATTTTTGTAAGTCACTTTGTCATTTGGTAAACACACAATGACTGTTCCTTCAGATAGATGAAATATTCATTAGAAAGAGAAGGGAGGAAATCACAGTACTATTAAAGAATAGCAAGGGAGTGGGAGATCTGTCAAGAATAATCTGACCCCAGGAAAAAGGAATCAGAATTGTCATAGAGAGGGACCATAGAATGCAAACTTTCTGAAAGGTTATTTCCATAAAGTCTGAGGAAATCTTGGCCTCCATTAAGATTTTGTCCCTGAGAGCCTAAAGTGTAAGTATGGTATCTGCTTTGTCTGCAGAATGAAAAAGGAGATCTTCCCTTAATCATTATCCTGGGAGCTGAACATCCTGCTACATTTGAATAAAAATGCCTACTTCATTACTGATGGGAACACAGAGTTCAGTGTACCAAATGATTTACAGTAGAGCTTACCAACAGGGCTATTTTATAAATGAGTGGACCGTTTAAGGAATAATACTAGTTGTTAATGTGTTTAGTAGCAATGAAATACGTAATGTCCACAAATTCTAAAAAAATGTACCAAATGAGTGCTAGTTGTTTAAAGAGCAGAGAGTGATGATGTAGAAAATAGAATTTTGATGTGTTGAAAATACCATCAGTTTTTTTTTCCCCCTCAAGTAAACTCTCTTAAAATAATAGGAAACAGGACTCTGAAATAACTGAACTGCAGAGGGCCTTGAGAAATCATTTGCTCTAGGCGTCTGCTTTCAAGCATAGGAATGTCTCCACAAAAGGTAGATGAGTCAGTTGTAAACATAATGAATACAGAATTCTTTATTTAGTAAATCTGAGGTTCATCAAAAAGTTTGTGGAAAAATGAAATGATTAAAGTATGACTTTTAGTGCAAAAATTTTTGAAATCCGTGCATAAGTTTTTCATAATACACATTTTCCATGAACTTGTTGAAGAGCTCTCGATACACAGTACTCACAGTACTTAACTTTGTGTCAGGCACTGTGCTAAATACTTTGCAAATATTAACTAGGTACATTTCTGTTTCTATTTTTTTTTGAGAGAGATTTTTGCTATAGGGCGCATGTGCTCACTAGAGAGACAGAGAGACAGAAAGAAAGAAATCACCCCCTGGGAGGGTAGCCACGCTTTGATCCCTTCTCCATTCTTCTCTAGGGATTTTTGGGCATGCATGAACATGTGCCTGTCATAAGTTTCAAGCCATCGGGTTGACTCAAACCATGGCTGACCATGTGGGAGTCCAGCAGTACACCATCTGCTGGCCTCAACTAGGTACATTTTTTGAGATGCTGCTTTTCCTTCCTTCTAGTCTTTCTTCGTTCTTCCCCTTATTTTTCTCTATGCATCTTTTTTGATTTTCATTTTTTTTTCTATATGGCCTTCCTTAGTTCTATTCTAGGCTTATGGGGGCCTTCCAATATGATGAGGCTACTGAACTCTAGTGTCAGCCTTTTTTTCCCTCACTGCTTTTGAAAATGTCATGGAATTCATGTCAAATTTCTTATAGAAATAAAAGTAGATTATCTTATCCTATCACTTTCATCTCTGTGACTTGTCATTTTATCATAGAGAGAAATAAAATTGGCCTAGAATAATTTGGTATCCACATGACATTCTATGATGGTTACTTTCAGTATCTTAATATCACTTGTTTAATGATAATGTTTTTGGATAAGACTAAATTGTAAAGAGGACTGAATATAGAATATCCTTTAAATAATAATTTCCTATTTTAGATTCCCAGTTTGCCAAACCACATGAGAATCTTCTCTTTCATCTCATTCTTGCAAGGGTAAATATGCTTTTTTCATTTTGTTTTTTTCTCATCACGTTCTTGAGAAGTATTTTTTTATTTTATAAATTTAATAGGTGTTTAGAAATGATTGCTAGCTTTATTTTTTCTACTTTTCTCTTGAAGACATAGATAATCCTTTGTGACAGACAAAGATGTATTTTAAATAATAGTAGAAAATTCAGTTTTCAGTCCACTTTTTCCCCCCTTTTAATTGCCAGAGGGCACATGTGCTCTACAGAGAGGCAGAGAGAGAAAGAATGGGAGAAGGCATTCCCCAGAGGGGCATTGTTTGTACTACAATCTCTCCTCCTGTTCCATTTCTCCATCCTGTTAGAATTTGAGGCATATTTATCAAGCTGTTAGGGCTGGGATTTGAACTGCTATCAGTGTGTGGGATCCAGGTCCTTTTAATCACTAGGCTATGGGGCTAGTTCCTTTTTCTTTTCTTTTTTCTTTTTTTTTTTCTTATATAAGTTTCTCTGTGTGTTGCTCCTTCACGTATGTGTGTGTGTGAGAGAGAGAGAGAGAGAGAGAGAGAGAGAGAAAGAGAGAGATATTTATCAAGTTGTGAGCCGTTTTTGTGTGTCAAGTACTATGCTATTTGTTTCACAAGTGTTATTTTGTTTATTTCCCAAAATAACTTTAGGAGGTCTATATGGTTAACAGCACCACTTTTCAATTTTAGAAGATTGGACAAGAAAGGTTAAGTTATTTAGTCAGTTATGTGGTAAGTAAGTGGTATGGCCATTGTTCAGATAGTGTTTTCAGCTGTTATTCCCTTGGATCTCCATTTGGTACTCAATCTATTAACAGGAGCATGTTGTTTCTTTAAATCTGATTTGTTGTTCTTGTTTGAGTGCCCAAACTTAAGAATTCCTGAGTTAAGACATCTAAATCTTGGACTGAACCTTTAAATAGGACAGATAAATTTGAGACCCCACACACTCTCTTATTGTGGACTCTCTCAACCAAAGAATCCTAATGTTATCCCACTAAACTGTAAGAATAGGAGGTATATTTGGGTAGCAAACGCTGTCATAAAGTCAATCATAGTAATCCGATATTCTGCCATGCCCTCACCCTTTGCATACCCATGTCACCATTCTTAGAAGAACCTGCCTGCCTGATATCAGTGTTGTTTATTTCCCACGAAGTTGCCTTGAGTGAAGAACATAGATATTTCTCCCAGCCTACTCTGTATCCTGTGCTCAAACTGTAAATAAACTCAAGATCCATTATTTACTTTTCTTCCTCTACCTTTTTATCCTTTGGGGATTTTTTCCTAACTGTATAACTGTAACTGCTACTTCTTACATAAATTGTTATTGTCATTATTTTCAATTTATAATTGAGAGCTTCAACAACAGACTTGATCAAACAGGAAAGAATTTCTAAACTTGAAGGTATTTTGAAATGATTAAAAAAAAAAAAAGCATTTTTAACGTCATGATCCTGTATCGCTAACCTCTTGCTGCACAAGAAACACTGGGTATTTTGCTAATAACTGAAACTCATTGTTTTAAAAGGTGAGCAGCTTGGGACCAGCAGTTATGTCTCTGGACTCCCATGTAGTTGACTGCGATTCTAGTCCCAGACCCAGTGGCTTAAACACACGCCGGGCACAAGTGTGTGCGTGCCCAAGATCCCGAGAGGAGAATGGAGGAGAAGGGATTGTGGCATGGCCATCCCCCTGTCCCCCTGGGGGGTGATTTCTTGCTTTTTGTACCTCTGTCTCTCTCTGTCTTTCTGGTGAGTGCACGTACCCTATAGCAAAAACCTCTCCAAAAAAAAAAAAAAAAAAAAAAAAAAAAAAGGTGAGCAGCTCTTATTTCTAAGATTGGGTCTCCTGTCCACTTTCTCAGTTTCTGTCAGTGACAGAATCAGTCTTCTAGATACCCAGGCTCAAAACCTTGATGTTTTCCTTGCACCTTTCTTGTACATCGCTCTTCATATATAATTAGTCATATATCCCATCAGTATTTCATAATGTCCTAAATTCTCTCTTTTGTTTTTGGTACTACTCCCATGAGCTTACCTCTAGTTTGGACACTTTTATAAAGTTCCTTATTAATCAATCCCCTATGAAAGCTCAGCATTTAGCTCTGCTCATAGCAGGAACTCAGTATATTTTGATTTTGTGATTGATTGGGGTATAGGTGACCTCTTTCCTGCAGCAACACTTTTGGAACCAGATCTTTTGGAGTCCATCTTTTCTTGTATTGTACATTATCTTTTTAGTAGCTAGGTGTGTATGTTTTACCAGGATCAGTGTTATTTACCTGTCTTTCATGAGCTACAAGAGGGAAGGGGAGTGAAATTGATCCTGAATTAATGAGTTTCAATGCTTTGGAAGGACAATCAGGACATTTTATCCAGTGAATGGGGTTTGATAAGCCCTGTGGTGGAGATTAAGTTTTTTTCATCACTGCTGGATACCCAGCTCCTAGCCCTGAATCTATGTCATATTTGTAGATATTTAACAAATACATGTTGAATGAATTAATGCATAAAAAGCAGTGATAGCAACAACTGTGCTGTCCCAAAAGAGAAGAAAAAATCTCATGATGATTTGCCTCATTCACTCAAATTTATTAGTCTGAGAGGATTGTACCTAACATGCTGAGATTTTTCCACAAAGTCATATATTTAAAGCAGTAATTGAATCTTTAAGTAAAATTTATGTCCACGCTAAATAATACTTCTTGTGGGATAGCATGGCATGATTCTACTTGGGTACTACAAATTATATTGATAGGGTGAAATGCATTTTCATGTCTGTTTGTAAAATGTGGAATATTATTGAATGACTTTAAGCGTCATGTTTGAGATGAGCTTAGGCTGGTTTCTTTGGGTTTGACACATTTCAGTCTGTCATCCTGTCCTTAGAGCTGTTGAAAATTAAATGGAGATATTAAATAATTTAATTTATAAGCTTGCTTACAGCTATGTGGTTTATCAAGCCAGATGTCGGTACCCTCAGTTTCTTGTAACTCAGATGCTGCCAGCACATAAATTAATATCAATTTTGCATGTCAAGGATTAGCATGTTAAGAAAAGAAGAACCTTTCTTTAAGATAACTGGTATCAGTGTTGTTTTTGCTGGGCAGTGCCATGTTTTTAAACCATTGGCTAATTTAAAAAAAAATGAATATAATCCATTCATAAAATAAGTTCAGTTATATTTCAGGGGAAATCCTGTTCCCTGTGGATAAGATGATGTAACTGACATTTCTATATCACAAAATCTACAGTAGATGTTATTCTAGTTTCACGCCTTCTTTTCTCCAGAAGCCGTTTTCTGTTGTTTTTCAAATGCGATACATTTACTCACGTTTTATGGTAATACCATCAACGTTTCCAGTTTCTCTTTTAAAAATTGGTCTAGACAATGTTTTAACAGGGTATTTTTCCTAGTGAGAAATTATGCATCTGAGCTCATCTTCCCTCACACAAATAGGAAACAAACAACAGCCTCTATGTAATTTAAGCAAACTTGTGGGAGACAATTCGAGGTGGTAGGAACAATGCAGGAGCTCTCCCAGCACTACACACGTCCACAGTGGGACCTTGGGTAAGTCAATTGTTCTGTCGGAGTATGTTTCTTCTCAAATAGAATGAAGAGTTGAGGTTGATTCATTTTTGTTTCCTTACAGGCTCTAGGAATATTGGAGATATCTTAACATCTTAAGTAGCCTCTCTTGTAACTCTCTGCATTATTAAATTCTTTCCATTCTTTAAGGCCCAGGAAATATTCCAAGGTTCATGATTCTAACCTAGCTTTTCCAGTTTTTTTAATTCTAGTTTTTTTTTTATTACCTAAATAGTCATAATACAGCATTTGGCCTGTTTATATAGACATGTTTTGCTACATAATTCTTTTTGTGTCTGTACATTAGAGTTGTCTCCTTGACTAGATTGCAAGAATCTTGAACACAGGAATTATGCCTTATATTTCTATTTTCTGAATGCAATCTGTTACATTATGAAATACATAAAATTATTAATTGATGAGTTAGATGCTAATCACTTATCACCTGGATTGAAAGAATTTGTAGTATGATAACAAAGATAGTTTCTTTTCATGTGAGGCCAAAATCATTTGTAGCTAAAAAGGAACGTAGAGTCCTCCTGTTATAGTCCGTTCAGGCTGTTATAACATAAATACCGTAAACTGTGTGGCTTGTAAACAGTGGAAACTTATTTATCATAGTTTTGAAGGTTGGGAATTTCAAGATCTAGGCTGGGAGATTTAGTGTCTAGTTAGGGTTCACTTTTGGTTCATACTATGTCATAGATGGCACCAGATGGCACCTCACTGTGTTTTCACATCATGGAAAGGGGGAGGACTTCTCTTTCTCTCTCTCTCTCTCTCTCTCTCTTTTTTTTTTTTTTGGAGAGGTTTTTGCTGTGCTCACCAGAAAGACACAGAGAGACAGAGAGATAGAAAGTGAGAAATCACCCCCCAGGGGGAATGGCCACACTGCAATCCCTTCTCTTCCATTCTCCTCTTGGGATCTTGGGCACGCACACACACGCACCCGGTGTGAGTTTAAGCCACCGGGTCCGGGACTCAAACCGTGGTCGGCTACATGGGAGTTCAGCGACATAGCCATTATGCTAACTGCTGGTCCCAAGGGGGGTGATTTCTCTAAGGCCTTTTTTATAAGAACACTAATCCCTTTTATGAGGGAGCTGCTCTCATGACCAAATCACTTCCCAAATGTCCTATCTCCTGTTACCATCACCTTGAAGAGTAAGATTAAATCCTTAAGCATATGAATTCAAGGGTACACGGACATTCAGACTGTAGTGTTTGCTCTGAAATTATTGCTCTACAGTCCTTAAACTGAACTAATATTACAATCAAAATGATTTTTTTTTCCTGGGTCATTAGATCTCGGGATGCTATTTGTGGGAAGCAAAGTTCTTGTTGGATAGGAAAGAGTTATTTTGGTCATTTTTATTTTCTGGACCTCTGATCATGTTTTCTTTTCTTTTTTTCTTTACAGAGAATTATTTATTTAATTAATTTCATTTGTTGTTATTATTTTTTTTAATTTGACCAGAGAGAGAGAGAAAGAGAAAGCGAGAAAGCTAGCCGCCGGTTTCCGGTACTTGAACCGTGATTGGTCGTGTGGGAACCCAGCGCCTTTAACCACCATGCCACCTTCCAGCCTTCTGATATTGCTTTCTAATCCAATCTCTTCAACATAAATTGAACACACACTGTGCATGTAGTACACTGATAGACACACTGGGGAGTTAGAGGGAGATTGGTATGTTTAAGATTGATAGGGAATAATTTTTGTCCTGAAGAAATTCGCAGTGAAGATGTTAGGGTGTAATCAACATAGAAACAAACAAAAAAGTTCTACAATATAATATAATAAGGGCAGTAATAGAGGTGCACATGATACGATTTGGAATCACAGACAAGAATTATCTGGCTATATCTTATGCCTTATATCTGGAAATATATCACTGAAAGGTGACAATTATCTAGGCATTAGAAAATGATCAAAAACTCAGCTGTCAAGAAAGGTAGGAAAGTGTATCCAAAATAGTTATATTAGACTGAGCAAAAGCATAAAGGCGTGCAATCTTGGTATGGCTGAGGGATTCTCTGGTATAGTTACATTATTGGTTGTTCAGGGAAAGCATTTGCAGAAGAAAGAACTGGAGTGGCGGGCCAGTTTTCCAGCTAATCATTGACCTTCCAACTTCACTTTAATTCCCTAGAGGGTGTATTCTTTGAGCTTTTTCTAAAAGTAGTGAAGCCCATGAGGTGGGCTAAATGGTCTATGAAAGGAACTTGTGGTGGAATTATATTCCTTTCTGTCACAAAGTTTTCAGAATCATCTTCAATTGTCCTATATAGTCAAAAGTAATTATTTTATCTTATTCTCTTGCATGTGTATTAGGAATGGTGAGATCATCTGAACTCATTTTATGACTAAATAAAATAGGGAAAAACACTTAGAAACTATAGTAGGGGGGTGCTGGCAGGTGGCATGGTGGTTAAGAGGCTGGACTCTCACGTGGCTGACCACAGATCAAGTTCCAGACCTGGCAATTTGCTGTCTCACACTCACTCTCTCTCTCTGTCTCTCTTTGTGTCTTCCTGGTCAAACTGAATAATAATAATAATAAATAAAATAAAATAATTCTTTTAAAAAAGGAAAGAAATTATAACAGGGAACAGCAGCACAGACAGCTTGAATATAGGAAGCTTATCCAGCAAGTTTGGAACGTAGACTTTTCTCTTCTTTGTGCATTTCTTTTTTTTTCCTCTTTTAGTTCTTTCTTTCTTTTTTAATCATCAGAAGTTGCGTACACTCACTGGAGAGAGAGAGGAGAGAGAGAGAGAAAGCACCTCCCCAAAGGGGCATGGTCAAGCTGCAACCCCTTCTCCATCTCTCCATCCTTTGGGGATTTGGTTCATACACATTTTGTATGTTTCTCAAGCTGCCAGGGTCAGGGTTTAAACTGTGGGTGGCCATGTGGTGTCTGGATATGCTTACTACTAACTAGGCTACTTGCTGGTTCTGCATTTTTTTCAAGTCTCAGCAATAGATGTCTCCTATTCCTTTCTGGTAACCAGAAACTAAGTTTATTCTCTTCCTTGTGTCTCCTCCTTTCTGCCTTAACAATATAATGCCTACTTTAAATAGGAACCAGTAGACTTAGTCATTTGGAACCCTAAATGATGTTTTTTAAAGTAAATATCTGGCTTTCTATTTATTTCTTTTTATTTTTTAAGGCTTTTGCCACGGGGGCATGCACTTGCTGGAGAGAGAAAGAGAGAGACAAAAAGAAAGAGAAATCACCCTCCAGGAGGATGGCCACACTACAAAATCTTCTCCTTCCTTCTCCTCCTGGGACTTCAGGTATGCATCCACAGGATGATTTGGGTCCAGAACTTGAACTGTGTCTGGCCATATGGTGGTCCAACACCTTAACCACCATGCCACCTACTGCCCCACAAGTGATATTTTTAAAAAGAATTGTTGGGACCAGCAGTCAGCATAATGACTATGTTGCTGGACTCCCATGTAGTCAACCACGGTTCGTGTCCCAGATCTGGTGGCTTGAACTCACGCTGGGCGCGTGTGCATGCATGCCCAAGATCCCAAGAGGAGAATGGAGGAGAAGGGTTGGCAGCATGGTCATTCCCCCAGGGGGTGATTTCTCACTTTCTGTCTCTCTGTCTCTCTCTGTCTTTCTGGCGAGTGCATGTGTCCTACTGCAAAAATTTCTAAAAAGAAATACATTTTTAAAAATTAAAAGAATTGTTTATTTATTTATTTGCATTTGTTGTTATTATTTTTAAATAATAGACAGAGAAAGGGAAAGGGAGAAAGGAAGCTGCCAGGTCCAGGACTCAAACCACAGTCAGCCATGTGGGAATCCAGTGCCTTTAACCACCACTCCACCTGCTGCCCCTCCCCCCACAAATGACTTAAAGCTTGATGGAATTGTCTCTTAGTATTGTTTGCATTTTAAAAAGGAGATAAAGGCCATGCTTAAATAAAATAACAAGCTTTAGAATTGCTAGTATATCATCTCATTCATCTAGAGAAAAGGCATTTAGTGTCTTTTTTTTTGTTAAAGTGATTTTTGCTATAGGACATCTGCACTTGCCAGAAAGACAGAGAGAGACAGACAGAAAGTGAGGAATCACCCCCAAGTAAGGATGGCCACCCCACAACTCCTTCTCCTCCAGTCTCTCAAGAGTTTGGGCATGTATTCACAACTGCCCGGCTTGAGATTCAAGCTGCTGGGTTTGGGACTTGAACTGTGATAGGCCACATGGGAGTCCAGTGCCTTATCCCCTATGCCACCTGCTTGTCCCTTGTTGTCTTTTTTTTTTTTTTTTTTTGAGAGGTTTTTGCTATAGGGTGCGTGCGCTCACCAGGCAGACAGAGAGAGACAGAGAGATAGAAAGCGAGAAATCACCCCCCAGAGGGGATGGCCACGCCACAATCCCTTCTCCTCCATTCTCCTCTCGGGATCTTGGGCAGGCACGCACACGTGCCCGGCGTGAGTTTAAGCCACCGGGTCCGGGACTCGAACCGCGGTCAACTACGTGGGAGTCCAGCAACATAGCCATTATGCTAACTGCTGGTCCCTCCCTTGTTGTCTTAATAGTAGCTACTACCTGAACATTCAAATCCTTGAGTCACTGATAACACCTTCATGTCTTCTTTTTTTTTTAGGTCTTTACCATAAAGTGTGTGTACTCACCAGAGGGAGACAGAGAAAGGAAGTAAGAAATCACCTTTTTTGGGGAATGACCATGCTGCAATCCTGTCTCCTCCATTTTCCTCTTGGGATTTTGGGCATGCACACACACATGCCCTGCTTGAGTTTCAAGCTGCTGGGTTCAGGTTTTGAACCACAGTAGATCATGTGGAAGTTCAGTGCTTTAACAGCCACACCACCTGGTAGCCCCAACACCCTGTCTTCTTATCTCATGCCTTGATATTAAGCTATTTGAAGTTTGGTAGTTTCTTACAACTGAAACAAGAATACGTAGTTAGATTTTTATAATAAAATCAATATAAAGGATTTCAATCTTCATGCTGTTTCTCAAAGTTTCTGTTTCCCTTTATAGTAATGAATACACAAATTTAGCCAGAGAGAGAAAGAAAGTGAGAATAGGGGAAAATAAAGAATGAATGAAGATGTGACTCTCTGGGCCTTTGGTTCTTTCCTATGGAACCTTAATTTTTGGTTCTCTTACATGTTGCTGAGTTTAAGAAACAGACTTTTGATTAGAAAGGAGGTAGCTAAGGTTTTGAACATAAGCTTAGTTTTTAAAAGAAGTTCAGGTAAGCAAACTGGAATGGGCTCTAGGGTATTTAGTTTTTTTTTTTTTTTTTTTTTTTTTTTTTTTTTTTTTTTTTTTTTGGAGAGGTAGCGCTATAGGGCGTGTGCGCTCGCCAGAGAGAGTCAGAGAGACAGAGAGCGAGAAATCACCCCCCAGGGGGGATGGCCACGCCACAATCCCTTCTCCTCCATTCTCCTCTCGGGATCTTGGGCACGCACGCACACGCGCCCCGCGTGAGTTTTAAGCCACCGGGTCTGGGACGTGAACCGTGGTCAACTACATGGGAGTCCAGTGACATAGCCTTTACGATAACTGCAGGTCCCGTAGGGTATTTAGTTTTGAGATATAAAACGAAGACTATTAAAAACATGTGAGGGTCAGATATAAACTAGATATCTCTGTTCCTTTTAAAGCAAAGCCCAAGCCTGACTGTGAAGCAAATTAAGAAAGAAGAAAATAACTCTGATTTATACCAGCCATGTGTGGCCACCATAGCCAGTTTGTTAGTCAGTTCGTTGTAATTGGATTTCTGAATTATTTTTTTTCACCCTACATTATTGCCATCTTTAAAAGGAATGTGGTCATTTTTCAGCTTCATGCATTGATAAGTAGGTACAGAACTCCTACTGTTTTTCATGTGTGTCTAATTTTTGCTACTCTGCTGAAAAATATGTGACAAAACAGAAGTCAGTATATTGCATTTTACTTTCTCAGTAGAAAACAGCTTCAGCAGGAGGTACAGTATAATACTTAGTGCTCACAAACATAAACAATTAATTTCAGCCTGCAAGTACTCCTGTGGTATACTCGGCTAGGCACTAGGCATCGAAAGAGAGCAAAGCAAAGGATGTGGCTTCTTCCCTCACAATGCTTAGCTTCTAGGATGAGAAATATGATCTGTACACACACAGGGTGTGATGGCTTTAGGTGGCTGTATATAAAACTATTACAAACTGAGTGGCTTGAAATGACACCAATTCATTATATCACAGTTTCTGTAAGTAGAAGTCTGGCCATGACGTAGATGGTTTTTCTGCTCAGTCTCACAAGGCTGTAGTCTAAGTGTCAGTTTAGTTTATTCTCATCAGAAAGATTGACTAGGAAAGAATACACTTCCAACTCAGTTAGGTGTTAGCAGAATTAATTTATCTGTGGCTATAGAATTCATGGCAGCTTGTTTCTTTAAAACCAGCAGTGGAGAGAGAGAGAGTCTCTCCTTGATTATCTTTTAAAAGACTATCCTGATTAGACCAGGCCCACCCAGGATAATTTTTCTTCTGATTAAGTCAAAGTCAACTGATTGAGTCCCTAATAATACCTGAAATTCTTTTTTGCCTTTGTCTTAGTCTGTTGGGTAGAAATATGTAATACGTTTTGCTTACTTTCAAGGAGAAGGGGTTATACAAGGGCATAATTTATTGAATGTCACCCTAGCATGCATTTGCCACACACAGTAAACACTAAATGTAAGCAATAACTATACAAGTGTTTTGGTGTGGAATGGGCAACAACTCTAAGTTGAAAGTATATGCACATATTGAGGGAAGACAGTAAAAGGGTGAACTCTGTGTGGGGGTGACTCATTTATTCAGCAAAATTTTACTATGCACTTACCACATAACCATGTACCAGGTCCTCTGCTAAGCTCTGAGGCTGAAGTAAATGCTAATAGCAAAAACCTTAGGTAACTCTTGAGGACATGTAATGATTAGTTCTTGATACTGAAGAGCCCTATTAGATGTTCTTGTCTGAAAAAGAGATACTAGAGAAAAAGAAAATAATAGGCATGTTCACTAGGTCAACCTAGTAGAGCTATGCCGTGGTACATAGGGAACTGGATCCCATATGGCCAACCACGGTTAGAATCCTGGTCCCAGAGACTTGAAAAACACACCAGGTGCATGTGTGTGCATGTCCAAAATCCTAACAAGGTAGAGAAATGGAGGAAAGAGGATTGTGGGGTGACCATGGCCCCTTGAGAGGGGAATGCTTTCTTTCTCTGTCTCTCTCTCTGGCAAATGCACACATCCTCTGGCAATTAAAAAAGAAAACATGTTGGGCCAGAAGATGGCATGGAGGTTAAGGTAGCTGCATCCCATGTGGCCAGCTGCACAGTTCCAGTCTTGGACCTAGCAGCTTGAAAAACATACTGGGTATGTGTGCTTATGTACCCAAATTCCAAAGAGGAGGACAAAGGAGAAGGGATTGTGATGTAGTCAT
Source organism: Tupaia tana (assembly GCA_026018925.1). Classification (NCBI taxonomy): domain Eukaryota; kingdom Metazoa; phylum Chordata; class Mammalia; order Scandentia; family Tupaiidae; genus Tupaia; species Tupaia tana. The sequence continues at coordinate 28,082,614 of JAKSZU010000009.1, forward strand.
CCTGCCTGTGGGGTTGCTCTCTCACTTTTCCCCTCTCTCTCTCTCTCTCTCTCTCTCTCTGTGTGTGTGTGTGTGTGTGTGTGTGTGTGTGTGTGTGTCCCAAGTGAGCAAAAGTGTGCTATAGCAAAAATTAAAAAGAAAACGAACTTGTAGTCATGTGTTTCTTATATCTTGCTGTGGAGCATAACACATCCACACACCCCTACACACACATGCACAGACACACAGAAACATGTCTCTAAAGCAGCATAAGTGGGTTTGACTAAATATAACAATCCCCAAATATATAGACTTCCTGACACAAACTCACGATCGCTTTGTTTATTTCTTCTTTATTTACTTTGTGTGAAAGGTGAAAATGGTAATAATCAAGGTCAGGGTTTGGGGATCTCACTACTCTGTCTATTCAGGTAATAATACATGAGGTGAGCAGATCAGTCACTATATTTCTATATCTCTAAAAGCTTATTTGAATCTTTTTCTGTTTACTACCTTATTATACCAGCCTTCTCACACATGAGGAGCATAGTTTACCATTCCCACTTTACTGAGGAAATCCTTATGTGGATTTGAATAAGCAGGATGGTGGAAAACGAGAGCTAAAATCTAGGTCATCTCACTCCAAATCCAAAGTTTTCTATACCAGAATTAGAAATTAACAGGGGGGCCAGCAGATGGTGTAGTGTTTACATTGCTGGACTCCCCCATGGGTGACCACGGTTTGAGTCCTGATCCCAGTGACTTGAAACTCACACCAGGCATGTATGTGTGTGTGTGTCCAAGATCCCAGGAGGAGAATGGACAAGAAGGGATTATGGTGTGTCCATCCCCCCTGGGGGGTGATTTCTCACTTTCCTTCTTGTTGTCTCTGTCTTTCCAGAGAGTGCATGTACCCTATGGCAAAAATCTCTTTAAAAAAAATTAATAATAAGAAAGTGGGATGAAAGGAAAAACTGATATAGAAAACAACAGTATCCAGCTTCACTAAATCTATCAGATAATAGATTTACCTCCTCATTCTGTGCTTTGTGGACCTTTTTCTCCCCCAGTTCATTTTTAAGTCTCGAATCATAGAGGCTGGACTTCCTCATGGAGTTAGTGCATTTATACTCAAGAGTTTATGAAAATAAAACTTGTTGTCCCTAAAAAGTGCCCTCGGACTCACCTAGAGGGACCACTTTCAACTAATAGATTCTCTGTGCCCCATTAGTTTCTTGATTTCTCTACTGAGAGTGCAAACAAGCTTCCCGTTTTCACAATGATTGTAATGATGTGAACATTTGCCCATTGGGAATGAGACTGAAATCACCAAATCATTTCATATAGGCTGACACTTATGATAATAAATTTCAGGACACTGCTGACTGCTTGTTCAAATCTACTTTGGGATGTTTTTTCATTCATCCAGTTTTCCCCTAGATTTTATGTTCTTTTTATCATTCAGGTTACTTCAGGGCAAATGTTTAGTCAGTTTTTCATTTTGTAGCTTTACTGTCTGCATCCAGGTTTTACGTAGTATACTGAAGAGACTCCTCACCTAAAGTTGCCTCATCTTATCAGTGGGATAGCTTGTTTGGCACTAAGTCCTGAAAGGAATAGGCATTTGCCTCATACAGGTAGCTCATACGTTAATTGCAAGGTCTCTCTCAGGAGTCTACTGGAATGTTTGTTTTCTAAAGATGAAACTCAAAGAGGAAACAGCAGTGTCTTATCTGACTGAAACTAACAGCCTGAAACCCAACTAGTTATAGACATTTGATCATGGAGAAAACTGAATTTGCGATTCTATAGCTATTTTTAGATACTACTTAATATGTAATTTTACCTGTCTTCAGTTATTTGTAAGTCATTTCACAGACACATTAAAGATATACTGACCTTCATATTCAAATATTTTGGTAGCCCATTTCTCTAAAAATCTCTTTATGAGATTATAATTTAGAGTCAGCCCATGGCCTGGTGATTAAGATCCCACATGGCTGATTGTGCTATTCAAATCTCAGCCCCTGTGGCTTGAAAAACATGCTGAGTGTGCGTGAATGCGTGCCCCAAATCACAACAGGGTGGAGAAAAGGAGAAGGGATTGAAGCATGACCATGCCACATTAAAGGGCACTTTTTCCCTCTCCTTCTGTCTGTCTCTGACAAGGTCACATGACCTCTGGCAAATAATTTTTAAAAGATTAAATTTCAAAATTTCTTGTATCTTAGTATGTAACATGTTATAGCATAAATATCATGAGCTTTTCATTTGCATTATAAATCATTTAGATTAGTAATATAGATCTTTGAATGTTAGTTTCTGGCTTTATTACAACCTAGCTATGTGATAGTGAGAAAGTCACATAACCTCTCCAGGCCTTGGGATTTTACTTTATTTCTCAAGTCTCTTGTGATGAAATTTCAAGATAGTGTATGTATAAAGTTTCATAGAAAATGGAGTATAATAGATGAGTAGTTATTGCAAATAATAATAAATGTCGATTTGAATGAGTTTGCTATTTAAATTTACCATATAATAAAAGTTATAAATGATCACTCCCTGGTGTGGGCATTTTTACATTAAAATGGTTTCATTTGAGGAACCCACAGGTGGTGTGGTAGTTAAGGTGTTGGACTACCTTGTGGCTGACCACAGTTCAAGGCCTAGACCTAGAGGCCTGAAAATCATGCTAGGGGGACTAGCAGTTGGTGTGATGACTATGTCTCTGGACTCCCATGTAGTCGACTGCAGTTTGAGTCCTAGGCCCCGTGACTTAAACTCACGCCAGGCACGTGAGCGTGCATGCTCAAGATCTCAAAATCCTCTCCAAGAAAGAAAGAAAGAAAGAAAGAAAGAAAGAAAGAAAGAAAGAAAGAAAGAAAGAAAGAAAATCATGCTGGGCAAATGTGTGTGCATGCCCAGAATCACAAGAGGAGAAGGAATTATGGTGTGGCCATTCACCCTTGGGGATGATTTCTCTCTTTTCCCCTCTCTGTCTTCCTCTGTCCATCTCAGGCAAGTGCACGCACCATATGACAAAAAAAAAAAAAAAAAAAAAAAAAAAAAAAAAAAAAAAAAAAAAAAAAAAATTGTTTCATTTGAACTTAAATGTTATTTTTATAAGCAGAATATGTTTTATAGTTACCAGGTGGAGATGGAAAGAGCCATTTTTTTCAAGGATTCCTAATGTGTGTGTATGTGTGTGTTTTTTTTGTTTTGTTTTGTTTTGTTTTATTTTAGAGGTTTCTGCTACAGGGCACGTGCACTCACCAGGAAGACAGAGAGAGGCATAGAGACAGAAAGCGAGAAATCACCCCCCAGGGGGGGTGGTCACGCCGCAATCCCTTCTCCTCCATTCTCCTCTCGGGATCTTGGGCACGCATGCACACACGCCCGGCGTGAGTTTAAGCCACCGGGTCTCGGACTCGAACCGCAGTCGACTACATGGGAGTCCAGTGACGTAGCCATTATGCTAACTGCTGGTCCCCTAATGTGTTTTTCAAAACATGCTTTCTCTCAATATATATCACATATGCAAAACTCAAGTGCCATTGGCATAAAATCATTTGAGTTATTTTTTACTGAAATTATTTTTCTCTCCAGTGACAAGAATTGTGGCTTTTTTTTTTTTTTTTTTTTTGAGAGGTTTTTGCTATAGGGAGCATGCACTCGCCCACCAGAAAGACAGAGAGAGACAGAAAGCGAGAAATCACGCCCCAGGGGGGATGACATGCCACAATCCCTTCTCCTCCATTCTCCTCTCAGGATCTTGGGCATGCAAGCACACGCACCCGGCATGGGTTTAAGACACTGGGTCCAAGACTTGAACCATGGTCAACTACATGGGAGTTCAGCGACATAGCCATTATGCTAACTGCTGGTCCCAAGAATTGTGGTTCTTGAAAGCACCCAGAGAGTAACTCAGGCCAACCATGATGGCTTGAAAATGTGACTACTTAATTAATCATGACAGTGATAAGATATATGGTGAATAGGGAGAAGACAAAATGTTTGCCAAAAGAAATATTCACGTTATTTTCACTACCTGAGTTTTCTGTTGAAGTGAGGTTAAAAAGTTAGCATAATACACCTCCTGAATTGTGGGCCTAGTGCCACCAGGCTTTCAAAAGTTGAGCAGAAAAGCAGTTCAGCTTCTGTCTTTCTACTGTCGTCAAAGTCATCTCTACTCTTTTCTCTCTCTGTATCCATGAGAGTCTCAACACATCAAGGGACGTTACCTGTCATTGTGATGCTTTTATGATGCAAGTGTCTAAATTCTTCTTTTCCAAATGTTTTTCTATCTCATGCAGTGTAGTAAATTTAAACTTCCTGTGGAGAGGACATATTTTATATCAAATAATGTCTCATATCTGTATGTACATTTCTCTATGTTAGTGTTTAATGGTTTTGTTTTGAGCCATGGGTATATTGGCTATTAATAGAGCCAGAGAATATGGCAAAAATCCAACTTCCACTACATTTCTGTTTAATATGCAAAACTAATTCTTCTCCATTCTGTTCTTTCCCGCCTTCTCCTCCTGTGTCTCTTCCATCCTCATAATGGTGTTAAGAATTGGTATAATTTCATTAACTAGAGGTTATGCAAATTAATATAGAAGGTTTCTTTGATGGCCTAGATAATGTGACTGAGAATCACTTTCTCAGTGTAAACTAATCAGTAATGACAGACACTCAATGTCATTTGTGTCACTTACAGCTTTTTATGCCAGCTTTAGCAACCCTTGTACTACTGAAGTTTTACTGGCTAGAGTTTTTTGGTAGAAGTTGAATGGAAGAGATGGTCGATAGTGGAAATAAGCCATAATCTCTTTCCAGAAACTTGCCATTCTTATGACCAATAAAGATTAACTGCATTCTGCTGTGTCTTCAATAACTAAACAGTGCCTACAACTATGGTATACTTATACAAATTAATGACTCAGTGGATAATTAAAGGCATAGAGGAAATAAGATTTTCCCTGTTATTTACTCAGTGAAGTGTAATTTGAAAGGTTGTTATCACACCTTAGATGTATTCTTAGTCCAATGGAAGAAGTCAATATGGCACGATTACAGGTGTTCATGAAGTGTCTACTATGTGCTAGGTACTCTGCTAGGTGCTCTGCCAGATATAAAGAGATAATTTTGACATTTCAAGTGTTAACTTTATGTTCTTTAAACTTTAAGTGCAAGACAAATTCAGAAAAGAAAAACTCAGTACAGATCATAGTATTTATGGATGGCTGTGTAGAGGAATTGGGACACTAGGGTTTGAGGAAAATCTACCACCTGGAAAGATTGAGGAGAGGAGGAAAATATTCCACTTGAGCAGAATGGCATAATGAAAGTCTCAGACTTTATTGGCATGAAAGAAGAAATTATTTGAGAATTTCAAGCAAGTATGTGACATGGTAAAATAGTATAGGAGGGAATTGAAAGTGGCTGGAAGAGGGTGAGAGTATATCATTTAGAAGGATATCAGTGTAGGCTGTGCCTACCAATCACTTAAAGAAATGGCAAATACAGGCTCTGTGGTACATACATGGCTGAAATCAGTCAAAGAAACTAGTTGTTTTAAAACTAACTGACTTAGAACTATTGTAAAAGTAATCAGTTTGACTGAATTCAGTTGTTTCTCTTGAAATCTGCTCATTATTATAGAGGCACTGTGTGTTAATTACACTCGGAAAAAAATCACTTAAGCTTGTTGTTTCATGGCTTACAGGCAAACCAGCTTGTAGATTACCTAAAAATTTGGCTTTTCAGCCGGGAGTTTCAGTGTTGTGTCGATATAGCCTCTTAAGAGCTGCATAGATATTGGCAGGCAGTAGTAAGATATGTTAGAATTACTGTGTGTTAGGAAACAGACTTAAATTATCACTCATAGGAAAATAAATCCTTGAGCAAAGAAGTGACAAAAAATATGTAGTATATTTTACTAGATAGTTTTCAGTGGCTTAGAATTTATTAACTTACAAATTTAAAATTATAGAATATAGAATGGGTGAGAAGAAAAAAGTGACTCCAAGGTATTTTTTTTATATATTGTGTTTAAAAGCATCTATATTAAAAAACATGGCCATCATTAGGCAATAGGCTTTTCCAAAGAGAAAGAGTGCATGTGTCAAAGCCAAATGCATATTCCAAAAGGTTAGCATCAGGCTAAATATTAAATAGAGGTCATGGATATTTTTATTCATTTGCTATAGGGTGCATGCATTCATAAGAGAAAGACCAAGACAGAGAGAGAGAGAAATTACCCCCACCCCCTAGAGAATGGCCACACCACAATCCCCTCTCCTCCACTCTCCTCTTTCAGTTTTGGGCATGCACACACATACGCCCTGTATGATTTTCAAGTCTCTGAGTGTGAGACTTGAACCACAAAGTCAACCATGTTTGATCCAGCTGCCTTAACCTCCTCGCTTCTGGCCCCCGTCATGGATATTTTTAAATTTTTTTTCTCAGATCTGAATGTCATTTAAAACTTTCTTTTCCCACTCTGTCCTTAATAATGCCTGAGGACATCTTTATTTTTCCTCCTCATTCCTAACCTAAATGTAATAGTTAAACCAATTTCTCTTGATCATTTGTTGGTGGTGCTTTCTATTAGACAGCTAGCATGATGAGATTGGCAATGCTGTGTAAGTTGTGATAGCCTGTGGCAGGGGTGACTCACTGGCTAATGACACTGATCCTAGGGTAAAAGGTGCAATACAAGGCAACAACAGCCCACTGAGAAAAACAAAAACAAAAACAAACAAACAAAAAAACAAACATTACTCTGTGGCAGTTCTTGCCCAGCAAACACACACTGACACTCTTGAGTTCTCTCCATCTTCCAGTTTACAGCTGTATCAGTAATATAGCATCCAGAGATACTGGAGGAAGGAATACCATGTAAGAGGCTTTTGGCACAGCCCAGGAAAAAGTTGATGGTGGCATAAATTAAGGCAATGGCAGTGGAGGTAGCAAGAGATGGGCATATGGTAGAGATTTTGTGGAAGTTGAATCTTCAAGTGTTAGTAACTGAGAAGATGGAGTGGTAAGAGTGAGAAGAGGGAGGGTTAGTCACTCAAGGCTTCAATCTTGGGAAACTGAGTGTGAGTTGCTGTTAAATAAAATTGGGCACTCAGGAGATAGAGTAGGTTTGTGACGGGGAAAAATGTTTCATTCTGGGCATGTCATCATTGAGGTGTCTAAGGGGGTGACTGTTGGCACTGTGACAGTGAGGCTGCAGATATGGAAGTCATCAGCATCTTTAGAATTTAAAAGTTAATTCCAACTGTGGCAATAGATACAATTGCCCATGGAGAAAATATAGATGGCCAGGAAAAGAGAACAAAACAAGATAAAATAATTGAGGAAAAGACCTGAGGTGCTGATGGAGGAAGAATAGCTAATGTAGGAGATAGAGGAGGGGAAGTCAGAGAGAAGAATGAGAACTGGGTTAATATAATGTTCTAGAATCTAAAGGAAGAGACAGAACAAGTAATGTGGGAGTGGTCGACACCATCAGATATTGTGGAAAACTTGAAGAGGCTGAAGATTGAAATAAAGGCACTTGGATTTGGCATGTTAGTGAACTTTATTTAAGGAACAATTTCACTGGAGTGGAAAGAACATGTATCAGATTAAAATGAGTTACTGAGGAAGTAGAAGTAGGAAATATATTCTATGTCACACATCATCAGTGATAGGAGCTATAGTGATAAAGTAAGAGGAAATATTAAAGTGGTCTAAGCTTTATGGATTTTGATTCTGGTGGTGCACAAAAGCTTCATTAGGTGGCATCCCGGGTCTGTATATTTATTCACTGTGAATCCACTGGAGCACCATGAAATTCTATCAATAATCATTGTAGTTTTCACAGCTGAAATGAGAAGCAACAGAGGTGAATTCAAGGAAGCCATTCTTTCAGAAGCTTTTTTTTTTTTTGAAGAGGTTTTTGCTATAGGACACATGTGCTTGCCAGACAGACAGAGACAGAGAGACAGCAAGCAAGAAATTACCCCCGCAGGGGGCATGGCCACGCCGCAATCCCTTCTCCTCCATTCTCCTCTTGGGATCTTGTGCACGCACACACGCCCGGTGTGAGTTTTAAGCCACTGGGTCCAGGACGCGAACCGCGGTCGACTACATGGGAGTCCAGCGACATAGCCATTACGTTAACTGCTGGTCCCTCAGAAGCTTTTTTAAAGAAGTTTTTACTTATCTCTGTGGGCAGGGCGAGGAGAGAGGGAGAGAGAAACAATGCTAACACACTGTCTTCATAGTATGATCTACATCCAGTCTCAGCCTCTGAATCACAGGTATGTACATGTTCGCCCCTGGTGTGCTCAGGGAGATCATAGAATGCAGACCCAGTATATTTCCCATGTGAGTCCAATTGTGTCACCACCTGGTTCTGGAAACCATTCTTTACTGGGTATTTTTCTGGATTCCTTGGGTTTTATAGTACCTGGCATATAGTAGGTTCTCAGCAACTGTTAGTTGAATTGACTCAAATTCTTTGAGAACCTCAATCTTAATGCACTGAGTGCTGCCTTAGGAAAAACAACCAAAGAAACGCTTTTCTGATACCCAGGACTTAGACTTTGTTACCAAGTCTTTTGAGAAAAGAGAGATCAACATTTTAATTCTTCAGTACCAGTATCTGGAACTTTGCTTATGGTGGAATGCTCCAAGTTTCTCCATTGTTAATTTTTTCAAAGGAAATTTAATAGCTAGGAACTTCACGTCTATTAACAATTGATCTTAACAGAAAGCTCCAGAAAATTCCTCAGCTAAGTACATACATGTGTGCACATGTGCACACACATGCACAACTTTAAAGTCTATTGTGAAATGACTGATTTCCTGTCTGAAACTGAGTGATTTAGAATTTGTATCATTAAACATTTGTTGTGATTTCACAGACAAAACATTGCTGACATTACTTCATTTAGCTAGTTCTTCATCTAGACTTGAGTATCTGCACCAAATCAACTTAACCTGGTTATTATGCAGACTACTTGTTAACTTAAAGTTTGTAAACATTTGTAGTACATCAACTATATGCTGCCAATATTTTTGCATGTGTCTATATCATGTTAAAGTTTTGTACATCAGGTTATATACAAAGAAGAACTTTCTGGGAAACATGTTAAACATTGAATAGTGATAGACAGTGACAAAATGGTTAAGAAAAGTATATGTTTACTCTCTAGAAGCATACTAGTAGCTGAAATAATTCTCTCTCTAATGGTGGGTTGTAGAAGTTCGTGGTCAGATAGGGTCAGTAGCCATAGGTCTTTTCTAACTCAACATTAAATGTTATTATTTACCTCAGGTCATTTTGGTATAAGATGGAGCGTAAATTAAGTTTAGTATTTAGAATGCTCTTGATTACAAATTGAAAAAAAAAAAAAAACACAGCACAAAATAGCTTTATCAATAAAGGTAGGGCTGGTCAATTCCATGGCTTTAGGACACTTTTGTTTTTGTTTCTGTTTTTACCATAGGGTGAATGAAATTGCTAGAGAGGGACAGAGAGAGGGAAAGTGAGAAATCACCTCTAGGAGGGCTGGCCATGTCATAATCCCTTGTCCTCCTTTCTCCTCTTGGTATTTTGGGCATGCACACTAATGCATCTGGCATGATTTTCAAGCTGCCAGGTCTGGGACTCAAATCATGGTCAGTCATGTGAGAATCCAGTGCCTTAGCCACCACACCACCTGCTGGCTCTTGTTTCCTACTCGTTTATCCACAGCATTTAGAATAGGTTGTCCCTCATAATATGAATATTGCTATAACATGTCCAGGCATGACAACATCATACAACAATCAGAAAGGGATGGGGAAAAAACAGTTTCTTGTGACTCTTTAAGTGCTCAGAAATATTTCTTACCCCTTTACCCCAAGAAGTCTTCCTTTCAAATCTCATTGGCTGATATTAGGTTATGTGAATCTTCCTTAGCCTATCACTGGCAAAAGAACACAAATTACCACAATCCACACACATTTACCAATATTAACACTCTATAACTGAGCCTGGGTCTACACACATTTACCAATATTAACACTCTATGACTGAGTCTGGGTCTGGCGATGGGACTGGGGCTATAGTTAAGGATATATATGTGGGATGGGAGAGAGAGAAGTATTTCTGACAAGATTTTACCATGTTGCTATCCCCTTGTCCCAGCCATCCAGTTATCTAGGACTATAGGTGTATACCACCATACCCCGGCTCTTTTAGGTTAGGTTAGGAACTGAACCTAGGCCTCCCACACAGCCTCAGCCATCAGGCAGCAGTATCTTCCTGCTTGTGCCACTATGACTAGGCTGACTTTTTAAAAAAAAAAAAAGTTTTATTATGGGAACCAGCAGTTAGTGTAATGGCTATGTCGCTGGACTCCCACATAGTCGACCACGGTTCACATCCCGGACCTGGTGGCTTAAAACTCACGCCGGGCGCGTGTGCGTGCGTGCCCAAGATCCCGAGAGGAGAATGCAGGAGAAGGGATTGCGGCGTGACCATCCCCCCTGGGGGGTGATTTCTCACTTTCTGTCGCTATGTCTTTCTCTGTCTGTCTGGCGAGCGCACGCGCCCTATAGCCAAAACCTTTCCAAAAAAAAAAAAAGTTTTATTATGACACAATCTATACAATAATTTGTATGAATCACCCATTTAAAGTGTACAGTTCAGTGACTTGGTTCATTTACAGAGTTGTCCATCTATCATAACGCTAAATTTTAGGACAATTTTATTACTCTTAAAGGAAATCCCATACCTATAAAACAGTTATTCTCCATTCTCTCCTTCTCCTGACCCTTGGCAAACAACACACTTTGCCTCTCTGAGCTTTCCTATTTTGAATATTTCATATAAATCGAATCATGGAATATGTGGCCTTTGATGACTGGCTTCTTTCATTTAGCATAATGTTTTCAAGGTTCATTCACATTTTAGCCAGTTTTAACACTTCAATCCCTTTTATGGCTATTTAATATTCTACTGTATGGACACACCGCATTTTGCCTGCCTGTTTATTATTTCACGGGCATTTGGGTTGTTTGTACCTTTTGACTATTGTGAAAATGCTGCAGTGAACATTTGGGTATATGCATCTGTGTGAATGTGTTTCCTATTTTCTTGGGTATATAAGTATAAGTGGAACTATTACGTTATCTAATAAGTCTATAATTAACACTTTGAGGAATTACCAAACTGTTTTCCACAGAGATGATATAATTTTACATTCTCACCAGAAATTTAGGGGTGTCCCATCCTAATTTCAACACATCTTCCATAACACTTGTTACTATTTTTTTTTATTATAGGTGTCTTGTGAGTGTAAAGTGGTATCTTACTGTGATTTTGTAGTCTTCCATGAAGCATATGGACAAGTGGAGGACCTAGTATACCTGAACAAATCTGAGATGATGTTAATAAGAAAGAAGGTGGAATTGGCTGTCACAAGCCAATAGCAGAGTCTGACCACAGATAATTACAAAAATGTTCTTATTTGTTCTTGACCTAATTTGGTAACTTGATTCATTTTATTTCAACTTTACAGTTGATTTATTTTTTGAATTCTCATACTTTTTAGTTACTGACTCAAGAAAGATTCAATATAGTAAGCGAGCACATTTGGATATAATCATTAATTATATTATTAAAATGTGGTATGAAAAATATAACACTTGGGCTAATCTATTACCCTTATAGGTGATATGATAGGTGACTGTTATTGTAACATCATTTCTCAGAAGACCACAATATTTGTTGGGCCCATTTACTCCAGGACTGGGAGTTGAGATTGGTGAAGACTGGAAATGAGTAAAATTTTGTAGAAACAAAGTTATGAACATTAGAAAACTTAGGACGTGTGTGTGTAGATCTTACTTATAAATCCATAGGCCAAAGCTAAGTTCAGTCTGAGAGTTTTAAAGGGGCTAGCATGAGATGACATTAAGTAACTTAAAGATAAAAGGAAGAATCTATAGCTTCTTTCTTGTACACCCATAATGTTGTGTTAACCTCCCTGACCATTTGAGGGCCACTGTACCCAATTTATTTTTGGACTACATTTAGATTCCTACTGGTTAGCCATGCCCCTTTTGGTCTCAAAATCTCACCTCTTCATGTGCTTATGGACTGTTTCTACCTTTGTTCTCCCACACAATTTGGATCCCCAGAAGATAACACTAACCCTCCTTATTTAAATAAGCATATTTATTTGTGATCCGATACAGGCATTTATATAACAACCAGTTTCCTCTTTATTGTTAACAAAATACTATTTTTTTCAAGTATCCTAGAATTCTGGAGTCATACTCATACTTTATTTTATAACTGAAAGAGAAATTATAAGCCATTTAGTCCTTATGTTTAACTATGGGAACTACATTCAAGACTTTAGTTGTGCCTGGCACCTCAAGTGCTAAGCTCCATTAGTACGCATGTCCACAAACTGTGTATAGAGTGGTCCCTTGAAACTGGCCTGAGCATCAGCATGGGTGATTTGCCTACTAATATCTTATTGGGGGCTGACTCTGTGGCCTCGTGGTTAAGGTGGCTGAATAACACACTCCCAACCATGCAGTTAAAATCCTGACCTGGCTGCTTGAGAAACACACCAGGTGTGCATGCCCAGACTCTCAAAAGAAGGCAGATATGGAGAAGGGATTGTGGCATGACCATTCCCCATGGGCAGGGAGATGGGTCCTTTTCCACTCTCTCTCTCTCTCTGAGTCTCTTTTCTCTCTCTTTGGAGAGCACACATGATATCTAGCAAAAAAAAAATAACAAAACAAACAAAAATAACCCCACTATATTGGTCCTTTCTTTCTCTTGAGAATTATTAAATCAATCTCTGGGGGTAGATTCTAAGCATGGGTGCTTTACAATTTTCCAAGTATAGCTAAAATGTATATCTAGTGTTGAGAATCCCAGGGTTAGTTTAACTTTTCAAAGAATAGATTTGAGAAGCATGTATGTCAATGTTATATAGAGCTATGGTTGGATACACCCCAAAATTTTGTGGTTGATAGCATGTAAAAAACCATGACCCTCTATTTTTCTCCAAAATTCTCTTTGACACCGCTGTAAAGACTGTCTTGACTGAAAAAGACCACGATTCACTCAGTTTGACTTTTTGCATGGTTTTTAAAAATATATTTATTAGTGGGGCCAGCAGCTGGCATAACAGTTATGTCATTGAACTCCCACGTGGCTGACTGTGGTTCAAGTTCCAGACCTGGTAGCTTGAAACTCATGCCAGACATGCATGCATGTGTGCCCAGGATCCTGGGAGGAGAATGGAAGAGAAGGGATTGTGGCATGGCCATTCCCCTTGAGGGTGATTTCTCACTTTCCTTCTCACTGTGTCTGTCTCCATCTCTGTCTCTCTCTCTCTTTGGTAAGTGCACAAACCCTAAGGCAAAAACTCCTACTTGTTATCTATATCAGGCTGTAGGAAAGAACATATGCAAAAATATTTCTTCTCCTCCACAAATGTATACCTGTATTTTTCAGTTTAGGGATGTAGGTCTTAGAAAATTGAGTATCTTGGGACCAGTAGTTAGTGTAATGGCTATGTCGCTGGACTCCCACGTAGTCGACCACAGTTTGCGTCCTGGACCCGGTGGCTTAAAACTCACACTGGGCATGTGTGCGTGTATGCCCAAGATCCCGAGAGGAGAATGGAGGAGAAGGGATTGTGGCATGGCCATCCCCCCTGGGGGGTGATTTCTCACTTTCTGTCTCTCTGACTCTTTCTGTCTGTCTGGCGAGCGCACACGCCCTATAGCAATAAACCTATTCAAAAAAAAAAAAAAAAGATCTGAATGACATATGAATACATTTTTATACCTCAGTTTTGGATTCCTTTCACATTAGGGATGTATTCTAAACAATGCCACCAGTGTTGAATTCATAATGTAAAGTTATTTGGAAATCGAGGCATGTTAGTTTGTTCCCACCAAATAGACAAGTTAGGTCAGCCATTTTTGGAAATTGCTCCCAGAGAAACCAATCATCATCAAGTTTTATTACATGTGCATGTTGTAAAGTGCTCCAAAGTCTATAATACTAACAAGATGTGGTATCAGTCAGTGGATACAAAAGCATATGCAGTGTATAAGTGTCTGTCTGCATGCAGCGTTGTGCTCGACACTTGGATTGTGACCTGGTGTTGACATTTATATTTTCAAACTATAGCACATATTGGGGTGATTGCTATAGCAATCTAGTTAATCAGAAGCAGAAAACTGTCCCAGAGCTTCTAATATGAAACAAACAGCCTATGTAAACATGTATGACTATGGAGTCATTTTCTAAGTGATTAAATAAAAATGATCAGCTAGTAGAGCGATTCTTCAACTCTGGCTGTATATTAGGATCAGCTAGGGAGATTTTTAAAAATAATGATAGCCAGCCTCTATTTTCCCCTATAATGATGTAATTGGTCTGGAGTGGGGCCCAGGCATCAGTATTTTTTAAGTCCCCCAGGCGATTCTTTTATAATATGCAACCAAAGTTGAGAACTATTGACCTTGACTATTTGCCTTGTGAGGATAGGGGCTATTATGTGTCTTGTTAACTGCTACATTCCTTGTTTCCAGGCCAGTGCCGGGCACACAGTAGTTCAATATTTATTTCATACAAATCTAACAGTGGTAGAATTGGTAGAGAGCTGAACATTTAGACTATGTTGCTCAGGCACTCAAATAATATTTTCTTTAAAAAAATCTTCATCAGTAGGGCTTCTTTTTTTTCTGAGTGGGGCTAAATTTCCTATAGGGTTCATGTACTTGCTAGAGAGAGGGAGAAAGTGAGAAACCACCTCTCCAGAGGAGATGGCTGTATGTCATAAGCCTTTTCCATTTTCCTCCCACGATTTTGGGCATGCATGCACAAGCACCTGATGTGTTTTTCATATTTATTCATTTATTTGTTTAGTTATTTTCCCCAGCATCAATACATTGTATATTACTTCAGTCAATGATATGATCATATACATTATTAGCAACAAATAACTTTCCAATTTTTGGGTCTGTTAAATGTTTTACTTTTTTTTCTTCCCCCAATTCCCTCCCAGATCATTGCCCGTCCTCTCCCAGTGTCTCTAGTATCTATAGTTGTTCTCCCTGCTTTTATACTTTCCAGTCTTTCAGTTTCTGCCATAGAGTGAAGACATTTGGTATATTTTATGAGGGGACATATAGTGCCTCTTTTTCATAGTCTGGCTTGTGTATTTTTCAGGTTTCCAGGTTCAGGACTTGACTAGGGCTGTCAACTATGTGGGATCCTCCTTAATGACCACACCATTGACTGGCCCATGAGGGCTTCTTAACTAATAGTAGATTGTCCCTGTCCCTTGCATAAAATGCAGTTGTCCAAAACAAAACATACATGGACCCTGACCTCAAGGTGTTTGTAATCTACATCGACTACTAATTTTCCATGTTCTCCATTTTATGTGGTCTTCTTACTCCTAACTCCATTAAGAAATGTGGACACTACTCCAGGTGAGTCTACTCCTTTTTACATAATAATATGAAGGGAAGGAGGTCACCAATTTGTTGAGTGAACACAGCAACAGACTTCTGTGGAATTTTCAAAATAGATTCCAAATCTATTAGCACAGTAAGATCTGTGAGTAGACTCTTACTCTATTTTTCCTACTCTGAAGTATAGCTTACTCTTAATTGTATCTCAGAAACTTTGCAAATAGAAAACTTTCTAACTAGTTTCCATCTCCTACTCTTTGCAATGATTTCAATGGCTTCAGAGTCTTATCCCAAACCCTAGGGTTATGACTCCAATTTAAATATGTAAATTTAAGAAATCCAATGCCAGTGCCCTTTCTTTTTAGTGTAGATTGGCTCCAAACTCTGGCATAGCTGGGATTTGATAATTACTTTGGCCTATAGTAAATCTAGTTGGGTTGTGAATCAGGTAACATTTAACTAATTGATTGTATTTTCCTTTTATTAATTCCATGTTTGCAATTGAGTTGAGTTATGTGTGAAGCAGTAAAAACATCCTGCTGTTCTTTGAAAATGGTGTTATATTTTATCACACAGTGTCTTAAGAATACTAATGTTTAAAGAGATGACTTGAGGATTAAAATGTAGCTTTCCCTTATGGAAGAACTAGTCCTCAACAACAGTTGATACAACATACATGTAGTGAAAATGACAACTGATCT
Organism: Tupaia tana; assembly: GCA_026018925.1. NCBI lineage: Eukaryota > Metazoa > Chordata > Mammalia > Scandentia > Tupaiidae > Tupaia > Tupaia tana. The sequence goes on from JAKSZU010000009.1 coordinate 28,098,795, forward strand.
ATTAAGTGCAGAGACAGATGTCCTGTGTCATTGTTGGGAAACGTGTGTGTGCATTATTCATCTTTGCTCAGGCACTACATTCAAATCCTTTCCAAATGTTCCTTTTTGAAGCACTTTCAGGCTGAATTGCTGTCTCTGAGTTTGTGCCTTATATTTAACACCCACTTTGACTCTTCCCCAAATCAAAGTTGCAAAGTAGGGTAGAAACAAAGGGTCAAAGAATAGCTTAATCTGAAAATCCCAGCTTTATGTAGTTGGTCTGAGAAGACTCTAGTATGAAAGCGCTTTGTGAAAGTGAAAGCTCTTCAAATGTTAGATGGGATTATTTTTACCTAAGTATGCTTGGTATTAAAACACTCTGTTTTGATGATTATTAAACTTCTCTAATTACCCATCAAGTAATGGAAAAATAAGAATTAACTTTACTTTTTTTTTTTTTTTTTTTTTTTTTAGTAGTCTCACCTGAGGAATTTCAGCTAGTTAGGCTCCCCCTCCCACCCCTCCAGGAGATTAATTCAGTTTACATGTATAAGAGAAAAATACCTTTTTGTTAAAGAACTGAACTAGTGTAGAAAAGCCTATAATTAATGCAGCAAGTGATTCTGGAAATTGCTTTTGAATATAATTCCCTTCCCCCTAGTCATACACCCAAGGGCATCATAATGGTTTGAAGTTCAAGGAGAGAAGCTGCTGGTTTTACCTTTTCTATGTTAAAAGAGAACACTTGGTGGCAGTCCTCCTTAAGCACCAAATTTCCTTGATTTAGCTCTTTCTTGGGGGAAACAAAAGAGTTTCCCTCAAGCTTCTCTTGGGTTCCTGATGGATTCCTTTTTCCTTGAAGTGCTAACTGAATATTACTATGATATTTCCTCCAGTGAGGAAACAGCAGTTAGGGGACTCAGGTCTTTTGATTGCTTTTTCATTGGAGACTCAGCTTGCTTAGGAAGGAATTGTATCTTTGGGATTTAAAGACACACCTCCATTTTTTGCAGGACCACTGATTTAATCATTCTCTCTTTTCCCTGCTCTCAAGCAACTCTTTCAGTGAGTGTGATTTGGATCGGGCCTGCCATATTGCCCTATTCAATAGCATCTACCAATTTCTTGACCACATAACACATTTTGAATCCAGAAAGCATTTTTAGGTGGCAGTAATCTTGGCTGTCACAAGCTTCCTTCTTTGCAGTTTCATAGTTTGCACAAACTAGGAAGGGTTCTGTGTGTTCTAGAATTCTATGGCTCTAGCCATTTTTTTCTTAAGATTTTTGCCATGGGGCAAGTGCAGTCTCTGGAGATAGAGGGAAAGTGAGAAATCACTCCCCAGGAGGGATGACTATGCCATTCCACAATCCGTTCTCCTCCATTCTCCTCTTGCAGTTTGGGGCAAACACACACATGCACCCACATGATTTTCAAGCCTCTGCATCCAGGACTCAAACTGTGCAGTCAGCCATGTGGGATCCAGTGCCTTATCTACCATGCCACCTGCTGGCCCACAATATGGCTCTAGTTTTTCTCTTAGACATTTCCCTGGGAAAGAATAGCTCCTAATTATAGTGGACTGCTTTTCCTATATATCATGATGGGAAAATCTAAACATATATGTTGTTTTTGATCAAATGATAAAAAGGTCATCCTTTTTGACCTATAATTCATGTCCTCTCCCTTTGGCGCAAGTAAGTAGTCTTCAATACGTGTGAGTTTTTTCCTTCTTTAGTCACACCACCGTTGGTCAAGTCTTCTCTCACCTTTGTAGACTCAACAGCATTCACACATGCATATCAGAGTTCATTGTCACTGTTTATTCTTCACTGCCTTCCATGCAGTGTCATGCTCTACCAGACAAGTACACAGAGTAACTTTATTGTAATGTTTCCCAGGAAAACCATAAAATTGCAAGTATAATCAACTTACAGGTGAAAATACCTTTTATATGCTGTACACAATGCTTGGACATGAGATCCAATATTATGTTTCTTTGTGACAAATTTCAGTCCATATTAGCAAAGTTTATTAGGTGTTCTCAATACATTCACTTAGGCCAGGTTTTCTCCACAAAGACACTGTTGATTTTTGGAGCAGGATAATTCTTTGTCATGAAGGAGATGCCTGTACATTGTAGGATATGGAGCAGTGTCGGTATTCCCTATCTGCTGCATGCCACTGGCACCCTGTCCCTTCAGGTTATAACAATCAAAAATGTCTCAAGCATTGTCAAATATCCCCAAAGTGGGCATGGAAAGGCAAAACTGTCTTCAGTTGAGAACTATTGGCTTAGAATATCCAGGGCCTAGCCTTTCATTGGAAATATATGATTACTTTTCAATATAAACATAAATACAAATGTCAGTTAATGCCGGTTGTACTGTTTGTTTGTGCTATCTTCACAAGCACTCATTTACTTCTTATATTTGAAGAGTTAATAAGAACCTCAGCTATTTCCCATGATTGTGACACAATTATCCAGGTATTCTATTATCCTAACCCAAGTCCACTTGACAGCATTTTCTCTCACAAAACAATAATCTATAGCGTACCACAAATAGTTCATCTGTGTCATTTTCTGCATTGATCTCTGGTCTGTTGTATTATGCTGACTTGCTCTTATTTTTAAAGCTGTGATGCTAAACTATTTTGGATAAATACTTTCATTGCTTTGTGCCTTCGCCAGAAAGATTAAAGATACTTTATTTTAATATTTCGGGGGATTTCTTTCCTACGATAAAGATTTTTAGCCAGTATTGCTTTCTAAGATATCATGTTCTGATGATTTATTTGTTAAGTTTACCCATTCAACATAACTGCTGCTATAAGCTTGAGATGTGTCATACATTTTCAAGACCTGTAGGCCCACTGGAATTTTGATTTTTTTCCCCCTGACATTCACAGGAATATTATACAGACAGATTTCCTATTTAAAGATAACTTTGATTTTGTATAAACCTCACTGTGCCATTTAAGTAATAAATATTGGTGCATGAACTGGTTTGACTTTCTGCTGAGAACTGCTAAAAGCCTTTTAATAGAAAACAATAGGGAATGTCAAACATTGAATCACGATTTCATTGAAGCAATTTTTCTTAGAAAGACTTTCATCACCCAGAAGTTTTATCCTTGCTAGAATTTTGCCAGAAATTATGTTTCCTTAAAATCTATTGTGATGCCTTGTGCAGCTTGTTTACCCAGGCATTTATGAATATAATGCATGCTTTTAGTATGTTGTGAGCTTGAAAATAATTTGATCTTTATCTATGGATGTATTTATAGATAAAACAGGAAATTAGGACTTATTTTAGGGTAGCTATTCACTAGGAAAGGTGGCTAATAGCCATTTGTATGTTTAATAATATGACTGGTTGTTGTATAGAAAATAACCTAGAATCCCCCTAAGTGAGCCATTCATTTTCACTCTGTCTCCTTGCCAGTCTATGCCCTCTAACCCAGGCCAGCTGTCACACAGCAGAGACCATGTGAAAGGCATGTAGGCTCAGCAGAGTTCAGTCACCACTATAAAAATTGTTAGAATATTAAAAACCACTAGGTTTATTTATTTTTGCAATTTTTTAACTACAATATGCTCGCTGTGAATTTTGACTAAACTTTCATTTTTTCCGACTCATACAGATCTATTTAGAACAATTGAGAAGGGGAAATAAAAATCAAAACCAAACAATAGCTCAGATGAGAAAGATTGTTGGAAGCATTAGCAGGTGACATGGTGAAGGTGCTGGATTCCCACATGGCCAACTATGGTTCAAGTCTCAGATCTGGTGGCTTGAAAATCATTCTGTGTGTGTGTGTGTGTGTGTGTGTGTGTGTGTGTATGCCCAGAATCCCAGGAGGAGAATGGAAGATAAGGAACTGTGGCATGGTCATCTCTCAGAGGGTGATTTCTTAGTTTCCCTTGCTCTGTATCTCTCCAGCAAGCACTTGTGTCCCATGGCAAAAAACCATCCTTTTCCAAAAGATTGTTGGGAAATTAGGTTGACATCTGATGCAGAAAGAAAGGAGTAACAATAAACCAAACTGTGTTTTGAAAGTATAGGCTCAGGAAGTTGAGAGGTCAGACCTGATGAATTGATTTCTCTAAGAGAACAAGTCATTGATGACTATGCAAGTGAATAGGCCTGCATGAAGTAGGACTAAGTGAAAGCATCAGCGTTAGAGTTTTGAGAACCACTAGTGTCAGCAAGATGATGTGTGTTTTCTCCTGTTCTCTTCTGCTCATAAGCAGAAAGAAAGAAAAATGAAAGAAGGGTGAATGTAGGATTGTGAATTGACAGGTCAAATGTAATACCAGGTAAAGTGCATCCAGGACTTGTGCTCACCGGTGATGGCAATGTGGGCATCTAAGGGAAGTCAGGGAAAGACCGATAGACTAGGAACATAGAGGCAAGGGATGTGACTGCAGGTCTCATTCAGGTTGAAGAATAGATTTAGTGGGAGTGAAGAAATATATTTAAAAGTCTAATTGTAAGGCTAGAGTCTTGCAGATTTAAAGAGAGAGTCTATTATGGCTCAACTAATTTTTATTACTAAAAAGTAATGTCGAGTTAAACATGAAAAGAATCTTTAAACTCCCATGAAGCGTATGCCTGTGATTAGAACTATGAAAGCTGATAGGAGTTAGATCAGAAAAATTGAAGCTAGAAATGAAGCAGCATTAGCTCTTTCTCTCTCTATATATATGTGCATATATATAAATATGTATACATGTGTATATGTATATATTTTATATACATATGTATTATATGTAATATACATTTTCCTGTCAATTATTTGAAACTATACAAATGTACAAAAAATAAATAAGTCTGTGTTTTAGTGAAAATTGAAAGAGGCTATAATGGACATCATTAGGGGCTATGGTCGGATTCTTAGCTCAGAATTCGGTGACTTTAATATACTGAAGAAATGGTTAGAAATTAACTAGGTTTAATTAGAGCATGTTATGGCATATTGGGAAGGCAAAAACAAACTACGAGTGAAGGAGGTCTGGCTTGTTAATATTCTTTAATCCTTTAACTTTTTTATGGCTTACTAAATACGTGCCAATTTAAAATGTGAGCAGGTTTTCCTTGTTAATAGGAAAAATGACCAGTTAACTCTACCCTTCACTCTATTTATGCTTTAACTCTTCCTCAGAAATATCTTCTTGAGTCCAACTTTGTCCCTCTGTTGGCACCCATAAGTGGTCCTGACCCCAGTGCCTAGCACATTTCCTAGCAACTAATTAGAAATATAGACAGATGCTTTAATAACAATAAAACATTGTACATGCTGTAATAGAGGTATAAAAGTTACTGTGGTGCCTACAGGAGGAAATGGCCAGTTATATACAGGTGTGTAAGGGAATACTTACTTTTAATCCTAAGGCATTTAAGGTCCTTGTGTTGTCCCTCAAATCCTTAAATTCCCCCCTCTAATCTGTTTTCCACCTTGGATTCTCCCTCCTTGATCTTCTTTTACCTTCATCAAAATCTACCACCTTTCACTAAGTTCCACAATAATCTGGTAAAGTGGTTGATACCAATGAGATAATATATTGATGTTTGACATGAACCTTCAGAAGAGCTGTGTCAACCTAAAGAAGTGCCACCAGGGGCATAAGTCTCAGATATCATGACAGACTATTTCCTATAAGTAGACAGGTTTTATAATAACCTGGAAACCATATCACATTGGTGCTATACTATTTATTTACAGGACCAACCGTGTGTTTGTATACATTTACATACGTTGCTAGCAAAATTTTTGTTTGTGTCCATTAAAAGCTAATACTCTAGGTCTAAAAGTTCTTTCTGAAAGGATACAAAGCTTTCCATTTCCTATCATGGTTTCCTGGCTCAGTATGGTTTCCATGATTAAGAAAGTTAGAAAGCAAGTTGTAAAGATTTAACTTTGCCTTTTGCTAGTGAACCCAACCTTGATCAAACCTAACTTGAGTGCTCAGCTCCAAGAGGGCATTTGTTCTCACTGTGTTTTCTGCTTGATTTCCCTCAGTTGAAGTGAAATGGATGGAGAATTTTAATTTGTCTTTTTTGCATTCAAATATAAAAAGTCATTGGGTGTTAGTTGAAAATTTATGAAGTGACAGTCTTGTTAATAAAGATAAATGAGATGGCTTGTTTTATTAATATTAATGTTGCACATAATGTGGCTTTGCTAAGTAAATATGAGGTTAGATTTTGCAAACTTTGCAAATTAAGAATCTATAGCAATCATAGAGCTGAAGGCCAAGTTGCAATTTTCCAGGTGCATTTTAATTGTTAGAAACTTTTTAAAACTTAGAGTTTCACATGAATTTATTCAAAACATTTGTGAAAAAACTTGGTTATAACTCTGATGATTTCCAGTATTTGTAGTAATATCAAGATCATCATACTATAACAATGAAAACTAACGGTAATTGAGAAACAGAATCTACCCTGTTCTATTAGGTTATCTGAAAAGTCATGACACATTTTTGCATAGAAAAACACGTCATGACTTTTCCCACGACCCCAAAATAGAAGTCAATCCTATCACTATGAACTCCACAGGGGAGCCAAATATTCTTGCTGCAGTGAAATGCTTGTCGTCCCAGAAAAGAAATCAGCCTAGCTTTTCTGTGGGTGATGGGGATTAAATTAATAGTTAGGGGGAAATGAAAAATGGGAAGGGAAAAGGATATGGACATGCCTTCACTTGACTCATTCATGCACTCATTAAGTATTTATGAGCACCTATTATATACCAAGTCCTGTTCTAGGTCCTGTGAATAAGACAGATGAGGTCCTTGCCCTCATGGATATTCATCAATTTACTTCTCAGATGTGGGTGCTCCTATGCTCCTGTGGTGCTCTGTTGGTTGTTTAGGAAACTTGGCTGAGTCTCTCTGGTTGTTGTCCTAACTTAGTTAAGATGATATGGGACCAGTAGTTGGCATAATGGCTATGTCGCTGGACTCCCATGTAGTCAACCGCAGTTTGAGTCCCGGACCCAGTGGCTTAAACTCACGCCGGGCACATGTATGTGTGTGCCCAAGATCCTGAGAGGAGAATGGAGGAGAAGGGATTGCAGTGTGGCCATCCCTCCTGGTGGGTGATTTCTCACTTTCTGTCTCTCTGTCTCTCTCTGTCTTGTGAGCATATGCACCCTAAAGCAAAAACCTCTCCACCCAAAAAAAGAGATGATAAAGATGTTGAGATGGAGAGAGTAGAGGAGGATTTTAGGTGAACAACAGTCCTGAAGAGCTGTTCTCCTCTTACCCCTTTCTTTCTTCACTGCCTGCCAAACTTAGCAAATAAGTGCTTTGTAGGTAGCACATGACTCCATTTCAAGATTTTCATGATCATTTTGGAAAATGGCAGGAATTAGAAGCCCAGCATTGGCAGCCCAGGATGTGAGGGTGACATTTATTCTAGACTTTGTTTGTTTTAGCTTTAGGCACATGCTATGATTACGATTGTAGCTGTAATATTCAGTGTTTATTTTTTAAATAAAGTCTCAAATTAGTCAACATGGTTGAGGTATTAGTCATAGTGATTCAATAAAGTGATTGCACATACCAACCAAGTAGCATAATTAATATAAAAACCCCATATTCCCAAGGAATCTAAACATTCAGCTCAAGAGGTCACTATCTTGAGACTGTCATAATACTGTCATATACATCAATGCCTGGTCTCAGCAGTCATTGCCTAAATAAGTAGGATGATAGGTTACCAAAATAGCTAATCTCTGATTTATAGCTGAGCACTTCCAGAGATTCTAGTATAACCGATTTCAACACGAATATAGAATTTATATTTTGAATATGTAAAATAACTTGATATTGTGGAAAAGATTTGTCTTCTTTTCTTTTTATCAAATTAGCTGTAGAATGTGCCATAGTTGCCTTCCTAAGAAATGGTTCTTAGTAAATGATGAAAGCAGAGAAATTCAAAGTAAAATATTTGGGGACCAGCAGTTAGCGTAATGGCTCTGTTGCTGAACTCCCATGTAGTCGACCACGGTTCGAGTTCCAGACCCAGTGGCTTAAACTCACACCAGGCGCGTGTGCATGCATGCCCAAAATCCCAAGAGGAGAATGGAGGAGAAGGGATTGTGGCGTGGCCATCCCCCCTGGGGGCTGATTTCTCGCTTTCTATCTCTCTGTCTCTCTCTGTCTTTCTGGCGAGCACACGCACCCTATAGCAAAAACCTCTCCAAAAAAATTTTTTTAGAAAAGACCATATATTAGAATAGTTTTAGAAAATATTTCAAATAAGAAATCACTATCAAAAACCAAAGTCATGTTTTTGTGTATCAAATGAGACTACAGATATGTCAGTGCTTTATGAATTAAGTTGCCAGGCCATGAAGACGATGTTTTGTTTAACTGTTATTTTAGAGCAGTCAACTGATATGGTCAAAAACATTAATGAGAGTTGACCTGTAGCCTCAACTGGATGAGACATGTTTGTATGCATTTTTAAACTAAATTCATATAAATAATTTCATTACCACTTGTAAATAAATTCATAGATATTTTGATATTTTGGTTTTAAAAAAAGTCAGTGTTTAAATTTTATATACTATCAGAACAAGTAATAATGTATAAGAGAGGCACATAATAAAAGAGTGGAGCCACCTCTTTGGATGTATTGAGAGGTCTCGTTTTGTTTGTTTCTTCGTTTTTTTGTTTGTTTGTTTGTTTTACCATAGAGCACATGTACTCACCAGAAAGATAGACAGAAAGTGAGAAATCACCCCCCTCCCAGGGAGGATGGCCATGCTGCAATCCCTTCTCATCTCCTCTTGGGATTTTGGACACCCACGCACATGTACGTGGAGTGAATTTCAAGTTGCTGGATCCAAGACTCAAATCGCGGTCGGCTATGTGAGAGTCCAGTGCCTTAACCACCATGCCACCTGCTGACCTGAGACAAGTTTTCCTAACTTAGTATTACAAATGATTCAGGACCACCAATAGTGCTAATGTATTTGACCAAAAGTTATCATTTGCATGATTCTCAGAACATGTGTTTATTTGGATTTAGTAGCACATCATTCTATACAATAAGGGACAGAACCATTTTTTTTTTAGAGGTTTTTGCTATAGGGCGCGTGCGCTCGCCAGACAGACAGAGAGAGACAGAGAGACAGAAAGCGAGAAATCACCCCCCGGGGAGATAGCCACGCCACAATCCCTTCTCCTCTGTTCTCCTCTCGGGATCTTGGGCATACCTGCACATGTTCCCAGCCTGAGTTTAAGTCACCAGGTCTGGGACTCGAACTGTGGTTGACTACATGGGAGTCCAACGACATAGCCGTTACGTCAGCTGCTGGTTCTGGGACAAAATCACTTCTAAACCATTTTGTTTTGAGTAATTTAGTTACTTCTTACTTTTTAGGGATTTTTTTGTTTGTTTGTTTTTGTTTTTTTTTTGTTGTTGTTTTTTTGTTTTAGGTAGTTTTTGTTTTGTTTTACCATAGAGTGCATGTACTCACCGGAGACAGATGAGAGGGAAAGAAAGAAATTACCCCTCTAGGGGATGACCATGCCTTAATCCCTTTTCCTCTTAAGATTTTGGGTATGCACATACATGTGCACAGTGTGATTTTCTAGTTGCCAGGTCCGGGGGGGACTCAAACTACAGTTGACCATGTGGGAGTCCAGCACCTTAACCACCATACCGCCTGCTGGCCCTCCTTGCTTTCATAATTGAAAAGATGTGCTTTATGACTCAGAATTCCTATGTCAGTGGGACATAGGGTTGCTAGGAAGGCTAAAAATCTATGAATTATCTACATTTTAAAAATTGAGATGTTTAATTTCATGATCTAAGAAAAATAATGCCTAGATTGACTATTTTCCTCCAATATCTGGAATTGATATTTTTAGATTATATTAAAGGGAGAAGTAAATGCGATTAGTATCTTTCTCAGGAAAGCTTGTAACTTTTTTCTAACTTTTTCTTCTTGGGATTACTCATCATAGTATTGGAAAAATTCTTGGTTCACAGTCTCAAATGCTATATGCCTTCACTTTGTGTAGGGAATAATTTCTGGGAAGCCAAATGTCTATTTCTAAATACCACAATGCTACCATTTAGATATTTTGGTGTTAGATGGTTTAAGGAAAAGCTACAAATGGCTGTATTGGGTCATCGGGAAAGTCATGATGCATTTTTGCATAGAAAAACAGAAAAATACGTCATGACTTTCCTGACAACGTAATACTACTTTTATCTAGTAGCTAACACCATTTTCTGTGGCCGAAGGTGTGTAAACTATTGTCAGTCTTGACAATACATAAATGAGATTAGGGAAAAAAAAAAAAAGAAATGAGATTGGCTTTGCTCAAGAAAGTTTTCATTTAAGGTTGATAATATTAGAGTAAAATCCCAACTGGGTTTCTATCAGGAAATCTTTTGTGCTCTGATATTATTGCAAGTTCAAGGAAAACAATCATTCCTTTAAATACAATTAGAGGGAGTTGGTTTGAAAATGAATAAAAAATATATTGGAAAACTGTGTATAGTGGAGATATGCACTCTTGTTCTGTTGGGAACCCATTTATCTCTGACTCTGAGACTAATCATATTATTAATAGACGTATACACTCTGGGAAACTTGAAAAACAGTTTGTTCAGTTGCAGAAGGACTCTCTGAGATAGCTTCTCTTGTCTGAAAAACCCTCAATTTGACTTCATCTCTTTTATGGGATTTCAAGTGTGTTTTTTCTTTTACTTTTTTTTTTTTTTTAACATTTTCTGCTTTTGCATATGTATGCATCCTATGATTATGCTCCATACTTGAATTGTGTTTACTCTTCATATTCTTTCATTTCATTTTTAGTCCTTGGTAGTCCCTGTCAAGTATTACTGATCATTAACAGATGTCTGTTTGGTGGGCCAGTTCAGGGCCTACATTTTATTTCCAGAGGGCTCTTTAATATCCTCACTGCTATTTTCTTTAGATAAGTTTTTTTCTTGACTGCGTATGAACAGCATATACTACATTAAGATATTTAAGATTATTTATTGGGGCTGGCAGGTAGTGTTGTGGTTAAAGGTGCCTGACTCTCGCGTACTGACTACGGTTCAAGTCCGGGAGCTGGTGGCTTGCTTTCTCACTTTCTCTGTCTCTGTGTTTAGCTCTGGTCAAATTAAAAATAACAATAATGATAAATAAAATAAAGGAAATAATTCTTAAAATAAAAGATTATTTATTGAGCTAGATGGTGGCACAGCAGTAATGTAATTAGACCCCCATGGGAAAGATCTGAGTTTATGTCCCAGGGTCTTTGTACATGTGAGGTGTCCACTTTCGAGCATGGTCGTATTTCAGGCTGGCTCATCCTGAGCATGGATCATGATGTGAGGGCTCTGTTGGGGATGCCTGTTTCTCTGTCTTTCTGTCTCATGGAAGGACCAAATAAATAATCTCTTTGAAAAAGATTGGTCATCATATTTTCAGATGGCAGTTCTGATTCATGTTAGAATGACCTAAAGACCTATGATTTTAGCTGCACTAGGATGAGATGACTAGAGATGCAGAAGAGTCAGACCTTAGAATGGCAGTCTAAAGCTTGATTGCCCATGCTAACAGAAAGGCCATTTTGTATAGCAGTAGGGTTTTAGAGCTTTTTATTTCTCCCTTAAAGAAGTACAGTCATTTTCAAGTAAAATCCATGTGGAACCCCATTATCTAAAATAATTAAGAAAATAGAGTTGCCTGAATTAGAGAGAGAGCTGAGTCCCAGTCTCTCATCTGTTCTGCCTTCTGCTTGGCCTACTCTTCATGTCATACTGTGACTTTTCTAGGGCTCTGAGGAATGAGATTTAAAACCACTGTAGTACTAATTATTTTTTTTTTAAATCATTGATCATTTACTTTAGAACTTTTAAAAGAAATTTATAAGAGAGATTTTTGGTGTAGGGCTTGTGTGCTCACAAGAGAGACAGAGAAACAGAAAGCGAGAAATCACCCCCAGGAGGGATGGTTATGCTGCAGTCCCTTCTCCAGTATTCTTGGGATTTTGGGTATGCACACACACATGGCTGGTGTGAGTTTTAAGCTGCCGGTTTATGTTTCAAAATTGGAGCATCACCTCTTTAGGGAAATAACATCCATTCAAATAAAAATAGTCCCATTATACAAACTGGTATCAGGAAGAATCAAAAACCTATTAACCTTTACCATTCCTAACAAAAAGTTAAGAAAGCATGAGAAATGATGAAATACCTAGTATTTTGGAAGTGAGATTCTGTACCCTATCTCATATCCACTGTGTAAACAGAAAGAGAGCTAATATTTGATGAGCATATACTATCTGCCAGGTGCTCTCCATGTGTATTAATTCATTTATAGTATCACAGGGAAGGGTCTTTGGACGTGATGAAGTCATTAGGGCAGGACCCCCATAAATAATTTCTGGTGTGTTTATAAGGAGAGGAAAGGAGACAGGCAGAGCAACATGAACACAAATCAGAACAAGAGAAATGTATGGACACCCACTCTGCTCAAGATTCTGTTCTCTGCCAAGTTGTGGCCTCACAGAAGTTGGTTCCTGAACCTTGGACCTTCAAACAGTTAACTGAATAAAATTCTATTATATTTATGAATCATTTAGTCTTAGGTATTTCTATTAGCAATGCAGTAATAGATCAACATACCTCCCAGGTGGGATTTCCTTGCAGAGTGTGGTGTTTTATTATTGTACCAATGTCGGGCCCTTGCTCTTTGTTTTGTTTATTTATATAGGATCTTACTGTGTTCCAATCCTCCTGCCTCAGCCTCCAGAGTAGTTAGGACTACAGGCATATAGCACTGTGCCCAACCTTTTAGGGTGGGCAGGGAATTGCACCTGGACTTTTCATGTGGTCTCAGCTTGTCTGCAAACAGCAGTATTTTAGCAGCTTGTGCCAACACAGGTGGGTCTATACATCTGCTCTTAATTTGTCTCACTTTACCCCCCCCTTTACCTCTGCTTAATTATGTTCGGCATTGCTCAATATGGATATCCAAGCCCTATCTCTGCAAAAGCTTTCAGATCCAGTACCTCGGACTATTCTCTACACCTCTAGGTTTAAATTCTTATGGGCATATTATTGGCTCAGCTCAGTTCATGAATAGACCCTCTTTTGGTATTAGGAGTTCAACCCTAGTCCAGTCAGCTATATTGACATGACAAGTTACAGGTTTAAATATAGTCCTTTAAGGGACTTTGCTTCCAGATGTACTCTCTTCTTTTTACTCTAATTAGTCTAGAAAAGGAGGGAAGGAGGGATCCTCTAGAAGGACTTACTCCTGAAAAAGATATTAGATTGTTCCACTTGGGACTTGTGGTAAAAAACATGTTTAGCTCAACCAGACTTGGACATACCAGCATGTGGCAGAAGGCTCAAGAAACCTTTGTAGATATAGAACACCAAGTGGTGAAGACAAATTCTTGGGTACTGGCTTTTGCATAGAGTCAATTATAAAACGTTTTGAATTAGAATGAACAGCATGAGAAGCCTTTTCTTTATGGCACAGGTGATTTAGATGTGTGTCTGAAACATTGGTGTCATCCACCTTGCCTGCAATTTTCTTATCTGAGCCAGTAGTGGGAGCTGTTTTTTTATGAATAATATGCGCTGGATGCTTGTTCCTAGTGGATTTATCCATACTTGAAAGAAGTACCTATGCTGCCGCTGTGTTTAGAGCCCAGTAATACATTATGAAGGTAAATCACCTCAAAGAACATCCTCAAAACACAGTGAAGCCTCTTCATTGTGCGTGTTCATGTGTGTGTGTATGTGTTGAGAATGGAGAATTGTACTGTGAGGTTGCAATAGTGTTTGCATTATAGGCTAATGAGGTCATATCAAACTTTGCCTCTAAGAGTTACGATTTGAGTAGATTATAAGAGTCATGATATGTTAGGACATGGTTCAGAGAATTCTAAGGTGTGTTACTAAAGTCTTGTTGTATCATGCTGTAAGGTAGAGATGCAATTTTTTTAAAAAAAAGCAAGTCTAAAAGGTTTCCTTGAGAGTCCCCAGCCATCTTTTATTTTAAACATTTAACTGAGGAAGTAAAAAATAACTTCATAACCAATAAGTCCCCAAACCTGACAGCATATCATTTTTAGGTTTGAGAGATTTTCCTGGAAATTCTTTGCTCTAATCTAAGACTCTGTCCTTTGCCTTCTGTATAATGTCAACAGGTTTGGTGGTAGCTTAGGAAAGGCTAGCCACCCTGTAGTTGCTCAAGCTTTTCTACTTTGGGGTCTTCACATATGATGATTCCCATAAATTTCATGGGAGATTATTTCTCACTTTAGGGAAACCCTTCCTGATCATCCTCTCTGAAGTGAACCTCCTCCCAACCATCTCTCTCTTTTTATACTCTGCTTCATTTTCTATATTTTACTTATTGCAGTATAACATTATTTTATTTAGTTGTTTTATATTTATTTTTATTCCCTTTGCCTTCTTTGCTTCCTCTAGTCTTACTTCCCAAATCCTAAGCATGCAGCTTACAAATATCTGCACTTGGGAAAAATACTTATGAATGATTTCTCCATTAAAACCTCTGAGAGGACAAAGACTCTATCTATGTCAGTCACTATTGGTATTCTCAGTACAGTACCCAGCACATAAAAGGTGCTCCATAAGTATTTAAGGGATGGATGAATAAAGAAGGTAGACAAACATTATCATCCATGATCACAAAGGAAGCACATCACCATTGTGTCACTTTAGAAAACACATTGGTACACACTGGTTCTGTCTCTTATGGTCACTTGGATAGTATTAGGTTAATCCATGAAGAAAGGGATGGGGGATTTAGGCAAATAATACTACATAGAATGTCCCTACATCTATCTACCTCTTACAAAGGATAATCATCAATGTTTAATATACCTACAGAGAAGTGCCTCTATTATAAATAGTCAGGATGTTGAGTTTTTCATACACTGAGCATACCCATGTAACCAGTACCCAGATCAAGAAACTGAATAATCCCAATACCTGGAAGCTCCTTTTGTGCATTCTTCCAGTCTCTAATCTATTCAAGGTTAGCCACTATCCTGTCTTTTAACAGCACATGTTAGTTTTGCCTGTTTTTATGCTATATTAAGAGAACCATACAGTGTCTACTCTCTCAACATTTTGTTTGTGAGATCCATTCATAGGCCATATTGTTACACAACTCTTACCTCATATTTATAAATAAGTGGAAATGAATCCTAAAACACAATGAGAGGCCAAGATAGTAGGAAAAGGAGCCTGGACATACAGACTGGAGATTGGAGATTTATGTGCTAAAGTAAGCCATGTTCTATTACATTCCCTTTGCCTTTTTTGCTTCCTCTAGTCTTGCTTCCTAAATCCTAAGCATGAAGCTTACAAATATCTGCTCTTGGGAAAAATACTTACTGATCCACTGAAAAGCTATCTATCTCTACTACTGCAAATAAAAAAAAAATCTTTTGAGACCATTCTTTCTCCCTGAGGTATGTCTGTAGTGTCATTTCTTTATACCAGGGTAGCATTTAATTATTGACTCTGAATGCATATGTCCTGAAGGTGTTTATTAAACTGAGTTTAGGGACATTGTTCTTTCCATCTCAGAGCATGAGGTTATGAGAAGACCTACCAGGGAAGGGTGATGAAAACACTGATTAACTTTCTGGACTTTACACAGAAACAGATAAAAATAGGATACTATGCATGATTTAAAGTTGGCAAAGATAGGCCTTCAAGTATGAAGAAATCTCTCTGAGTTATTAATCATGAGTTATATATTTTCATGACAGTAAAAAGGAGAAGCTTTAATTAAGCACCTTAATAACCTTAGAAAAATTCCTTTTTAAAAATAAGTGTGGCATCAAAAATATCTATGGAAGGTGTGGAGTGACTCTTCTAGAGTCCTATATAATGAGGAAACATTCCCTGACAGAGAAGGTTGCCAAGTACTTGCACAAATTACTAGAGAAGGCTGGGGACTCAATGGCCATCTGTTCAGCATGGTTTTTATGCAAGTGTGCCTTGAGCCAGGGAGCTGAATGACATGATCTTAAAAGGAAGTAATCTTTCGTTTTTCATTTCATGATTATCAGATTTCTTCAAGCCTAAAAAAGTGCCTTGAAACTTAAGAATAAAGTAAGGTGTTCTTTTGGCTCACACCATCACTCTCAAACTCTTTTGGACTTCATGTCAGAGACCACTTGGAGGCAAAAGACACCATTTATTTCACTCCTTCCACTCCTAATACTGATATTTTAAAAATATGTATTCTGTGCTGTTGCTTGCACAAAGACCTATTATTTATTGTGCCTCATTTAAAGATGTTTTTATTGCTTTTTAAAGTGGCCAAAATGACACTTTTAAAACCCACAGTTTTGTGTGACCTGACCTGCATATTGAACCAGTCCAGACATCACTTGAAACATCTTTGCTGGCCACTATGGCTCCATATACACTAATAATCAATACCACTTAGGCTACTCATTAGGTGTATACTAGGTGCCAGGAACTGGTAGACACTTTACATACATTATCTCATTTAATTCCCTCAACAATCTGGCAGGGAAGGTATCACTCTTACTCCACTTATACATGGAGGAAGTGAGTCTTGACTATGTCAAGTAACTAAATTCAGTCACTGAATTATGAACTCAGGTCTGTCTGACTCAAAGGCCTACATTCCCTCTCTACACTATACTTTCCTAATACTTTGGGAGCCCTGGTCTATGTCAAACAAGACTTTGAAACAAACACAACTTTTCATTTGAATATATGAGAAGATCTTCAACGAGTTCATGGAAAATATGTATTATAGAAAAAATATGCATAGATTTCATAAAATTTTCCACCATCGGACCAGCAGTGGGCATAATGGCTATGTCGCTGGACTCCCACGTAGTCGACTACTATTCAAGTTCCGGACCCAGTGGCTTAATCTCATGCCTGGCGCATGTGTGTGCGTGCCCATGATCCCAAGAGGAGAATGGAGGAGAAGGGATTACGGCATGGCCATCCCCCCTGGGGGGTGATTTCTCACTTTTAGTCTGTCTCTTTCTGGCAAGTGCACACGCCCTATAGCAAAACAAAAAAACAAAAAATGATACTTCTAAAAAAATGTTTTCTCCACCAAAATAAACTCATTCTTTAAGTCCATTTTTCCACCAATTTTTTTCATGTCATCTTATATTTTCAGGTTCATCTGGTTTGTTTCCTAGTCACTTTTGAACTAGTGATAAGTTTGAGACTGCCGCTTGCCACCTATAAGACCTGTAACAAGTTACTCAGCCTCTCCTAAGTTCATGGTTCCTGTTCCATGAAGTAGATAAAATAATAGCACTGACTTCATAGAGGTATTTTAAGAATGAAAGGAGATGATGCAAGTTGAAAGCAAACATCAGAATAATAAAGAGTACATAGTAGAAATATTAATAATAATGATATCAGCAGCAGTGTTTGAACTTACATAACTTACATGGTCTTTCTTCCCCTGCTTAATAATGAACTCAGTTGCCTGCCTCAGAAGCCATTTTTTTTTTCTTTTTTTTTTTTTTCTTTTTTATGTCGGCAGACAGTGCATGCACTTGCTGGAGACAGAGGGAGAAAGAAGAAAGGTAAGAAAGTACCCCCACGTGAGGCATAGCCATGCTGCAATCCCTTCTCCTCCATTTTTCCCTCCTTTATTCAGGATTGTGGGAATGTCCACATGCATACTTAGCATGTTTTTCAAGCTGCTGGGTCTATGCTTTGAACTGCACAGTTGCCCAGGTGAGATCCAGACACCTTAATCACCAGCTATGGGCTGACCCTGCAAAACAATTTTGATTCTCATGCTTAAATTTTTAGTCGCTTGTCTTCTCATCCATAAGGTCTAAAGAATAAGCACAAAAATAAAACTCTAACTTCAATGAAAGCAAATCATATATATCCTAGAATTGCAAACTGAAATACTGTTACAGCAGAACTCATGCCAATTTACCTAGCCCTATGGATTTCGTACGTTTCAAACCAAAAACTGTGATACATAGCCCCCCCCCATTTCATTTTGGGAATTCATAATGTAATTTATAGGATAAGATACATGGATGCATAAAAATTAAATTACAGGGACCAGCAGATAGCATAGCAATTATGTCACTGGGCTCTCATATGGTTGACTGTGGTTCGAGTCCTGGACCCAGTGGCTTGAAAATCACGCTGGGTACATGTACATGCATGTATAAGATCCCAGGAGAAGTATGGAAGAGAATGAAGGAGAAGGGATTGTTGGGTGGTCATCCACTCTGGGAAGAGGGGTGATTTCTCACTCTCCCTCTCACTGTGTCTGTATCTTTCTCTCTGGTGAGCACACATGTGCTAAGGCAAAAAACTCTCAAAAAATTAAATTACATTTAGTTATACATTTTTTAAGAGGTTTTTGCTATAGGGCACGTGAGCTCACCAGACAGACAAAGAGAGACTTAGAGACAGAAAGCAAGAAATCATCCCCTGGGGGGATGGCCATGCCACAATCCCTTCTCCTCCATTCTCCTCGGGATCCTGGGCATGCACCACACACACCTGGCGTGAGTTTTAAGCCACTGGATCCAGGACGCGAGCCGCAGTTGACTACATGGTAGTCCAGCGACATAGCCATTACGCTAACTGCTAGTCCCTAGATAAACATTTCTTTATTGAGAAGAATATAGGACTCCATAAAGTTGAACACTTGTAAAGTTCAGGGGCATGTGCTACTCCACAACTTACCTTTGATTAAAAGCAGATCAATAATTGCTATGATTTGAGCATGTCCCCCAGAAATTCATGTATTTGGACTTAATTGTATTGACTGTATTGTGAGAATATTAGGTGAAAACTTAATTCCTTCATCACGTCCCAGGGTGAGGTCTAGTGGGTGGTAATTGGTTCATGGTGATTATACCACAGAGACAACAGTTTCATGAATGGATTAATGATGTCTCCCAAGACTCAATGAATTCTAGCTCTCATGAGAAGGAGTTAGTTCTCTCGAGACCTGGTTGTTAGGAAAGAGAGACTAGTTAGGAGTTCTCTTTTTTCTTTTTTCTATAAGTTGTGTGCATTTGCAGGAAAGACAGAGAGAGACAGAGAGACAGAAAGTGGGAAATCACCCCCCAGGGGGGATGGCCACACTGCAATCCCTTCTCCTCCATTCTCCTCTTGGGATCTTGGGCACGCACGCACACGCCCCTGGCGTGAGTTTTAAGCCACCGGGTCCAGGACTTGAACCACAGTTGACTACATGGGAGTCCAGTGACATAGCCGTTAGGCCAACTGCTGGTCCCAGGAGTTCTCTTTTCCTCTCTGCATATGCCTGCCATTTTCTGTACTTATTTTGACCATGCTGTCTCCCTAGGCCTTTGGACTTTCTAGCCACCAGATCATGAGTTATGAAACCATTTTTTTTTTAAATCATTCAGGCTCAGTTAGTTCTCTTATCAACACAAAAACAGAGTATGACAACACTCTTTTGAACATTCTTGAAAAGTACCAAAACAAAAGGTTATTAACCTCCATTGCAATGTTGATAACTGTATTTCAGAATTACCTTTAGTTTCTGTTGTATAACTCCACTTGTAGAATTCCTGTTAATGCAATGCTAAACTTTGCAGAAACACACTCTCTATGTAATTTTTGGTGTCAGAAAAAGTGATGCATATTCAGAAGGGGAAAAAGATAATTAGCCCCAGGGTTTGATAGACATCATTTAGTAGTCGTCCTGTTAATCTAAAATCCTACACATAACCAATTACCATTGTAATGAGAACTTTAATTTTTAAACTTCTTTCCAATTTTTTTCAGTCATTGCTGCAAAACATTTGAAAGCCAGCATTGCAGAAGTTGCTTTATAGGGCTATGTTAGAAATGGTCACATCTCCAAGGGAGCTAAAATCACAACAGATCATACACATAGAAGGACCTTCTTACTCTAGGTGTTATATAATTTTAGTTTTGAAAAAAAAATGTTGTGTTGAAGAGGAAACTCAACAATCTTTAATGATTAAAAAAAGACATTTTGTAGGCAGTTTTCATAGAATACATATTCAAGACTATTTTTTTTTCTCCTGGTCTTTTAAAAGAAAATGTACTATGTAAGCTGAATCTAGATAAAGCAGGTTAAAGGCTCTGGGTATTAGTAAGATTCATATTTGAATTCTGCAGGTCCCTGTGTGGTTTTTGCTGTTTAGGGCCTTCTCTGCTTCTCCTCCCCAATCCACTGCCCTCCTCTACCTGTTGCTAGAGATTGCCTTGTTAGTTGAGGGTGATTTATTTCTACTAGTGGTAAAAAGGCATTTTCATCCACCACTGTGAGGTAGTATTAATCTGCTAGGCCTTCATAAATTTCATTGTGAAGGGACTTAATTTGTTCCCATTATGAGAACTTTTGAGCACATTCAGTTATCATAATCAAAAAGCACTTAGCTGCATGTGTGCTACGCCAAGAGAATTGTAGAAACACATTTTCTGCCTTCTGAATGCACAAGTTTAAGAGTAACTGCCAGGTATATGAAAGGAGAGGGTGATGTATGATCTTGGAGAGCAAACTTAGGATCAGGGTATCAGATCAAACCAGAGGACCTATGCCACAAAAGGAAAATTCAGGGGAGCTAAAGGGTGATATGAGAAGTCCAGCCATGTTGAGGCACAAAAAAGAAGCCCACTTAGTATTTGTAGACAAAGGAAATGCTTCCAGAAGATCAAGTATGGCAAGGTGGTACAGGATATAAGCAGAAGTAGATTCCAGGCCTATAAGCAAATTGATCAGGATTCATGCCAGGCAAGCAGAAACAAAGGATCAAATTTTGGCCTAGATTTGAAACAGGCAGTCACGTCCACTTAGTTATATAGCCATGGCTGGAATCTGTATACCTTTCTTTGCCCCTAATTTTAGACAGCCTTTGTCATGTATTTTTAGTGGTTTAGGCTGCTTCCTCAGGTGAGGCAGATTGCTACAGACACAGATGTTGGATATTGCAACACAGACTGAGATCCTGGAATGAGTTCTTAAAATCTTACCTTTGAGGCAACATTAATATAAACAAAACATTTATTTGAAGGTCAAATGATTTCTAGTGTCTCAGAGTTTTAGTGTATATGGAACTTGGCTTAGGATTCCCTCTCTCTTGACAATGATATGCAGAATATAGGTTGATTTTTCATCAGAGCAACTTTTAAAATTTGCTAAAAGGTGTGGGTTCTCACAGAGAGAAACAAAGACAGATACACAGAGAGAGAACACCTCCTCCTCCCTTGGAGCATTGTCATGCTTCGATCTCTTCTCTCCCATTTCTTTCCTCCTCTCAGGATTTTGGGCATATGTACACATTTGCCTGGTGTGTTTTTCAAGCTGTCAGGTCCAGAACTTCAACTGTATAGATGGCCATGTGGGATCCAGCCACATTAACCATCATATTACCTGCTGGACTTAAAGCAACTTTTTTTCTTCATTATTAAAAACTACAATCAGTTGGTGGGAATGTAAATTAGTGTAACCACTGTGGTGAACTATGTGGAGGCTCCTCAGAAACCTGCCTGTAGAACTACTACATGATCCAGCAATTCCACTCCTGGGTATCTACCCAAATGGTAGGAATAGAGTCAGTCAGAAAAGCACTTGCACATCCATGTTTATTGAAGCATAATTCACAATTGCTAAGACATAGAATTAACCCAAATATCCAAGAACAGATGAATAGATTGAAAAAGTGTAGCACAAATACACTATGGATTACTACTCAGCCATAGAAAACAATGAGGCCCTGGGGACAAGCAGATGGCATAATGATTATGTCACTGGACTCCCATTTAGTTGACCACAGTTCAAGTCCTGGACCAGGTAGCTTAAACTCATGCTGGCCATGTGTGTGTGTGTGTACCCAAAATCCTAAGAGGAGAATGGAGGAGGGATTACAGTGTGTGGCCATCCTCTCTGGGAGCTGATTTCTTGCTTTCTGTCTCTTTGTCTTTGTCTCTCTGGCGAGCACAGACACTCTATAGCAAAATTCTTTCTCTCTCTCTCAAAAAAAAAAAAAAAAAAAAAAAAACACACCAAAATCCTGGCATTTGAAAGTGGATGAATATGGAAGATTTAATGCTGAGAGAAGCAAACCAGACTATGAAAGAGAAGCATGGTGTGTCCCCACTTAATATATACTGAATGCCTGCACTCTGGGACAGAACATAATGAATCATCCTTAACTGTATACTCATCATGCTGTACAATAGGTCTCTTTAACTGATTTCTATCTAGCTGTAATTATATATCCTTTGACAAATATCTCCTCATCCCTCTCGCCCCCTCCTAACTTCCTCAGCCTCAGGTAATCCCCATTCTACTCTATTTCTATGAGGACAACTTTTTTTAGATTCCATATATGAGTGAGATCTTATGGTATATGTCTTTCTGTGCTTAGTTTATTTCATTTAGCATGGTGTCCTCAAGATTTATGCATGTTGTCACAAATGATAGGATTTTGTTCTTTTTATGGCTGAATGGTATCCTGTGGGGTGTGTGTGTGTGTGTGTGTGTATACACCACATTTTCTTCTTTTAAAAGTTTCATTTATTTTAGCAAACTGGATTCAACAACATATCAAGAAGACTATACTTCATGACCAGGTAGGCTTTATCTCACAGTTGCAAGGATGTTTCAACATATGTGAAACAAGAAATGTAATATACCATATTAAAAGAAAGAAAGAGAAAAATCATATGATCATATCTATAGATACAGAAAAAAAGCATTTGGTAAAATACAACATCCCTTTATAATCAAGATTCTCAGCAAATTTGGGTAGAAAGGACATTCCTCAATATAATAAAAGCCATATATTTTATGCATGATAGCATATGTATCCACAAGAAAGAGTGAAAGAGAGAAGCAGCCTTAACAGGGTCTTGTCACACCACAATCCTAGACCTCCTGCTGGTTAGGGTCTTGGTCACACATGCTCACACCCAGCAAGTTTTCAAACTGACCTGAGGATTTGAACCCACAATCAACCATGTGACTTCCAGCACTGCAGTTCAGCTTGCTACTCACTGGGTCACCAGGATAAGCCTGTATCATGTTTTCTTTATCCATCTCTCTGTAAATGGACACTTAGGTTGATTCCATGTCTTGGTTATTGTCAATAGTGCTGCAATAAACACGAGAGTGAAGATATCCCAGACATACTGATTTTATTTACTTTGGATATACTCACTAATGGAATTGCTGGATCATATAGTGCTTCTGCTTTGAGGAGTTTTCCATGAAAAGTAATTTACATCCCCACTAACAGTGTGTAAGGGTTCCCTTTCTCCACATCCTCACTCATCAAATTTTATCTTTGATCTTTTTTATAATAGCTTTTATTTATTTATTTATTTATTTATTTATTTATTTCTGACTAGAGGGCTCATGCACTCACTAGCAATATACAGAGTAACAGAGAGGGGGGAGTGGAGATATTACCCCCTCCTCCCCATGAGGAATGATCACACCATAATCCCTTTCTTCATCTCTCCTTCCTTTTGGGATTTTGAGCATGCAGGCACATGCGCCTAGTCTCTTTCTCAAGCCACCAGGTCTGGAACTTGAATCACACAGTTAGCCGTGTGGGATCTGGCTGCTTTGAATACAGGACTGTGAAGCTGCACTATAATAGACATTCTAACAGGAGTGAGATAATATCTCATTTTGTTTTACTTTTTCATTTGTTTGGTGATTAGTGATGTTGAGCAATTCTTTTGTATACTTGTTGGCCATTTGTATATCTTCTTTTGAGAAATATCTATTAAGGTCTTTTGCCCATTTTCAAAATTGGATTGTTTTCTTGCTATTGAGTTGTTTTAGTTCCTTATGTGTTTTAGATATTAGCCCCTGTGATCAATCAGTGAGATTAATGGGCAGGCTTTCATTAAACTCTGTTTGAGAAAGCCACTCTGTAGAGCTCATCTAATAGATTTGGGCCCTTACTCAAAGCCATTTAAAAATAATTCTAAGGCCATGCACGTGCAATGAAAAAGCATCCACCTAATGGGTTTATCTGTGTTAATAACTGAATATAATCAGTTCCATGGCATATGGGAAATAAAGAATGATTCACATTAAGATATTAATTAATTTAATGTATTGAACCCCCAAATCACCAAACTGTCAAGTGAGTCATACTCCATGGATTTCCTGTGTGCCAAAAATTGCTCAAATCATGCAAAACTATGTGTGAAACAAAATACATTGGGCCACTTTAACTCATTTTCACATCATTTGCATGAACGTTCATATTGCTTCTTATGAATAGTCAATATACAGCAGCATCCAAAACGTACTCAAGTATGTGTTGTACTAGGAAGAGGATTAACTATAACATGACTAGATATACAGAAAAGCTAATTTCTTGTAAGCTGAATGTAGCCAAATTAGTCTGATGAACTCATCTTCCCTGTGATTGTGAATTTGACGTTACTTTCAGTATAACAACAACGGTAACTAGGACACTTTCAACTTGTTCCTCTCACAAGTGATTAAAAATTATACTGATTTTGGGACCAGCAGTTGACATCATAGCTATGTCACTGGACTCCCACATAGTTGACTGTGGTTTGAGTCCCAGACTTGGTGGCTTAAATTCACGCCGGGCGTGTGTGCGTGCATTCCCAAGATCCCGAGAGGAGAATGAAGGAGAAGGGATTGTGGCATGGCCATCCCCCCGGGGGGTGATTTCTCACTTTCTGTCTCTCTGTCTGTTTCTGTCTTTCTGGCAAGCACTTCGCCCTATAGCAAAAACCTCTTAAACAAGCAAACAAACAAAAAACCATTTATACTACTTTCTCCTCAGTCCCAATCCTAGTCTTCAACACAGATGGCTTCCACCTGTGAAACCCCTGGTTCCAAACTTGAGTTACCTTCATGAGTAATGAAGTCCAGTATATAAAATTATTAGATAATAGTTGATAAGTATTGAATCATTTCTGGCCAAGTGGGACTTTTATATTCCGGATAGAAAATCTCTGCATTTGGAGATTTGGACTTTTTTCATTTTTATTTTATTATTTTTATTTTTATACATTAGATCACTATACAACATTTGGCTTTTAGAGAGAATTTACCCAACATGAAGAATGCGTCAGACCAGTCCAGTTGAGAATACTATACACAATATCATCAACAAGTAATAAACCATTACTGTGTCCCACAAATGTTTTGCCTCTCTATTTTCCCCCTAATTTCCTTCCTTATACTCTTTCCCTCTCCCCTCCTTCCACACTGTCTCCAGTGACCATATCTGTTTTCAATGGTTTTGAGTCTTCCGATCTTTCAGTCTTGCCCTGGTGGGGCAACTAATAAGCAGTGTTCCTTTTATTCACTAGGTGGCAGGAATTCTTTCATATAAATGTGAGGGAGTTCTATTAAACACATGTTTAGACCAGTGCATCAGTAAAACTGCCTTTGAGAGAAAGAAGAATACATGAAAATGTGAACCCATGAAATATTTTTTTTTTGAGAGGTTTTTGCTATAGGGCACATGCACTCACCAGAAAGATAGAGAGAGACAGAGAGAGACAGAAAATGAGAAATCACCCCCCAGGGGGGATGGCCATGCCGCAATCCCTTCTCCTCCATTCTCCTCTCTGGATCTTGGGCATGCATGCACACGTGTCCGGCGTGAGTTTAAGCCACTGGGTCCGGGACTTGAACTGCGGTCGACTACATGGGAGTCCAGCAATGTAGCCGTTACACCATGTGCTGGTCCCATTGAGCCCATGAAATATTAAAATAGAACCCATGAGGAAAGAAATCCTCAATGTTAAGCACAACAGTTTAGGACTTAATAGTAGTAGAACAGGATAATTGTCCCTTTCGGTAATGCTATTTCAAAGAAATTGTAGTAGTAGATTAATCAAAATGGAGTGGATTAATTTAATAATTTATGCATATGCGTTTTGCTAGTTGACAGTTTACTTCCTTCAGGTTTCTGCTAAAATGTCCTACCAGTGGGCCTTACTCCCTCTAGTACTCCCTAATCCTGTAATACTGCTTTTTTTACCCTCACAGAATTTATTGCATTTTTAGACTTCATATTTTAATTGCTTGTATATTTATTATGTGTATCCCATAGCCTCTCTTGGATGAAAATTCCTTGGGAAGAAGGAATTTATACAGTATTGTATTGCTGGTACCCAGAACAGTGACTGCCACATAATGGGTGCTTGATATATGTCTGTTGGATGAATGGAAGAATGACCACATGAATGTTAAGTAAGCTGACTTAAAAGTTGAGTTTGAAATTATATTTAAGAGCTTAAATTTGAGTACAATAAAAAATTAAGTACAATAAAAATTATAAAGTAAATCATTTTATAATGTACATGTTCTAATTTTGTTTTTCTATAATCATAAAAACATAAAAAGCTATCACCTAAGGGGACAACTCTTCATGTTAACACTTGATGGTATCTAAAGTAATTAACTTTTAAGTAATTACACCAAATTTGCTTGCTGTTTTCATATCATTAATCAAGATAATAAGCCTTGTCATTGATAACACTATAACTTACTAAGATTTTGCTCTTTGATTTCAGTATTTATTTCTGTTTTCACCAAATGAATAATATTTTAGAAAAAATAAGGCAGTAAAATGGTGGTAAAATTGAACTAAGTAAATTTAAAATATGTATGTATTGGTATTTTATAAATATCCAAACTGCCTTTGCAAGTACATCTTTGCAGATTTAGTTATGGTATGTTTCATTTTGGTTTTGGAGAGATTTTTGCTAAAGGGCACGTGTGCTTACCAGAGAGAGACAGAAAGTGAGAAATCATCCCCCAGGAGAAGACCATGCTGCAATTCCTTCTCCTCCATTCTCCTCTTGGGATTTTGGGCATGCACACACACGCACCCAGCATGAGAATTAAACTGCCAGGTCCAGGACTCGAACTGTGGTAACCTACAAGGGGTCCAGTGATGTAACCATTACGCCGTCTGCTAGTCTCTAGTTGTGGTATGTTAAAGAGGCTTTCTTACCACTCAGATGACTTTAGACCAGAGCACTTAATATTTTCAAGCCTCAGTTTCCTTATATATAAGCTTGAGATAATAATTTCTCTCCTGCCAGGACCAGCAGTTAGTGTAATGGCTATGTCGCTGGACTCCCATGTAGTCGACCATGGTTCGAGTCCCAGACTCGGTGGCTTAAAACTCACGCTGGGCACGTGTGCGTGCGTGCCCAAGATCCCGAGAGGAGAATGGAGGAGAAGGGATTGTGGCGTGACCATCCCCACTGGGGGGTGATTTCTCGCTTTCTGTCTCTCTGTCTGTCTGGCGAGTGCACGCGCCCTATGGCAAAAACCTCTCAAGAAAAAAATAATTTCTCTCCTGCCCATTTATAGCATTATTGAGACATCAGAAAGTTTCTGTGTAATGTAAAATTCTGTTCAACTACAAAGAGCTATATAATACAATGCTAGTAAATAATTTCATTTGTCTAACAATTTTGCCTTTAGGGTTAGAAGATTTTTTTTTTAAATGTTCAGTATTCTCAGATGATTCTATTTGGTGTTGGAAAAGACATGACTTTTTTTTATGCAAAAATAAATTATTACTTTTCCAGTGACCCAATATAAAATGGCAGAAAATTGAGTTGAGGAATATGTTAGTGATAGAAGACACACAGGGACAGGCCAGCTGTGAAAGTACAGTTGTAATGCAATGCTCCTCAAGGCTGAGATGAAATGCGAAGGTCCTGAGTTTGTGTCCCAAGATCTCCCAGTGCATACTGGGCACAAACACGTCTGTGAAACTGTCTGGCTGGGGTGGGAGGTAGGGTTAAGGCATGAAGACCAGTAGTGGTGGTGCCCATCTCTCTTTGTCTGTCTCCCTCTCTCATGGAAGAAATAAACTAGTGAATAAAATGCAGGCTGTATTCATGCTGGGAAAAAAAATAAAACATTTTGCTTGCTGTAAAGATATACAGTGATTAAATGTAATGAAAAAAATAAATAGGAAGTTTGAAGATATAATTGTACAGAGGACAACTGTAGATACCAGAGACTGTATAGGAAGGTGATGATTAGCAGGGGGCGATTGGGAGGAACTCCGGGGGAAAAAAGGCATTTAACAGACGTAATTCTCCTCTCAAGATTTAAGGCATGCATGCACATGCACCTGGCATGATTTTCAAGCTACCAGGTCCAGAGCTAGAACCTCAGTCAGCCATGTGGGAGTCCCAGTGCCTTAGCCACTATGCCACTTGTTGACCCCTGTGTAAACTGCTAAGGCAAGGTGGAGAAATATAATGTCAGCCTGGAGGGGAGCCAAAGTCAGAAACTTAAGAAATTGAATCTTTACTCAAAACAGAATTCGGGAAGATTTTATCCAAGCAGCTAAGAAAATTTGGAGGATATCCTAGAGTGTAGCTCGTAGCATCATACAGCGTGAAGGAATATATCAGTGTGTGGTGAGTTGTTGCTTTTATCTGAACCTAGTGTATTTTACCTGTGTATGGACATCTATTTTCTAATTGCAGAACCAAAAAAGACAGCAGGAATCAAGAGAAGATTCTTTTTCTAATGACAAAGGGCTAGTGCGTATGATAACAATTAACTTTGAAAAGCATCTTAAGCTTACTGTGAATAGTCAGCATAGATAGGCCATACCTAAATTTCTCTTCAGAGCTGGTTTTTTAGTGATAATGCACTGCCCAAGATAATCTGCATCTCACATGGTGACTACAGTTTGAATCCTCAGCCTCATTGAACATGCTGACGTGTATGTAAGTGCCAAGATCTGATGGACTGAAGGACTAGAGGAAGGAGATTGTAGTGTGACTAGACCCTGTGGAGAGTGTTTCTCTTTCACACTCTTGTACATCCACATGCTCTATCATGAATAGAGAAAAAATTCTCGTGAGCAATACAAAATCTCTGAAATAATGTGTTTCTGAAACCCTCTTGTAGGACTTTGGATACAAACCCTATCCTAGCCTCAGGCTGTTGTAACAAAGTACCATGAAGACTGTGTGACTTCAATAACAGAAATTGAGTTTTTCACAATACTGGAATCTAGAAATCTGAGATCAAGGATCTGGCCCATTTGTTTTTTGGTGAGAACACCTTTCCTGTCTTGTAGATAGCCACTTTTCACTTCTTACTGTGTCCTCCCATGGGCTTTCCTGAGGATATATGTGTAGAAGGAAAGAAAACAACTCTCCAGAATCTCTTCTTATGAACAACACTAATCTTATTGGATCAGCACCCCACCGTATGACCTCCTTTGACCTTAATTGCTGCTTTAGAGGTCCCATCTCTAAATACAGTCACAATGGGTGATAGGGTTTTGACATATGAATTTGGGGTTATGCAAACATTCAGTCCATCACAAATGCCAATAGCATCACCACAATAATGTTTCTAAAAACTGATTTTTACTGAGAACTTTTTTGTGTTTGCCAGGTACTCTGACATGTGCTTTAAATGAATTCTCTCATAGGAAGTTTTTATGGGCCATGCCTAGAAGTGACACATTACCATTTTCCATTAACAGAGAGTTAAACTCATTGCCATACCTAATGTAGTCGCCCTATGGGTTGAGGAAGAGAACAGGGCAATACAGACATTGGTGAATACTAGCAATCTCTAGCATAGTCATTCGGTCTTCACAGTAACCCGGTGAGGTAGGTACCATCATTGTCCCCATTTTACCTATGAAAAAAGGGTAAATGATTTGCTCAAAATCACACTATTAATAATTTAGATTTGAACTCAGTCTAGCTTAAGAAGTTTGCTTTTAGTCACGGTGCTGTACTTTCTGAACCAGAGTTAAGAGCATTATTTCACTGCCATATGAATGTTTGAAATGTTTGACCATCTTTCAAAGATGTTTTGGAAAATACTAAATTTGGCTAACAAATCAAAGACTGTTTAGCCTTAATTTGATTTGTTGCTGAAGGAAGGAAGGAACAAAGGAACCAAGGAAGCAAGGAAAGAAGAAGGAAAGAAGGAGAACAAATACAAATACAAGATTTTTATGGAGAGGCTGAATGCTGTTTGTTATATACAGTCTTAAGTATACTTGTTAATATTAGCTTATTCACCATAGAGTCTTTTTCCTCATTGGCATAAATAATAGAAATATCTTGAATGTGCGTAGGATATAGTTATAACAGTCATGTGCCACTAATGATGCTTTAGTCAATGACAGACTGCATATAGGACTGTGGTTCCATAAGATTATAACATATAGCCTAGGCATGTAGTAAACTATACTGTCTAGATTTGTGTAAATATATTCTGTGATATTTGCATTTCTCAGAACATATCCCTGTCATTAAGTGATACGTGACTGTATAAGGAGTTATTTTTTTTTTCTTTTGTCTATCTCTATCTAACTACTTCTTCAAAAGGGAGGTTGTACTGTTTAGAGAAAACATAAACTTACCTCAGAATTTAAATCCATTTGTTCATGTGGAGCACAAATTGAAAGGTCAGGAAGTAACATACTGCTTCCCATTGAACTAAAGTGGTCCTACAATGCTAGAATGATCTAGGACAGGTGGGATGGGAGATCTCTCTTCATTTTTATCTAGGTGATTACAGTGTTGAACATAAATTACAATACTCTGCCAATTGTTTATTGGATCTTGGGAGACCTTATAGCTTGGATCGAGCCACCTTTTTTGTACCACATTGGTTGGTTTACAATGTTGAAGAAACATTTTTGTTTTTGTTTTTAGTTTTTTCCCATAGGATGCATGTGCTCTCAGGAGAGAGAGAGAGAGTGCAAAATCACACCCCCTACCCCCAAGGGGTGGCCATGCCACAGTCCCTTCTAGTCTATTCTCCTCTTGGGATTTGGGGCATGCATGCACATATATCTGGTGTAATTTTCAAACTGCCATGTCTGGGACTTGAACTGTGCAGTCAGCCATGTGCATGTGGGAGTCGAGTGCCTTAACCATCATGCCATCTACTGGCCCCAAGAAATATCTATTTCTATCATTCTTATATTTTAGTTGAGAGTTCTTTTTCTTTTGATAGCACAATACTACCCTAATTCTAGCTAAATTGCATTAGCAAACTACAGAATATGCAATTCTAAGTTTCTGAAAGATATCTTCCTACCATTCAGATGGTTTGTTTCTTAAAATGCCAACACGTCCTAAAGACAATTTAATTCAGTCTTCCTGAAGTGTAAAAAGGAATTCTTTCTCTAGCAAAGCTGTTTTTCTATTATATTAAGTCAAATTTCCCCAATCTGTTAATAGTCATGGTAGGTCCTAAAGGTAGCAGAGAGGGGAATAAAGTATACAAACAGAGTGTGTAAAAGAGCTTAAATGTTTCCTTCCTATATTAAGGAGGGTAGCACTCTGGGATGGTTTTATCTTAAAATAAATTTGTATTCTGTGGTCAATGGTAAAGGGGTAGGGAAATGCATTTGATTGACCTGTTCCATTATTAAAAATCAAGTCAGGATTGTTGCATGTGCTATATATATATATATATATATATATATATATGTGT
This sequence comes from Tupaia tana, assembly GCA_026018925.1. Taxonomy (NCBI): domain Eukaryota; kingdom Metazoa; phylum Chordata; class Mammalia; order Scandentia; family Tupaiidae; genus Tupaia; species Tupaia tana. The sequence continues at coordinate 28,130,298 of JAKSZU010000009.1, forward strand.
GTGTGTGTGTGTGTGCGCGTATAAAATATATATACAGCTCTCTATCTCTCTCTCTCTCTCTCTCTCTATATATATATATATATATACACACATATATATATATACACACACATATATATATATACACACACACACACACACACACACACATATATATATACACATACACACACATACATACATACATACATATATGTATATATATTTTTTCCCAAAGAGTTCATAGACAATGATATGTTAGGCTTTCATCTGGCTGTGTTAATAGTAGCAATAATATGGATCAATCCTGTCTTACTAATCTGAAACACCCTGTAATCTGAGAAAACATTGAAATCAGACTTGTAGAACTGAATTAGAGATGTGTGGGTATTAAAATACTCCATCCAACCCATTTCCACATGTACCATCTGTTGTTTCCAGATGCACTGCTTCCTAGAGGCAGTATTCATGGGCATGGTATTATAACACCAACAAATCGGCATTCCTAGTTCTGGGACTTAATTCCCAGAAATACAAGTTTTCATTGGCTACACTTCAGGGAATTAGACTCTTCTGTGGCTAGGGACATGTCATTACAACCATGGTAACGGAAATAGACTAATTCAGAGTTTATAAGGCAGCAGGGAGCCTTCAAATTGGGAGCAGTACAAAGTTTCTCTGATGTGTCTGTAACTCAAGGTAAGTTGAGTAACACTATTAATTTTCCCCCCTTGGTGATTAGATATGCCTAGCTCATTGGAGATAAGGTGTTGAAGGCATCTCTTCTATGCTAAGTTCGATAAGGGAAGTTATAAAATGCTCCAAAGGCTCTAGAGTATATGCTTAAAGCCCTCTATATAGTCCAGCACCTTAATCTGGTGCTGTCTGTAAAGCAATGGGCTGTCACCTCCCTCAAGACCACTGCTTGCCTCATTAATACCACTGGAACAAATTATCACTTCACAGCCCAGAAATCTTCTATAGCAGTTGTGGTGATTGATGTAACAAGGCTAAAAAATAATGATGAAATGCATGTTCCAGAAGACAGATTCAAATGGCAGGAGCTTCAAAGGCAATTAAATGTGACACAGAAGGAGTCTTCCTGGAATAAAGTATTTTCAAATAAATGGTAAGATAAGTGTGATAATCTCCTAGACTCACATTACACATAAATTAGTTTGCTATGAATAATTATTTCTGAAGGCTTAGTGTGCATTGAAGTAAAAGTTTAGAAACAGCCGGCTTAAACCATTTAAAAATATATTTTTTGGTTTAAGATGGGGAGGAAAAAGCATTGCTTTGGGACTGGCGTATATGGTCCTGTTGGAATTTATTTATTTGTGCCCACGGTATTTGAATGACATCTTTTGATATGCTTTAAAGTTTCTTGTTGGTTGGAAAGTAAAGAATCGTGACTACAGATGTCAAGTTTAACTGCCTTCCTCCAAAGTGAGTCAAACGATTCTGATGATGTATTGATTCTATACCACTAAGTTACTAACTATGTTGTGGGAGGAACCTGCCTACTCAAGAGAGTGCAGCTGTACATTAGACAGGCACATCAAGGTCGCTGTGAAGGGGAAATTGAAGACGTGGAAGTAACTGGAACAGCTGGGTTAAAGCACTCTGGCATGCACTGGCAAAGGCAGAACAGCAAAGCATGAACCTATATGCTTCCAGAGGAGGTGAAAAATCTAAAGCCTTGGACCTCTTCCCTGTGGAAAACTAAAGCTGAAACTGTCATTTTGGATCTGTAAGTGCTACTCCCTTATTTGTTTGAAATTTGAACACAGGACAGATAAGAGGAATACTGACTCAGATGTAGCAAGAAGTAGGTTATTTTTAATAGGAATTCTTATTTAAAAGGCTAGTTGATCATAAGATTGGACTTCCAAAGAGTTTTAGGAATCAATTATAAATTTTAAAACCATGTTTGGGTTAGGCGTAAAATGATCTAGGGTTGTGTTAGGTTTTTTTTCTTTTTTAAAGTTTATTTCTTCAATAATCTATTATTAGCTAAACCTGATGAGGTCATGTGTTGATTTCACATGCTTATTTAAGATAGACTATATGTTGCTCAAAGGAACATGCTTGTTTAAGATAGAACATATGTTGATCACACCCAGAGTTTTCAAGATATGAATCTATTCAATTCAACAGCCATTTATTTCACTTTAGTAATCAGTTCGATATTTATTTTTTACAGTATCTTGACCAACCTTTTCACTGACATGATCAAATGATTCAGAAATTTGTTTCTAATTGTACAGGCCATCATTAACACTGTTTGTTTACCCTGAGGAGGTCAAAGTGTCCTTTCAAAATAAAAATTAAGGGCTATTTTGACCTAGTTCTTTAAGACAAGTAACACTTTTATGCGAGGATACTGGTTAATTTGTAGACTGCAGACAGAGATATTCAACTGTCAAAAGAGACTGAGAAGTTATTTTCACTCTAAGATGTCTACAATTCACTAAGCTAGACAAAGAAGTACATACATGAATCAAATGACTTACTTTTAAAAACAGTTTTGTTTTGTTTTTAAATGTCCTAACGTCATAAAATCTTTGAGTTTGGATTTGATATGTGGCTTTTACTTGCCTGGCAGTGGGAAATACTGAAAATACATACTTATGTATCATGGATGGCAGAAAACACATGTGACTACTATGACAGCTGCTCGAAATAGAAAAGCAATAAAATGACTTTGTACTTTTATGACACATTTATAGATTGGTAATAAAGTTCTTTCCTAATCTCATTCTCTTATCATAGCACCCAAGTGATTTGTGTAATTATTATTTTATCTATCTTTTTAAGCAATGGAAAAGCCAGAAGATGAACATAATGACCAGCATTCATTTTTATTTTTACCATCCTTCAACTCCTTGCACAATTATGGTGATTTTTTCAAGGAAATCCCTTTTTATTTGGTCCTGTCCAAAAGGCATATCACTAAATTCTTGTGTCTTGTGCCAACTGGCAAATAATACCTCAAGTGTATTTTTTAGATTAGTTATGATTTTAAACAACATTGAGAATTGGTTTTTAGGTAAATAGTTAAATTTAAACAGATAGATAAGCCTTTTTAATTGAATACTTGGAACCACCCAATTCCAAATTAGTCATGTAATATTTTAAGAAAGGAAAGATACACATGCCGAATGCCTTCTCCGGGCCAAATACCATCACACATGTAAACGTATTTAACAGCAAATTCACAACAACATTGTGCAATAGCTATTTTTATCTCCATTTTTATGGAGGAAGATACCCAACTTCAGAGATGTTAAGTTGCTTCCCTAGTGTCACACCAGCTACTCAGTGACAGAGCCAATATTCAAATGTACATCTGCCTGGTTTATCTACTACATTACATAGCTTTTAAATAAATGAGGAAAATATGTTTGATAATAAATGAAATAAATCTGTGTAATTCTGTTCATCAAGGTGAAAATCTGCATTTAGTTTGCTAAATTGTTTTATCCTAGACATGGGAATAAATTAAATGCTTAAGTGATTTCAGAATTTAGAGAATTGTGTTTATTATATTAATGGCATTTTATAAATTATTGTAATGATTTAATCTAGAAACAGTATACATAAATATTTTTTCTAAATTGCCAGAGGGTATGTGCACTTGATAGAGACAGAACGAGAAAAGGGGAGAGCACCCCCCAATGGTTGATAGTCCCTTTTCCTCCATTTCGTCATTCTGTAAGGATTTGGGATATGTATACACAGGCGTTCTGTGTGCTTTTCAAGCTTCTAGGACTAAAAGTCAAACCATAGTAGGCTATGTGGTATCTGGCTCCCTTAACCACTAGGCCATGGTGCAGACTACAGTATACACAAATACTTAATGAAAAAAAATAGTTAAGTTATTTGCACCCACACATTCATAAAATTATGGATTTTAAAGCTGAGATTTCTATTTCTCTCAGCCTCATATATAAAACAAGCCAACTACCAAAATTGAAACATGATACGGCTTTGGATTTGAACTGTCTGTTGCTATGTGTGAAGACTGTTTGCAGATATTCTGGTGCAAATTATTCTTTAAATGGAAGGCTTAAATTAAGGAGTTTAGTATGTTCAGTTACATAATATACTTTTGGCTTTAGGCTGTAATATAACCATTTTATTTTTGCTATGATTCAATATTGACATATTTCTGCCGAAGAAAAAACTCAAACACTATGAAAAGCAGTTGTGTGGCTCTACATGTGTAGAAGTCTTGTAGTATAATTGCATTCCTGTTATTTTTTATATTAGTAACTTACGAATATTTAAGACTTTTCTCAGCTCCTGTCCAAATGAGATATTTCCACAAAGACAGAAAGAATAGGTTAACTCTCAAAATTACTGTATTACATGTTAAGAGTAATGTCATTCCAGAAAGTGGAGGAAAATAAGTTCCTATTGCTTAACCAAAAAGTCAATGCTAAGTATCTACCATAACCCTTTAAGTTCATGTGACCATGTAGTTCTGTAACCTCCCTGAGCCCATAGTATTCTTACCTATGAAAAGAGACATTAACTACTATCTTGAGTTGCTATGTTAATTAAATAATATGATATATATATATAAAGGGTAATGAGCAGTGTCTGACAATAAGTAGGTTTTATATTGTTATTGTTTTCTTTTTTGCCATAGGGTATGTGCTCTCAGTAGAAAGAGGCAATGAAAGGGAAAGTGAGAAATCACTCCCCAGGAAGGATGGCCATACTGTATTTCCTTTTTTTCCATTCTGCTCCTGGGATCTTGGGTATACACACACATACACACACACATATACCCCACATGATTTTCAAGCTACTGGATCTGGAATTTGAACCACAGTTGGCCATGTGGGAGTCCAATGCCTTAACTATCACATCATCTGCTAGCCCTGGTATCATGTTGTTATTAAATCAATATATTGTTTTATTATTCAGCATTTTTGAAATATGACTTAGGGTCATCTTATAATGTGACGCAGAAATTTATTTCAACAATGAATGAAATCTCAGTTATAGTGTAGCTGCTTATCAGATTCCGTTGATAGTTTCTTCAGCATTGATCAACATGATATAAACCTTTCAAGCCTACCTCCTTGACTTGATCTTATTCTACATTCTCCCTCTTGTGTTTCATTAGTTTCCTTCTAAAAGCAGAGCACTTTATTTTATATTTTTAATTTAGTTTTATTTTTAGGTTTTTGCTATAGGGCAAATGCATTCAACAGAAAGAGAGAGAGAGAGAGAATGAGAATCACCCCCTTAGGGGTGATGGCTTCATTGTAATCCCTTTTCCTCTATATTCCTCTTAGGATATTTTTGTTGGCACTCACACACCTGCCTGGCGTGATTTTAAAGCCGCCAGTTCTAGGACTTGAACCATAGTTGGTCATGTGAGAGTCCAGTGCTTTAACCACTGTGCCACCTACTGGTCCCAAAGCAGGACATTTTAATATGGCTGTTTGATGACTCTTTTTGTGGAGCCATATTGATATAACGACATCCAAAAAAATGGATTTATTGAATATAAAATCACTTCCTCTCCCCAAGTACTGTATATCATATCAGATTAATTCTATCTCTAAGTATCACTAAGTCTACATGGTCATTTTACTTTGTATTTTCTTCATATTTGTATTGTTTGTATTATTTTTTCATTAAGATGTATGCTTTTATAGTCATAAAAAACAGAATTGTTTTTAAATGTGTACAATTGAGTTAACCTTCTAGGAGAGGGATGGGGTGGTTTTGTCCCCCAAAGTCATCATGAAAGAGTATTACTTCATAATGTATGCATATCCCTATAGGAATTGTTAGTGGAAGTATTTTACTCTACACCTGGTGGTCTTATGGGATTAGAAGAATCAAGAAGCCTAACTTGGGCCTGTAGGTGGCATGGAGGTTAAGGTGCTGAATCATACATGACCAACAGTGTGGTTTGAGTTTTAGACCAGTGGCTTTAAAAACATGCTAAGCACATGTGAGTGCATGCCCAAAATCCTGAGAGGAGAATGAAGGAAAAAGGGCTGTGGTTTGACCATCCTCCGTTAGGAGTGCTTTCTCACTTTCGCTCTCTCTGTTGTTTCTGGTGTGCACATACACTCTATAGCCAAAAAAAGAAAAATAAAAAAATGATAAAAGAAACAAACAAAAAAACTAACTCAAGAAAATAGTTATTTAAAAAACATATATTTTCGGGACTAGCAGTTAGCATAATGGCTATATTGCTGGACTCTCATGTAGTTGACTAGTCAACCGCGGTTCAAGTCCCACACCTTGTGGCTTAAACTCATGCCAGGAGCGTGTGCGTGTGTGCCCAAGATCCCAAGAGGACAATGGAGGAGAAGGGATTGCGGCATGGCCATCCCCCCTGGGGGTGATTTCTTGCCTTCTGTCTCTCTCTGTCTTTCTGGCTAGTGCATGCACCCTGTAGCAAAAACCTCTCAAAAAAAAAAAAAAAAAAAAAGAAAAGAAAAGAAAACTATATATTTTTTATTGGGAAAGGAGACAGAAGTCCATAATTACGTTGCTAAATCTGTCTTTCAGCAGCAATTAAATAAAATTGTAAATTGTTACTTTAAGAGATTATTTGAAAGAGTGACCATTCAATGAGCAAAATAAATTATGATTGATACTCTTTGGTGAGAAAATCACATGTAATAAGCATGTGGCTCCTAGTTTTATGTTGTTTGGGTGGCAGATGGTACCTAATTCTAGTCTTATTCCTTACCCCATTTCTGAGTTTCTTGTCATCCCATACTCTTCTGGCATATAGATCAAGGAGGAAATGAGTTTCATAGATAGAATGAGGATATTTACTTCACATACTGCTTGATTTAAAATAATCTGAATATAAATCTTATCACATTATCAGACACCCTCTTCCTTTCTTTTCTATATACTTATTTCTTCACTCTACCAAAACGACAAATGGTAGATAGATGTGCTACAAGTCAAGGTATTGTCTCTGTTTCTTTGTGTATCTTAGTGGGTTTGGGTGAGGTGAATCATGAATTAGACAGTTGGTAAAAGGCTAGGCATCATTTTTCTTGATTTTGCTTTTGGATTCCCTGCTTTGTATTATAAAACAAATAAAAATTCTAAAACATTGTAATAAAAACTGCTTGATATTGCTAAATCATAAATAATAAAGGATACCTATTAAGAGCTATGCTTTTGAAACCAAACATTAATCCCAATTCAAAGTTAATGTCTTGGAAAATACAGTGGAAAGGGCAGAACATCTGCAAAAGATACAATTTACTCATGCCATTATAGAGAAGATGTGACCAATTTGGAGAGATGTTCCTGTATAAAACAGGCTCTACTTTTGCAAATGACCTGCCTGGCTATACATATTTATAGTGATAGACAAAATTTGAGTCAGTAGAATGATAATAGAAAGCACCAATGTGGGAGAAACTAGTGATATAATTCATAAGGCAAATTCAAGTGGCATATGCCATACAACAGGCAGATGTTAAGGTAGTGTTGAGCATCCGTGAACAATGTGCTTTTTTTAATATAATGAATGCAGACATTTTAATTTCTGTCTTTACAGGGCTTCTAGCCTAAAGGGTACCTTATGACTTGCTAACATATGACGGACTGTAAAGAAGAATAATTAGTTTTTAAAAGGTTGCTTAGACAAATGTTTATTTATTTATTTATTTATTTATTTATTTATTTTAGAGAGAGGTTTTTGCTATAGGGCACGTGTGCTTGCTGGAGAGACAGAGGCAGAGAGACAGAAAATGAGAAATGACACCCCAGAGACAATGGCCACACTGCAATCCCTTTGCCTCCATTTTCCTCTCAGGATCTTGGACACACATGCACATGTGCCCAGCATGAGCTTTAAACTGCTGGGTCTGGGACTTGAACTGTGGTCAACCACATGGGAGTCCAGAAATGTAACCATTACATGATCTGCTGGTCCCTAGACAAATATTTAAATATTACCAATGCATAGAACTGATATAGACTGGATTAATCGGGAAAAGGCCTCTGACTCAAGAGAAATTTAAGGTGAAATTTATGAGTTATGCCACTCAGAGTTTTATTTTTGAAGTAGAGGTATTAAAGACTGCTAAAGGAATTCTGCAATTTATATTATTTTCTAAGTCTAGAGAGGACAAGTGTTTTCATGATAAAATTCATGAAGAAAGACTGATGCAGGATTTGGTTGAGCTTAGTACATGCTAATATTATGGTAGCACTGTGTCATAAACTGGTACTATAAAGACTTACGCACGGCCCACACAGTTAGAAGATAACAACATTCATTTCCATTTTGATCATTTTTTTCTAGGATATTTGTAGCTTAAAAAATAGGATAACCTGGTTTAATTTAGTCCTTTGAATCACAAGGAATTCTAGATTATTTCCTTTTTAATTCTGGGAAAACTTAAGCCATCTGTTGCCTTGAAGCAGAGAGATTTAGTAATCAGGCACAGCAGTAAGAAGATATTTGTCTTGGGATGCTATTAATTAACAAACTTGGAAAACATTCTGCACTTCTTACCTTAAAGACAAAGCACCCCTACCTAACCTGTACATTGGACAATTAGGTGGGAAAACCTGTCGTGGGGTCTGATGCTCTTTATGTTCTGCTTTGGTTAATGCAGAACAGAATATGAATAGAAAGTATAGGGTCCATTACCATGATAAACAAAGAACAATAAATGAAAATAATTGTTTATTGTGACTTCCCAAATAATATGTATTTAGAAAACCCCACTATTTCTAAAGAACTATTATGATGCTTTTACATAATCCCTTTCCATTTAAAATTAACTGTCCTTTCTACCTAACTTCTAAATTTACATTGGGAAATTTAAATAGTAAATTTTAAGAAAACTAGAACAATTGTTTCTTTTAAAATCAATTTGACAGAGGTATACTTACCTGATAATAGAATGTACCCATTTTAAGTACATACATTGATGAATTTTCACAAATATATATACTCATAGAACAAAACCTCTGCTCAATACATAGGATGTTTCCATCACCCCTAACAATTCTCTCGTACCTCTTCCAGTCAATTTTCACTCTCCAGCTTCAAGGAATCACTAAATTGCTTTCTGTCACTTATATATTAGATTTGTCTTTACTGTAATTTCATATTGGTGGAATAATACAGAATTTACTCTTTTGTATATGACTTGTTTCACTCAGAACAAGGATTTGTTTGGCTTTTGGTTGTTGTTTGTTTCATATACTGACAACACTTGGTATTATCAGTCTTGATGTTAGACATCCTAATGGGTGTATATTGGTATTTTCATTGTGATTTTAATTGTCATGCCATTAATGACTAATGATGTTGAGGATATTTTAATGTGCTTTTTTTTGCCATTTGTATGTCTTTACAGTGAGGTGTCACTTCACATCCTCTGTCCATTTTTAATAATTGGGTTGTTTGCATTTCTTTTGTTACATTGTGAGAATCCTATACTTTAGATATAAGTCCTTTGCCAGATATATGTATTCAAACATTTTCCTTGGGTGTGTGGCTTATGTTTTTATTTTCTTAACATTGTCTTTTGAAGACCAAACACTTTTAATTTTGTTGAAGTTCAACTTATTTTTTTTTCTCCGTTGGTTGATGCTTTTTCACATCCCATGTCCTTGCATACTCCAAGATCATGATTGTTTTCTCCTGTGTCTTCCTGTGGTAGTTATATAGTTTTAACTTTCACATTTAAATCTATGATAGCAGTTTGAGGTAATTTTTGTATATGGTGTGAGGTAATAGTTGCAGTTTAATTTTATCATATGGTTACCAAGTCATGGTGGCATCATTATTGAAATATTATCTTTTCATCATTTAATTTTACTTTTGAATTTTATTCAAAATTATTTGACCATACAAGGAGGTCTTCAGAAGGTTTACTAAAAAAGGTATATTATGAAAAACCTACTCATGAATTTCAAGCATTTTTCACACTAAAATATGCCCATACTTAAAAAATATATATATTTATTTAATTCCATTTGCTATTACTACTTTTTAAATTTTACCATAGAGAGAAAGGGAAAGCAAAAAAGAAAATTGCTAGGTCCAGGATTTGAACTGTGGTCAGCCATGTGGGAATTCAGTCTCTTTAATCACCACAGCACCTGCCAGGCCTGACTCATAGATTTTTTTTTGGACAGGTTTTTGTTATAGGGCGTGTGTGCTCACCAAGAGCACAGAGAAAGACAGAGAGACAGAAAGCGAGAAATCACCCCCTGGGGGGATGGCCACGCTGCAGTCCCTTCTCCTCCATTCTCCCCTCGGGATCTTGGGCACACATGCACATGCGCCTGGTGTGAGTTTAAGCCACCGGGTCCAGGACTCAAACCGTGGTCAACTACATGGGAGTCCAGTGACATAGCCATTACTCTAACTGCTGGTCCCCCTGACTCATACTTTTAACTCTATTTCTCCACAAAATTTTTGAAGTCTTCTCATACATGTGTGAATCTATTTTTGAATTCCCTGTTTTGTGTCACTGATCTATATGTGTATGTAATTATGCCAATACAATACTGTCTTGATTATTGTAGCTTTATATTCAGTCTTGAAATGGGACCTCAAAATTTGTTTTTCCTTTTCAAAATCATTTAAGTTAATTTAGGCTCTTTGCATTTTTATATATTTTGTATAGTCAGCTTGTCAATTTCTACCACAGGAGCCTGATAGAATTGATCATTTTTAAAGAATTATTTATTTAAATTAATTAATTTATTAATTTATTTTTAAGTTTGCTATAGGGCATGCATGCTCACCAGAGAGACACAGAGAGAAAAGAGAGGGAAAGTGAGAAAGCAAGCCAGCAGGTCCAGTACTCGAACCACAGTCAGACATGTGGGAGTCCAGCACCTTAACCACCTTAACACTTGCTGGCCCCTAGAATTGATATCTTAAAACTTGATACTTCCAGGCCATGAACATGGTGTATTTCTCGTTTACTTAGATTTATTTCTTCAACAATGTTTTCTGGTTTCCAGTGTGCAGGTCATGTTCTTTTGTTAAATTTATGTTTATGTTTAAGAAAAGAACTTTTTCAAGTAAATGTTGAGAGATAAACATATCCAGCAATATAACCTGGTTTTCTAAAATTAATTGAATTTTTGGTTGACACTAACAAGCTTTCTGATCTGAAATTTCAAATGTTCTGCAGTATGTCTTTTTTCCAAGCTTTTGACCTTTTTTTTATTTTTTCAGGTTTTTGCTATATGGCATGTGCACTCACCAAAGAGAAAAAGAGAGAGAAAGTAAGAAATCACCCTCCAGTGGGGGTGGCCATGGCACAATCCCTTCTCCTCCAGTGTCCTTTCAGGATTTGTTGCACACCATGTTTGCACACCCTGTGTTATTTACAAGCTGCCTGGTCTGGAATTCAAACCATGGTTGGCTATGTGGGATTCTGGTGCCTTATCCACTACACCAACCTGCTGGTCCTGACATTTATGTTTTTAAGGAACTAGGTGTATATTGTCCTCAAGGAGAATCTCCATATGAATCTCCTAAAGGTTGATTTACTTATGATCAATTCCTTCCATATACATGTTGTTTTTTTCACTTACTATTAACATAAAGACCATAAAAAACATTTTTCCCTCCTTTGAAAGTCTTGTACACATTGTAGCTGCTTTAGTTGTCAGCTCTGTTACAGAAACTCACGAGCCTGTATCTCCATCCCAATATCTTATCAAAACTCTAGTTCTGAATCAACTACTTCTTGCTAGATATTTCCACATGTTGGATTTTATTAGTTTAAGTATGTCTGAAGCCAAATGCAAACACATAGACACACACACTCAAAATGTTGTTAAACAAACAAAATTGCTATTATCTGGTATACAAAAATAAGTTTATAGCCTAATATGAAGGACATACATGTAAATAAGAGTTTTTGGAATTATTGTCTAACCTGAGAAGCTGCATGATAGAGTTTAAAAGATTTTTATGGACACCCCTAATTCTAATGGGTGGGTGCTGACACTTCACAGAGAAGGTGATATCTAAACTCCTCAAATCCACTTTTGTCCATCAGGTGGAATAAATCATAAGATAAATATTTTGTTACCAGTCCTGTTAGTCCACTTTATGTTTGAAAACTTGGAATCATTTTTTTTATTCCTCTCTTTCTCTTGTACTCAAGGTTAGTGACTAGATAGTACCAGTTTATGCAATTTAGCAGTCATTAAAAGTGATGTTTCTGGAGTGGACTGACTGGATTTGAAATCTGATACCATCCTTACTAGTTGTTTCTTTTGGCGAGTTACTTAACCTCTCTGTGCATTAATTTCTTTAACAGTAAATGCAGGTAATAATAATACCTATGCTTTAGGATTATTATGAAGATAAAGTAAGATAGTGAATATTGATTATTTCAGTACTTAGCATGTAGTGAAACGTTCAATAACTGTTTGTAATTATCAATATTATCATTATACTATCAATTAAATATTTTCCTTCCTTTGTGGTCCTATTAAAACTACCCTGGTCACCCTTTACCTTCATTACTACAATACTGAATCTGTATTCAAACACTTCATAGGTATGTTGAGTGGTGCTCCACTTACATTTTCTCATATAAATAATGTTGTAAATATTGATTAAATTATCAAGCCAAACCAGCAAAAATTAATTAATGCAAAATATGTTAAATATATTATAATGCTGAGTACTCTATAACCCAGTTACTGCATAATGACTTTTTAAAATTATTCAACAAATATTTATTGAATGCCATATGTCAGGCACTATTAGATGCTTAGAATACATCAGTGAGCAAAACAAATTCTGTGCTTGAAGAGCTAATGTTCTAGAAGGGAGAAGATAGGCCTTTACAATATTCTTATAGTTTTCTGCCCCCTTTTCTGCATTTAAAGTGGTCATATATGTCTTTGGAGGTTTCCTAAGGAGTTTTCGTGGTAGGATGATAAGAAGGACAATGAATGTTCAAGAAGGCTCCCTTCCATACTTTCTTGTTTGGGGCTTTAACTTCGTCTCAGGGGAAACAAATTGGCAAATGAAAACTAATACTGGGTTTTTTGGCATGAGGAAGTTTGCTTTAGCTTCATTTCAGAGAGGAAATAGTTTTGACCTACAATAGGCATTTTCCTTCAGAATTTGGAAGAATCTTGGCCTGTGGATGGAACTCTAGAAGGAGAGAAATGGGATTGGAATGAAAGCAGCTAGGGCAGTGCTAGTGAGAAGAGTGGTCAGGGATTTATTCACTCTTCCCTTACCTTTTCACTCAGCACTTCACTTCTAGCCTTGCCACTTTAGACGCCTATGGAAATTCTGAGTGAAAAGACAAGGAAAGACTCTGTTGGCAAGAGCTTGGCTTTTAAGGCTTTGAAGATGGGAAGGGAATGAAAGGAAATCTTAGGAACAAGCACTAGTGAAGGAAGGCAGTTTTTGTCCTTAAGTGCCTTTATGGTACATAAGTAAGTGAGAAATATCCAGTCTAGACTTCCACATCAAATAGACCTGGGGTTGAAATCTCAGCTTGCTATTCACGACCTTTTTACTCTTGGCAAGTTATTTAATCACTCTGTATCTTTTGCTTCTTGATTCAATGTTAATGACAGCACCTTATGAATATGATTATAGCTAGGTTTGAATGAAATATGGTATGTAAAGTGCTTACAAGGGTGACTAGCACATTGAGGGTACCCACAAATGTCATTCCCTTCTTTTTCTCTCTTCCCATAAGAATCAAATTGATTCTTCAGTAAACTTCTATGCATCCTGACCTTTCACAGTCTAAGCTATCCTAGATTGGATACAGCCACCCTGTGTCAAGGGTTCATTCAAGCCAAATTAGTCAACACCAGTGCTGCTCCAGTAAGTCATAGGGCTTGATGGTTCGGGCTAAGGAGAGGTTTGATTCTGAGGAGAGGCTAGTGGTATGATAGTAGGGGTGCTGATAGAACTTCAGACAGGGAAGGGCAAGTTCAGAGAAAAATAATTTCTCATTTTATCTCTCCACTCTTCCTCTTTAAAATACTCTTCCATGAAACACGCCTAGATTATGTTAGAAAGGTTACCAACTGAAAATGACGGAGTCAAGACTCAAATATATGTTTATAGGACCATAGATTTCATGATCCTGAGGGAATGAGAGAGACATTGACATTGGAAAGGTGTAGAAAAGTTAGATTAAAATCTTTGGCATCCTTTTAGATACTGTTAGTGTAGCCTGATACTTTGGTTGATATTGGGGGCTAAAGCAGAGAAAGTCCTAGAGTATTACTCTAAGCCTTTTAGCTTAGAAGATGTAGTTTTGGGGATATAGTCATTGCATTAACAGAGATGAGGAATTTAGGAGAGGAAGAGTGGTGGGGTCACATTAGTAAATTTGGATTTGAATGTTTCATGAATTTCAAGACCTGAAATAGACTGAAGTTACAAATGTAGATAGAAAATCTCAACTGGACATACAGACCTGGAACTATCAGCATATTGTAATAGTCAGAGGTATAATCATAGATAAAATTGCTCAAGAAGAATGTATGAAGGTAAAAAAGAAGAGCAAGAGAGATGGAGTAGTCTTTTGTCTGAAATGTTTTTGCATTTTTCTTGCTAAATAGCATAAGCCTAGTGTTATATAGGTTTATTTCCTAAATCTTGTTTTTATCCCTATTGGATTATTAGCTACATGAGGACAGAGACCTCTCTGATTAATTTCCACAAACTAGCCAACATCTAGCAGAGAGCCCTGTGCATAGTATGCACTCATTTTATTGGATTGTCCCAAAGTATGGGGATGCTATTAGTTCTGGGACTCTGAAGGAGGCATGATGGGAGGCTTTGGTTTTCAGCTAGCAGCCAGGGTATGAACTGTGATTTGGGAACACTGCAGGTGAATAAAGGTGCCTACTGCTCCAGTCTTAACAAGGGCTGGGTTATGTCCCTCATTTAAATGTGGCAATATAATTATGTCCAAAAGTATAAATTACATGTTTTATTGGATAAATATTCTCAGGTTTGATATTCAATAGAACTTTGTATAGGCAGAAAGAAATCCTTCACTATAAGCTTTCACATTCTGAGGAAAACAGCCCATTAAAGTAAATAACAAACTGAATTTTTATTTGTTTTAAAATTTAAAAATTGGGGCCAGCAGGGGCCATGGTGATTCAGGTGCTAGACGCCCACCAACCATGATTCAAGTCCCAAACCCAGCAGCTTGAAAATCACGTCAGGTGTGTGTGCATGCATGCCCAAAATCCCAAGAGGAGAATGGAGAAGGGAGTGCGGCATGGCCATACCCCATGGGGGATGATTTCTCACTTTCCTTCTCGCTGTCTCTCTCTATCTCTCTCCAGTGCCAACACATACCCTATGGCAAAAACCTAAAAAAATTAGGAATAATACTTCAACTATATATCACAATACAGCTGCTTAAATAAACTATTCACTAGTTATACTGAGACTTGAGAAGACATAGAGCACCAAATAAAACCAGAGTATTGCTAGTTCATTGTTGCTAAAAGACAAAATCAATACTTGATTGCTTTGAATTAGTATACCCAGCCATGCAAATCTTTAACCTCAGATTAAGTAAATGTAGGACCATGACCCAACCTACAACAGTAACATTTAGAAATAGAGAATTAACTGGCACAGAGCTTATTTGTAAAGTGTAGAACTGTACTGCTGCCCAAGCTAGTTTTTTTTTTTTTTTTTTTTAATCATTCTATCTGGAGTAGCTACAGAATTATGTCAGCAGAATTTTAACTGATTGGCATTTCTGTGGCCCTTCCCTTTCTCCTACTTCTATTCATTTTATAACATAGCTCATAAGTGAGGTCTTCCTATTATTAGTGATATTTTGTATCACTTTTAAGGTTGTATTGTGGTCTAGATGCTTGGCCTCATGGTTAAGGCAGCCAGATCCCTCATGGCTGGCTATGTGGTTTGAGTTCCAGTCCCAGGGACTTTAGAAGCATGCCAGGCCTGTCTGCATATGTGATCAAAATCCCAAAAGGAGGGAGATATAGAAAAAAAGGGATTATGACATGACCATTCCCCATGGGGGGTGGTGGAACTTTCTCCTCTTCTTCTGTCTGCTCTAATGAATGCACGAGCCCTCTAGTCAAAATAAATAAATAAATAAATAAATAAAGTTTGTTTCCTTTGATAATATTACACATAGTTTTACAAATCACCATTGCCCTTGTTTTTTTTTTTTTTTTTTTTTCTTGGAGATGTTTTTGCTATAGGGCGCGTGCACTCGCCAGACAGACAGAGAGAGAGACAGAGAGACAGAAAGCGAGAAATCACCCCCCGGGGGGATGGCCACACCGCAATCCCTTCTCCTCCATTCTGCTCTCAGGATCTTGGGCACGCACGCACACGCACCTGGTGTGAGTTTAAGCCACTGGGTCCGGGACGCAAACCGCGGTCGACTACGTGGGAGTCCAGCGACATAGCCATTACGCTAACTGCTGGTCCCCATTTCCCTTGTTTTTAAACATTCATTGATTTATTCAAAATTTAACAATAATATATTGAGTTCCTGCTATGTGTCAGATACTGTCCTAGGCATTAGAGCTGCAGTGGTTTGCAAAACTAACAAGGAACCAATTTATACATTGTATAATGATGAAGACAGATAATAAACAAACAAATACATATATAAACTAGATAATTTTAGATAGTGATCTGTGCCATGGAGACAAAATACGATAATGAGATGGAGTGATTTCATGGTGGTGGTTGTTGAGATGGGAAATGTTAAGATTGTCATTAGTAAAAGCTTCTCTAAGGAGGTGACATTTGAGCTGAAACTCAAGTGTTGGGAAGGACTAGGCCAGGCAAGAATATGGGAGAATAGAGTCCCACACAGATTGAATAGTAGGTGTGAGGCTCCAAGGTGGAATGACTTGGGAAGTCTGCTGGACAGAAGAAAAGCCAATGTGAGAATAGTGAGGTAAGGCAGAGGAGAGTATGCGATTTGAAGTTCGAGAAGCAGGTATAGTTGAGCTCCCTCAGCCTCATGGGACATGATAAGAAGCTTGGATTTGATTCCAAGGACATTGGGCTGTCCCTGTTGGGTTTACCACTCTGGTTCTGGCATTTGCTTTAGGATCCCTGAGTTTTCTGGAGTCTTGCTTCTTTCTGTAGTGAATGATGGCCAGATTTTGCTGTCTCCAAGAACCACTTCCATCTCCAGAGATTAAGAACCATCCTTTCTGTCCTGCTACAGCCCCTCTCCCATTTTACTTCTACCTGCCCTGGCTGTGAGTGGGAATTAATTGCTCGTTATTTTTCACAGAGGGGCATCTCTGGAATTTGGAGTTCTGGTTAGAAAAAGTTTCCCACTAAAATAAAAGACAGCATGAATCATCCTGGGACAGATGAGTGTGTTTTTTTTTTTTACAGCAGCGCCCCTCAGACAGATGCAAGGTTATAGCTGCCAAGGTGGGGAAACATTTCCCAAGGGCATCTGTCTCAGACAGTTCATGAGAGATTCCTGCAGTGTCTTTGATGTCAACATGGACTTGAGGAGATGTCAGGGTAGTGGGACCTTTTAGTGTTTGATAAGGAATTTTCAAAAAGGTGAACTCCAGGAACCAGCAGTTAGCGTAATGGCTATGTCGCTGGACTCCCACGTAGTCGACTGTGGTTCGCGTCCTGGACCCGGTGGCTTGAAACTCATGCCAGGCGCGTGTGTGTGCGTGCCCAAGATCCCGAGAGGAGAACAGAGGAGAAGGGATTGCGGCGTGACCATCCCCCCTGGGGGGTGATTTCTCGCTTTCTGTCTCTCTCTGTCTGGCGAGCGCACGCGCCCTATAGTGAAAAACCTCTCCAAAAAAAAAAAAAAAAGGTGAACTCTGGATCTGGGATATCTCCATGCCTACATCTTGGCCCAAGGAAGATAGACTACATGTGATGGGTTGGAGCCATTAGAAAGTTAATCTCCATCATTAGGAATTCCATCAAAATGGGGATAAATTTGCTCATAGAATTTTGTTCTTCTCCTTTCTCAGATTTTGTATACACCAAACTGCCTTCTTATTGTCATAAGGAACCTTTTTCATTTTCACTATGCTATTCAATTCACAAACATTGCCATATATGTGACCTAATATCATCATCAAACAAACCCCACAAGGTAGGTTTTATTCTGTGCTAAAGATTATGAAGCTGAGACCCATAGAAAATGTCCGAAAGGGCCAACCACAGTAGCGAAGTGGTAATGCAATGCTTTGAAATGCTGGGCCATATGGGAAAGACCTAAGTTCACATCCTGAAGTCTCCCTGTGCATGCATGCCAGGTGTGTGTGTGTGTGTGTGTGTGTGTGTTTACATATGTACATGTGTATCTGTGATCCTGGCTAGCTGAGACTTGGGTGGATTATAGTGTAAATCTGTTCTTCTGCCTCACTATCTCTTTTTCTGTAGAAATAAATAGGGGCCAGCAGGTGACGTGCTAGTTAAAGAGCTGGACTCCCACATGGCTGACCATGGTTCAGTGCCAAAGATGGAGGCTTGAAAATCATGCTGGGTTTGTGCGTGCCCAAAACCCTGAGAAGAGAATGGAGGAAAAGAGACTGTGGTATGACCATCCCCCATGGGGGATAATTTCTTGATTTCCCCCTCAGTGTGTCTCTCTGCCTTTCTCCGGTGAGCACACGTGCCCTATGACAAAAACTTTAATAAATAATAGTAAGATAATAATAATAAAACAAACTTTAAAAAAAGAGAAAATGACCCCAGAAAAATATCAATCTTTACATAAAGTGTAGGGACATGAATGAATATAATGACTGTCTTGGAAATAGGGCCAACAGGACATTTTTACTGTTTAATTGTGAAATATGAATAACATAGTTTCTTTGTCATTGCTGCAGATAGAAAAACTGAATTAGTTAGGGTTAATCTATAGTTGTTGCTAGAAAGCAGTTATTAATTCTTCCAATAGTTGTTTTTAAGTTTCCTACAGCTGAAATGAATTTTTTCAGAAAGGTATTTCCTTTAATTTTTCCATTCTATTTATTTCATCTTTGGTACATGTCTTAGTTAATTTCTATTGCTATAAAAGAATACTGAGACTGGGTGATATATAAAGAAAAGAGGTTTATTTGACTCATGATTCTGGTGGCTGAAAAGTCCAAGAGCATGGGGCTGGCATATGGCTGACCTCTAGTGCTACCTTTCAACATGACCAAGAAAGGCTGAAAAGAATGTGGGCGTGTGCAGACACAGAGACATGTTGGCAGTGGACTTGTTTTTATAACAAATCTAGCCTTAAGAGATGGCCTTAATCTATTCATAAGAGAGCCACCCACATGTCTCAGACACCTCCCACTAGGCTCCAACTCCCAGCAGTGCCACTTTAGATGTCAAGCTGCAGAATGAGTTTTTAGAGGACATATTCACAAACCATAGCAGTGTAGCTCTAGATGAAGTGAACCACTTGTTAATATTCTGTTTGCTGATATTAAGTACACTGTTTAATAATATATATTTTTTTAAATTTGAGAAAATCTGCTGTTTCCTTTAGTGGGTCAGGTGATATGGTTGGAGATGGTAGACCTTTAAAATGGAAGAAGAAACTCTTACTAATGACAAAACTCTTACTAATGAAGATGAGGCTCCATTTATACAGTAACAGGTGGTTCATAATTCTGTGAAGGATATTTGATAATATCTTAATTGGGGGGATGGAAATAAGAGATATATCTCAGTTTCCCTAGGTTTTTGTAACCAGTGGTGTTACATGTAAATCATCCTTTTAATAGAGTTGTTAATTTTAAGGACGTTTAGGAAGTAACTGTAAAAGAAATTGAACTCTTATTTATAAACCTACTATAATGTTCCAGGAACTATGATGATATTTTTCTGAATGTTATTCCATCTTCTTTCCACAAAAATAATGGGAAGAAATACTAAGCCTTTTTACAGATGAGAGAATGCCACTGATAAGACGTTAAGTACTATGCTCCAGGAACAAAGCTGGTAAGTGGCAGATTCAAGATTCAACCCAAAGATTCAAACTTTGGAGATTGACTCCAAAGCCTAACTTTCCATTACAGCCCTTATAGGGACGTGAATGAACTTTCTTACTTAAAATTGTTGATTTATTTGTATTTTAACATATGCATCTTAGCCTAGCTTTTTAAAAAAGCATATTTATTTCATTAAGGAGTGAGAGAGAAAACTAGAGACAGGGACAGCACCTCCCATAGGACCTTGATGGTTCAGTCTACACCTAAACTCAGCCTGCCCGGGATCATGTGAATATGCATGCCTGCCATATTCATGGAGGTCTCTAGACATGAACCTGGAACCCTTCCATGTGGGACAGTCTTGCAGAGCATTGTGTTTTTACAGCTGTGCTACCATCTGACCACTATCATAGCCTAGCTTTTTATCGTATTTAGGCCTTACTCTTATATTAAGCAAGATTGACCTCCCTAATTCCAAGAATCAGGTGGCTGAGTTGTAGAAAAGTTATTGAATCACTTTGTGTGATACTTCTTTTGGCTGTTTGGTTTAGTAGAGCAGTCCCCCTTAGTATCAGGGCTTCTGGCTATTTGATTAGCTTCTTCTTGGGATTGTCAAAAATATCTAAAGTATTTTAATGAAATAGAGCTTTAAAAATGAGATAAATCACACTGTGGGCCAAAGAGAACTCTAAACACTTGCTAAGCCATCCAATGATGTATTGAAGTGCCATTAAACCTGCAATGTTAACTCCAAATGAAAACAAAATGAGACTAGAAAAATGTACAGTTTTCATGATAAATTTATAATATTGAAATCAAATCAACTTAAGGTATGATTTCACAATACATGTGTCAAAAAGGAAATTACTAGAACTGGGAGAATGTAGGAAAAGCCAATAAGAGCTCAAAGGGACATTGTTATCATTGGATTTTTAAGAATTAGAAGTACATGAGATTCATATATACCTACTTTTTGCATTATAGTTCTAAATTCTTTTGATTACAAAGGAAAATATATTTGCAATGTCAAGATTTCTACCTCAATGGAAATTACTTATCAGGATACAAACTGTGAGAATTTAAAGTAATTTCAGATTGGAATTATTTTTATCATGGATATTTGTTAGTTTGCTTCTTATGCTCCAGCAGAATTTTCCTCACGGTTTTGGCCTACGTTTCCATCTCCAAGACATAATCTTGCAAGATCACCTCTCACCCTTATCTCTTGGTGACTGGGTACTGAAATGGGACATTATGAACTTGATCTGACAACTTAATAAGATGTAATAAGACCTGAAATAGGGGCAGTGCCCTTTCAACTGAGAAGATCTAGATAGGTACAGAATCTTTTCAAGGGTGTGTCTAACTAAATTCCCTTTAAGGGTTCTCTTTAAAACATTAAATGTCTTTTCCTGTTTCAAACTAGAATGTGATCAGTTGGAATATTGGCGAGGAACAGGTCATTAGCAAAAACTCCAATGAAGACAATTGGCTTTGGGTTTGATTTTCCTGTTTTTGCGGTTAGCTTAGCACCAGATGGTGCCCTAGTGAGTTCTGTATAAATAATACAATCATAGGGTTGAGTGATTCTCTACCAGTCACAGACTCAAGCAGAAAATAGCACTTGTCTTTCCACACAAGCTTATGTAGATTCTCTTATTGCTGAATTGTTCTTATGCAGCTCTAACTTTTGAATTGTTTCAGTTGGTGTTTTTTTTTTTTTTTTTCTTTTCTGTTTGTTTGTTTTTAATTGGTCAGGCAAGCACCCAAATCCTCACTTGGACCCTGAGGTGAGGGCTGCTGAATTTGAGGATCTTTAGTTGATACAGCCATCCATTGCAGAAAGGAGAGGTAAAGATGCAAAATTCTCTGCACTCCCTCTAATTTTTCTAAAAGAGAAGGGTAGCCCTAACCTTCCCTTGACAGTTGGTGCACATTAGGGAGCGATGGAACTGGCTTTGCTCATAGAAACCTTATGACAGCCTCAAGGTCTAGCTCGAGTGCCAACTCCAGCCCATCACGCTCAATGATCTTTCTCTGGGTTCTTATGACAGTTACAGTTTGTACCTCAAGATTTAGCTATTCATTATGTAATGTTAGGTATTATACTTCCCGGCACCTCTCCCTATGTGTGTAAGTCTTGTCTCACTGATTTTCTCACAGCCTACACTAACTTAACACAGGATTGTGCATTTAATCATTGTTGGCTTGACAACACGTATGTGGGTCACCGTTCCTACACATTGGAACACAATTTTAGTGGTCAGTATCCCATTGAATAAATAGAGTTCATACATTGTGACATAAAGGATTCTAGTTCCTTAAAAATTGATAAAGAAAAAAAAATGAAAAGCCGCCTCCGCTCTTCCCTTTATATTATCCTGAAGATTTGACCCATATAGTAGCAAACCACAGAAAAGGTGCTAAAACACATTTGGTGAAAATTAGGCAGAATCGCCAAGAACCATTATTTTTTGAAAATGGTCTCTACTTTTATTTTTGGAAGCACAGAAAAAAATCATATAGTGTACCCTGCCGTCATACAGACCTTCAATAAAATCGACCCACTCCAGTGTCTCTGTCAAATCTTGGAGTTCATTTCCAAGTCATTATTATTTTCTATTTGATAAATGTTTTGAGTAATCTCAATACAGTCATTAGGGTATTCAGATCAGCCTATTTGAACTAGTGATTTGTTAATCATATTCGAATAACCCATTTATTATATCCCAGAGTATTTTATAGAGTTCTCAAAGTGTGTCCTGTAGAATATTAGTAGTGCACAAGACATGAATAGACGCCCCTTGGGAAAAAGAGTGTTTTGTGGTTGTTTGGAGAAATGTTACATACTTTATTTGCTTCTTGGGACATCACGGAGTATCTTAAAGACTCTGAGGAGTCCTGCAGAAAAACTAGCTGTTTAATTTGTTTAACTTAGCATTTAGCAAACACATTTGACCTTAGGAAGTGAAATATTTAGTGAATATTCTGTGCCAGGTGTACATTAGCTTATCAAATCTTTACACGAAGACTCTAAATTAGGTATTATTATCTGTATTTACAGATGGTGAATTGAGGTTTCTACTAAAAAAAAAAAAAAAAAAAAGAAAAACTTGTTCCAGATCATACAGTGACAGAGTCTTATATAATGAGTTTTTATGTAGACTCTGCCACCAATTAGCTGTACACAACCATTTTGGACACATAAATAAATTTTATCTTTTTTATTTAAAAAACAACATGCTTATTTTATTACTTGAGAGGGAAACAGGGACCCTGAATAGGGTCTTATCTCACTGTAATCCCCTCTTAACCATACAGCCAGTCAAATCACAGATCAGGGTGCTAAGAAGCACCGTGCACATTTCAAGTAGACCCAGAATCTGAATCTCAGGCTTCCAAACAGCTCCAGGGCTGTGGAATGGCACATTATCTGCTGGGCAGTCAATCTTGTCTCAATTTCCTTATCTGTGAATCACATTTCAATAATAAGATTGCTTTGAAGATTAAATGAATTGAATTTATATTGCCGTGTTGGAGAAAATGTAAAATACCACACAAGTAGTGTTTGCACTTTACAAAACTAGGAAAAGAAGGATGAGGGTACAAACTAGTTCCTATGAAAGAACATATGCACTCAAAGCATAAAATGCTAAGTGCTAGACATTTAAAAGAAAAAGCAAGCCAACAACAAAACAAATACCTGTAGCTAGCCCAAATGACCACTAAGATACCTACATTTTTATTTATAACTGTAGACTATTCTTAAGTCTTTTTTTTTTTTTTTTGAGAGGTTTTTGCTATAGGGCATGTGCGCTCACCAGACAGACAGAGAGAGACAGAGAGACAGAAAGCGAGAAATCACCCCCCAGGCGGGATGGCCATGCTGCAATCCCTTCTCCTCCGTTCTCCTCTCGGGATCTTGGGCACGCACGCACATGTGCCTGGCGTGAGTTTCAAGCCACCGGGTCCAGGACGCGAACCGCGGTCGACTACGTGGGAGTCCAGCGACAGCCATTACACTAACTGCTGGTCCCAAGACTATTCTTGATATCGTCAGACTCTTAGACTCACGGGCTGATAAAATTGGATAGTACAGCATTAAGGCACCCAATGATACTGTTGTGAAGCATTAAGACTAGAAATACATTATGACTAGCTATTGAAGCTTTTTGAAGTTTGACAGAAACTTTCCATGCTTCTATGTGTTTAATCCATAAATTGAGCTTTTTTCATTTTACTTTTGTATCATTAATTAAGTAGTCACTACATAAACCACTGTGGCTCTGTCTCACTCCACCAATCCCACCTCATGATATCTGACTCTTAGAACTCTTCCAGCTTGTCATATTCACTGTATGAAGTAAACTCATTTGTACTTGGCTCTTAACAAACTTATTTTTTAATGATTACATTTGCTACTAATTTTTGAGAGTCCTTATGTTGTTTTACTTATAAATTCTATAGATAGATAAATAACACAATAGGATCAGCCCCATGGCCTAGGGTATGAGGGAACCAAATCCCAAATGACCAAACATGATTCAATTTTCAGCCTCAGCAGCTTGAAAAACATGCTAGGCACATGTGCATGCATGTCCAAAATCCTGATAGGAAGGCAAAATGGAGGAGAAGGGATCACGGCATGGCCACACCTATTGGGGGGTACTTTCTCCCCCCACCCCCTTGTGTCTCTGTTTCTTTCTGGTGAGTACACATATCTTCTGGCAAATAAATAAATAACACAATATATACATATACTAGTTCCAGATCTCTTTAGGTTTATTCAGCGTACCCACCTGTATGTAGTAGAGTTGGATTTGTCACGCAAAGGAAGAGGACTAATAATTATACATCTACCTTGCAAAACTGGAAACTGATTTCTGTGTTACCAAAGTTGAGCTGAATCCTGTTTTCAATCTAGAAGTAATTATCAAGGCAGTGCACAACTGAACTGAGGCAGACTGCATCTTGCATGCTGCATCCCTGAACTGTCATTAGCCGATATCATAAATACTGATATATAGTATAATATCCACCAAGTTTATTAAAAGAATAATTTAGAGGTCCATAGTGGTTTTACCATCCAGGGTTCTACCATTCTCAGAAGTGTGATGAGTGTTTCCGTGGTTTTCCTAGATTTTGTATTTATGAGTTGTTTATGGCTGTGACATTATTTTATGCCAGAATTCATTAACCTTTAAAAACTTTCCGATATGGTAAGGAACTATTGTCACCTCTAGTTTCTAGACACACCGAATGCATTCTAAAAAAGGAGATGGAACGATAGCATTCAGATCCACTGGAAACCGCTTTCTTTGGCCACTTGGTCTCTGAGGCATTGTGCTGGATGTGTTTGAGAGTGCAGAACTGCCACTGATATGATGACATTCTGGTTCCTTTGTTACAGCCCCAAATTACAAGCTTCATTCTGTGATAAGCAGAATTTCCTCAAAGGTGTGCATCTATCTCTTTACTGTAAAGAATACAAGAGAAATAATGCCACTACTGAAAGAATGGTTTCAATATATAAGGAAACGTAATTGCCACAACATCCATGCACAGTCTAAATGAGTATATACTCTGACAAAATCATTTCTCTAATGACAACTCTCTGGGTAGATTGGTGTTTCTCTTTGCTTCTCTTTGGGTCCTGATCAACAGAATTTAGGAAACTGAACGGGATAGATAATAAAAAACAGAGAGATACCTCTTCCACTCCTTTAGAAACGCTTCCCTCTGTGCAGCTCAAAAGGTGAAGCAACCTTCAGAAGTGCTTCTTAACACTTAAGTACTGAGCCTTGTACTGAACAGTGACTTAGGGAAGACTGAGATTGAATCTAAATCTATGTTAATATTGATTCTTGCCTGAAATAAATGTTTATGTCCTTGAAATAATTTGTTTGTGGTTGTTTATTCATTATTTTCTTTATATGTTAAATTGGGAGTCCTTTGGTCTCCTTCAGGTTCTGGATGGGCTAATTAGCCATTTTGTAAACCAATATAGTACAGTATTTCATCTGGATAAATTAATTTATAGTCTTGCATTGGAAAGTAATTAAAATGTCGTGGCAACTAGTTTTCAGTCCCCACTCAGCAATTGCTGTTTCTGTGTATATGAATTGGATGGTAAATTTCATTAGCTTGTTTTCCTGAGCAAAAGATAGTGTCTAATCATAGTCTCTGATCCACAGAGCTGCAGACCAAGGGCTTCAGCTTGCTAAGCAAAAGGTGTCCATGGCCCCTTTTTAGAGGTACAGGGAGGAGGAAGCTCCTTTTCACTTTGATGAAATATTTCTCGTTTGCTTGATGGTGTTTTTATGCTTGACAATTCCTACTTTATGAATTTTGAAAAAAAAAAAAAGTAAGGCTATTTTGTGTTGCAGTTTAAGCCTCTGTTTATTTATTTTGTTCTTCCCGAATAAATTCCAAGTACAATTGCAATCAATCCGTCAGGTCACTTGCCAATGTTCTTTAAAAGTAAATTTCAACATCGAAGTTTTATCTGTACATCCATTCATTTATTCTGTCACTCAACAAATATTTATTATATGCCTACACTGTTCAAGGTATTGTGCTAAATAGATCTTAAGGCATTTTTTGAGGACACAGCAAGACAAAGACAATTTCTTAAGTTCAGGATTTGTAGTTAGTCAAATTAAGTGTTAAAATACCAGATATTGGAACCAGCAGTTAGCATAATGGCTATGTCGCTGGACTCCCACATAGTCGACCGCGGTTCACATCCCGGACCCGGTGGCTTAAAACTCAGCCGGGCGCGTGTGCATGCGTGCCCAAGATCCCGAGAAGAGAATGGAGGAGAAGTGATTGCAGCGTGACCATCCCCCCTGGGGGGTGATTTCTTGCTTTCTGTCTCTCTGTCTCTCTCTGTCTGTCAGGCGAGCACATGTGCCCTATAGCGAAAAACCTCTCCAAAAAAAAAAAAAAAAAAAAAAAAAAAACCAGATATTTTCCAGAAGAATTCCAAATTGGTGATGGAATATTTATCAGCGAGTGTAATGCATTTTCATAACTGTAATAGTGACTAATCATGAAAACAGTAGCATCTTTTTTGAGTTAGTGACTTTTTTGGAAATTTAAATTGCTTGAATGTTAGCCCTTTTGAAAAACACTGACAGCCTTTTCTGTAATAGTCTGTGTAATCATGTGATTCATATTACTGAGCTTTTTTCCTGGGAAGACAGTTTACCTCAGGATCAAAATAAGAAATACTGTATTATGTTTGTGTTGCATACCTCAATTTTAACACGGTTAGTAAATTAATTTGGAGGAATTAAAAATCAGTGTGGCTTTGGGTTGTGAGAAGTTTATTTAGAATTCTTGGTAACATCTCTTTGCACTTTAGGTGAGATTTTAATAAAATACTTTATGTTGCTTTACGACATTTCTAGAATTTGTAGAAAAGAGGTCTGTGACTGCTTCGACATGTACGTACACTCACACTCACACACACATATCGGTTGCAAAAAAAAGAAGACTAGATTTTTCAAAATCAGTAGAAACAATATAATAGTTAATGAATCCATGCATCTAATTCAAAGTATACTTTTTGATTAGTTAAAATAAGGGGCCTGCAAAATACTAGTGAACTAGTATTTTGTGAACTAGTTTACATTATCTCAAAAGGAGTAAGAAAAGAGCAGAAGGGGCCATCAGGTGGTGTGGTGGTTAAGGCATTGTACTCCCATGTGGCCAACTATGGTTTGAGTTCCAGACCTGGTGGCTTGTTTCTCACTTTGGGTCTCTCTCTCTCTCTCTTTCTCATCAAATTAATAATAATAAATAAAATTAAATAATTATTTAAAAAGTAAAAGAGTAGAAACACCTTCTCACTTCAACCTGTTCTCAAATACTAAGTCACAATGATCACTCAGTCTGGTCTTCAGTATATAGGACCAGATATGTAGCTGGATTTATAACATGAGAGTGGAGTGGTACTGGTTGGTGTGTCTGGAAGCTGGACATTCCTGGAAGGCAGGGTTGTGCTGTTATGTGACAGCTGGGCACACCCAACACGGTGCCACTCTTTAACTTCTCTGTCTTACCAGACTCTTACTGATACACTGCTGTGTTAAACATCTTTTCACCAAAGATTAAAAGAGTTTAATGCTCTCTTTGTGGCTTCATGGTTAAGGGAGTCCAATCCCACATGGCCAATTGTGGTTCAGATCATAGCCCTAGCAGCTTGAAAAACACACTGGGTATGTACGTGCATGTGCCTCAAATCACAGGAAGATGTAGAAGTGGAAAAGAAGGGATTGTGATGTGAGCATGCTCCATGTGTGTGGGGGGGTGCTTTCTCTCTGTCTGTCTCAGGCAAGTGCATACACTCTCTGGTAAAAAAGCAAACAAAGGAAAACAATAATAACAAAAATAAGTTGAAAATCTAACTCACTTGGAAGAACCGTTTCCCCCACCCCCATCATTCTGCTACTACTATGGTAATCCTCTAGAGAAGTTTCCCTCATAAAGAACTCTGCTCCAGATGGCATAGGGAATTGGGATTGTTTATTAGGTCCAGATAATGAAATATTATAGACTTTCAGGGTAGAAGGAAACTTTATGGTGATTTAGGTCAATACTTACCTGGTTGACCTTTTGGGCTTAAATATTGACTTTTCTTCTTCTTCATTTCATTTTTTTGGCCCCAGCCCATGTCTCCAGCTTATCTTTTTGGATCTTGGCTATGTCATTTTGCAAGTTCATCAACAGTTCTAGGTCTGTGCTATTCACTTATGTCCTCAGCATTCCATCTACATTTTTATTCAATTTGTTGATTAGAGATCATGAGCAAGACTGGGCATTCTATACAGTATCACTCTTTGGTTCTGATTGCTAATCTCCGTAATTAATAACAAATCTTTCAGAAGACAGTTCTTGAAAGAAAATATACAAATGGCCAATGCGCATATGAAAACATGCTCAGGGACCAGCAGTTAGCGTAATGGCTATGTCGCTGGACTCCCATGTAGTTGACCGCGGTTCGAGTCCCAGACCCGGCGGCTTAAACTCACGCCGGGCGAGTGTGCGTGCATGCCCAAGATCCCGAGAGGAGAATGGAGGAGAAGGGATTGTGGCATGGCCATCCCCCCTGGGGGGTGATTTCTCACTTTCTGTCTCTCTGTCTCTCTCTTTCTGGCAGGAAAAAGAAAAAAAAGAAAACATGCTCAATCATCAGGGAAATACAAGTCAAAATCACAATGAGATAAAACATCACCCCAATTAGAGTGACTGTAATGAAAAAAGTCAAAGAATAACAAGTGCTAGAGAGGCTGGAGAGAAATAATACTTGTGCACTGTTGGTAGGAATATAAATTAGAATAGCCACTATGGAAAACAGTATGGAATTTTCTCAAAAAAAAAAAAAAAACTAGAAATAGAACTTCCTTATAATCTAGTAATTCCCTTACTGGATATTTTTTCCAAAGGAAAGGAAATTAATATATGGAATAGATATCTGAACTTCCATGTTTATTGCAGCATTATTAACAATAGCTTGAAATCAACCAAGTGTCCAACAAGTAATGAATGGATAAAGCAGATGTAATGCACACACATACACAGTGGAATACTATTCAGCCATAAAACAAGGATGAACTCCTGCCCTTTAAGGCACAATGAATGGATGAATCTGGAAAAAAAAAAAAAAAACACCTAAGTTAAATAAGCCAGGCTCTGAAAAACAAATTCCTCATTTCCTTCCTCATTAATGGAAGCTAAAATTTTGATGATATAGCAGTAGCGAATGTATTGGTGGATACCAGAAGCTAGAAAGGTGATATGTTGGAGGACAGGGAGAACTTGGTTAACAGAAACACAAGTGCATGTAAGTAAGTTTAATAGGTTAGAGAATACTATAGCACAGTGAAGAACATTGATGACAATTGAATATATATATCAAAATAACATAAGCAGATCTTGAATGTGCACAGCACAAAGTAACGATAAATGTTGGAGGTGATGATTATGTTTATTACCCCTTATTTGACTATTACACATTATATACATGTTTTGAGAAACTGCATGGTACCACACAAAGATGTACCACTATTATATCCAAATTAAAAATGAAGATAAATTATTTTTTTAAAAAAAGAATGTTCAATTGCTCTTGTCTCTAGTCTTTGTGGTTATTAAACCTTTTATTCAAGGGGCAAATAACTTTTCCTATTTTTAACTTCCTCTATTTTTCCAAAGCAAGCCTGGAAATAATCTGGTTTCTAAATATAGTGGCTTATCAACTCATCATAAAACTGATGCCACCTTTTCTGAAAGTAATATTGGTGAAAATCCTGCTACATATCTTGCAGGAAATATTTTTGGGATATCTTGTAATACCCGTGGTGTCTTTCTGTGCCTGGATAATTTAGTTTGTGCGGTTTCAGTATATTTGTATTATAATTTTCTATCTGAAGGAATAGTCCCTTGAAATTGTATACACTAATTACTGTAGTCTGTAAAATAATACTTTTGAATGTGTGGGAGGTAAGGCTTTTTAATGAAACATTTAAATATAATTGTTGTTTAAACATCATTTCGCTTAAAAGATGTGTATTAATTAATTTTTCTTATAACTGTAGGTTTGAGGTGGTTTATTGTTAATTAATCTCTATACAAAGAAAAAAAAAAGCAAATGTGCTGCCCAAATTTATCCCAGTCTATTTTTAATATACTTTATATTTATGCAAGTATATTTGCAAAGGTTTAGCTCTAACTATTTATTTCCACTAAATTGAATGCTAGAGAAGATTTTTTTTCTTTGCTTGCAAATCAAATCACCATGATAGTATTATTGAGAGTTTGAATCTACTTTTCAGTGTGAAAGCATCTTTAAATTATCATTGTTAAGGTCAACTTAGAAAGGGATGTGTCAAGCAATAGAAAACTCAAGTCCTAAAACCAAACAGACCTGAGTCATGATTATGTCATGCCATTTTGTAGCTGAGGCACCTTGAATAAGTTATTTAATGTGTCTAAATCTCAGTTCTTCATTTGTAAGATGGAAACCAGAATGATGATGGATACCTACCTCATAGAATTGCTTTAAAAATTCCATGAAGAGTTTTCAAATAAAGCGCCTACCACATTGCTTAATACAAATTAAGAATTGGATAAATCAGGATTTGGGACAGCAGGTGGCATAGTGGTTATGGGGCTGGACTCCCATATGGCCAAACCGTGGTCTGAGTCCCAGACCTGGTGCCTTGAAAATCATGCCAGGCACATGTGCGTGGGTGGCATGCCCAGAGGAAAATGGAGAAGAGATTGTGGTATGGCCATCCCCCTAGGGTTGTGATTTCTCAGTTTCCCTCTCACTGTCTCTCTCTGGTGAGCGCATGTACTCTATAGCAAAAAGCTTTAAAAAATATGAATAGATGGGGCCAGCAGATGGTGCAGAGGTTAAGGTGACTGGATCCTATGGCCTACTGTACAGTTTAAGTCCCAGACCTAGCAGCTTGAAAATCACACAGGGTGTGTATGTGCGCGTGCCCAAAGTCCCAAGAGGAGAATGGAAGAATGGGATTGCAGTGTGGTCATCCCCTCTGGGTTTTATTTTTTTCCCCTCAATTCCCTATCTCTCTCTCTGCTCTGCTTGCCAGAGAGACAGAGAGAGAGAGAAAGAGAGAGAGAGAGAGAGACAGAGAGAGAGAAACAACAAAAAAAAAGGAATTACACAAATGGTTATCAAGTTCTCAAGTTTTATCTGCATGCAAAACTCTTAAAATGTCCAAGAAAAAGTTGACGTGTTAGTAATAAAACATGGGGACCAGCAATTGGTGAAGTGGCTATGTCACTGGACTCCCATGTAGACGACTGGGTTCAAGTCCCAGACCCAGTGGCTTAAACTCACACCAGGCGCATGTGCATGCATGCCCAAGATCCCGAGAGGAGAATGGAGGAGAAGGGATTGAGGCGTGGTCATCCCCCCTGGAGGGTATTTCTTGCTTTCTGTCTCTGTCTCTTTCTGTCTTTCTGGTGAGTGCATGCGCCCTATAGCAAAAACTTCTCCAAAAAAAAAAAAAAAAAAAAAAAAGCTCAAACATGTATTGCACAGAGCTCTGTCAATCAAAAGGGTCATATTTCTTTCTTTCTTTCTTTCTTTCTTTCTTTCTTTCTTTTTGAGAAATTTTTGCTATAGAATGTGTGTGCTCACTGAAGAAACAGAGAGAGGTGGAGAGACAGAAAGCAAGAAATTTCCCGCTGAGGGAATGGCCACACCACACCCATGTCCTCCTGGGATCTTGGGCATGCATGCACATACCCCTGGCATGAGTTTGAAACCACTGGATCTGGAATTCAAACTGCAATTGGCCATGTAGGGGTCCAGTGATGTAACCACTATGCCATCTGCTGGCTCCTCAAAAGGTCATATTTCTTAAACATCTTTTTTTATGATAATTATGGATTATATTATCTGACTCATACAACGTAGCAATATATTTGAACTTCAGACTATTCTAGAAGACCTATTTCACAAAGCCACCATACCAATAGTGTCAAAAACATATCTGAATCATTAAACTTACCATACTGAGCTGAAATGCATTGTAAGTGGGATCATAAGTTCACGGTTCACTGTACTGCCCTTCCGTGACCCACTGTCCTTACATGACCCTTACGTGATAAATAGTCTATAGGAAAAGAAAGAACAAACAAAGCAGTAATCTTCCCATAAGAGATCTGACTATTTTGAATTTAAGTTGGGAATGGGCTTCCTTAAAATAACTTTAAGTTTAGACTTTTTTTGGATATTGTGTTTCCCTGTCAAAGTCAGCTAATTTGACTATAGTTTTGTTTGAATATTTTTTATTTCTTAGGTAAAGCCTAAGTTACAAAAAATACAGCCATACTATGGCTCCAAATAACATGTCCTTGAGTGGAGTATACCCCTATAGAATATTAAAAGAGTAATGAGGTTTAATGATTGCCAGTCCTGGAAGGACCCAGGTGAAAAGAAAAGCCAGCAGCCCAACTCATATAAGAAACCACCTGAGAGAACACATCCAGTAGATGATACCAGCTGCTCAGCATGGCCTCAAGGGTGCTTGTGCAAATTGTTCTCCACACAAGGCTCTGCTGAAGCAATATGAATTTGGGCTGAAATGGAGCCTGCACTCCACTCATTGTGGGTCTTTTGTAGTCGTTCCACCTGAAGGTGACGTTTTGTTGTAATTATTCTGCCCAAAGTGAGGTCCTATCCTATTTTGTACAAAGGTGCTTCCTGGAGAGTTCAGGCCTGGCAGTCAGTCTCCACTCAGTCTGTGCACACCATGTGCTTTCAGATTGTACCTGAAGGGATAGGACCCTTTAGTAGAGAACATGGCCTAGAGTAGGAGTTGAAATGAGGTATCTACATTTCTTTTGTTTTTTTTTTTTTTGGAGGTTTTTTGCTATAGGGCGCGTGCGCTCGCCAGACAGAGAGAGACAGAGAGACAGAAAGCGAGAAATCACCCCCCAGGGGGGATGGTCACGCCGCAATCCCTTCTCCTCCATTCTCCTCTCGGGATCTTGGGCACGCACGCACACGCGCCCGGCGTGAGTTGTAAGCCACCGGGTCCGAGACACGAACCGCGGTCGACTACGTGGGAGTCCAGCGACATAGCCATTACGCTAACTGCTGGTTCCCCATTTCTTGATTCCACAACATTTCTAGAAATAATACACGGATTACATTAGTAGTCTAATGAAGAGAACTGAGACTTTTTTTTAGACAGAAAGACCAGAATATTAATCCTATTTTCCAAATTTGTTGGCTTTGCAACTTTGGTCAAGTAATGGGGAGTGTGGGATGTATAAATAAATCAGACTGATTATAACATTTTAAATGATCATATATGCTGTAAATATTAAGTTTCAATGAAATTTGGAATATGAGTAGGAACAAATGAATGATTCATGAGACCAAAAAAAAAAAAAAAGACTCTTTGGAGATCAGCGTAATGGTTACATAACACAGCTGACTTCAGTTCAAGTCCCAGACCCAGTGGCTTAAAACTCATGCCAGGCATGTGTGCGTGCATACCCAAAATCCCGAGAAGAGAATGGAGGAGAAGGGGTTGCAGTGTGGCCATACCTCCAGCAGGTGATTTCTCATTTTCTGTCTCTCTGTTTCTCTCTGCCTTTCCAGCAAGCACACAGACCCTGTAGCAAAAACCTCTTTAAATAAAGAAAAAAACTCTCTGCTAGTTAAAAGCGAAACAGTCATCCTATGTACAACATTTTCCTTGGATCAAAATCACCTCTGGTCCATGTTGACTGGTAGAATATAAAATGTATGTTCCTTTACAATTTTGTAAATTCAAGAATTCAGAGAACCACTTCTTACACAATGACTGCCTTTAGGACTTAGAGAAAAGTGACTTCTTGGGCTGTAATCTGGCCTGTTGGGATTTGAGCTATAGAGGGGAGATGTCTTCACACTGCTACATTTTGAATATTCTGAGATATAAAGCATCAAATCAGACCACTGAAATTAGCTGATGTTAGCCCTGAGTCCTAACCTTACAAACACATTTCAGAAATTGATAGGTAGTTTACAAGAATCCTATTTTGCTAACAAGGTTATTTTTTCTTTAATGTCTCAAATAGAAATAGTTTTGTGGGGAAGAGTCCATTTCATATAGAATATACTTATCAGCAATAATGTTCCAAGGTTGATATTCACGTAAAACTGGGAAAAGTAACTGGTGGTTCTAGTAGGTTTCATTGTGAGGATATGCAGTGTATTAATAGATTTTTAAGTGGTTGGGTCAGGCACAAGTTTTTCTATAGGAACATTGAAAAAAAATCCTAAGAATAAATAATAACAAAATCAAGGTCTAGTAATATCATTATTTTTTTATTAGCTCCAGAATTATGGGAAGAAACCCTCTGGAAAATAATTTTCTTCCATTGTAAATACTTTTAGTAAACATTGAATCATAGAGAATGTTTTGTATGTTGTTTGCTTCGTTTTATAACTTGCTCCATGATTCACTTATTTAATTATGTTCGCTATCTGTTCCTTGTTGTTTTCTGTTGGAATTTGGGTCAGAACCCACAGTAATTTATGATTTACAAATACCTACTTCTCTAGAGCATTTTACTCCCATATCAGAGAATTAAATTTCATCCAAAAATTTAAATTTTCTAGCATCTATGTTCTTTGATATCACATCTGCTGTTGGATTTTACTTTTGTGAAGAGTATTGCTTTTCATGTTGACTGTTTTAAATGTGTCTTTGGGTTTTTGTTATTGTTGTTTTCATTGGTGATATTTGGGGGAGTAATGTTAAATTAGTTCTACAGCTTTTTTTTTCCTTTTTTTTTTAGTTTGGCAGCTATAAAGACTAACGTTTTAACTACAAAGTATTATCAGGAAGAATAATCTTAAAATGCATAGAACACTTAAGTATAACATGACCTTTCCCCTTCCTTTTCTTGATTGAAGAGCTTTCTTCTGTTGGGATCCTTAAATTGACAAGCTAGTTAGGCAGCGAATGTGTTTGTTTCCTAAATTGTGTGAGTTGTTACATTCTAGAGAGTTCCACTTTAAAAATTTATATACAAGGGATCCAGCAGATGGAGTAATGGTTATGTCACTGTACTCCCACATAGTCTACCATGGTTCAAGTCCCAGACCTGGCAGCTTAAAACTCATGCCAGGCACATGTAAGATCCCGAGAGAAGAATGGAAGAAAAGAGATTGTGACCTGGCCATCTCCCCTGGGCACGATTTCTTGCTTTCTGTCTCTCTGTCTCTCTGGCAAGTGCACACACCCTATAGCAATAACCTCTCAAAATATTTGTATACAAGAGAAGGAATAATTTCAGCACTTTGTAGAAATTATTTGGAAGTTTCTTATACTTTTATGAAGGAAACTTCCTATTTACAACATCACATTGGCGGGGCGAGCAGTTGGCACAATGGCTATGTCGCTGGACTCCCATGTTGTCGACTGCAGTTTGAGTCCCGAACCCGGTGGCTTAAACTCGCACCAGACACATGTGTGTGCATGCCCAAGATCCTGAGAAGACAATGGAGAGACGGGATTACGGTATGGCCATCCCCCCTGGGACGTGATTTCTCGCTTTCTGTCTTTCTCTGTCTTTCTGGCGAGTGCATGTTCCCTATAGTAAAAAAACTCTCCAAAAAAAAAAATCACATTTGCAGACAATGGTCTAAATTTATCCCATGCTTTTTCATTCTACTTTTTTGCTTAATGTTCCTTAACACAGAATGTCATCATTTGTCATCTCTCTCTCTCTCTCTCTCTCTCTCTCTCTCTCTCTCTCTTTATTGGGGGAGAGGTATTGTCTGCAGGGAGGGTCTTTCTTGCCATGCACTGATTCTCTTTTCCCAGTCTCCCAGTTAGCTAGGATCACAGGAATGTGCTGCTGCCTCTAGCATGTTTACATTGGACTGAGATGCAGCTCAATCATCATGTAGTGGCACTCCACTACTTGTGCTACCACAGCTGGACCTCTCTGTCATCTTCTATCATTGTCTCCAGTCTTGTCCCTCAACCTACCAGTCCATTCTGCACAATGCAGCCAAAGCGATTCACCATTCATGTCACTCTTCTGCTTCCAACTCTTCGTTGACTAGATTAAAAATCTAAAATACTAACATAGCCAACTAAATCTTCCCTAATCTGGTGTGTCATAATCTCATTTCCCACTTTTTTACTTGATGTAGTCACAGTCACTGTTTCCTGGGCGTACCATGACTTTTATTACGTGGTTCCTTTGTCTATGCAGTTATCTCTGTTCATTTTACCCAGAATATATTACCCACATTCTGGACATGGTGAGTTCCTACTTCTCCTGAAAGACTTAGCTGAAATACCACTTCCATGTGCAGCCTTTTCCAGCCAGCCCCTACACAGAATTAATTTCTATATATTTCAAAAAACCCTCTTTGCATAATCGTATTATAACTTCTCCACATAGCCTCACAATTTTCTGTTTATGTGGCTTTCTGTCCTTAATAGCCTAGCGAACATTGTTATAGTAATCATTTTTGTTTCTTAGGCTTCTAATATAGTGTCTGACAAACAGTGAACACTTCATACTTACTGTTGAATAAGCAAATGAAAGAATAACAAGTGCAGCATGGACTTCATTTTGAATAGTCAAGCATAGCTTGAAGCCTCAAATTCCAACACTTGAAGAGATAAATAGCATTACAAGGAAATTGACAAAATCTAAGGGAGATGGCTAGGTAGTAACATATAATTACTGGATTGCTAAAGTCATACATTAGCTGAGGCTTTTGTGTGGTGGCTGTGGGCTGTGTAGGGGAAACAGGGAGATAGGAGAAGATAGAATAAGATAGAATGAGTGACTGACAATAATGGGACACTTGAGACATGCATGCCCGCACCCTTAGATTTTCTATCCAGCACCTCCTTTTATATTTGTAGTCATGAATGTAGTAGGTTGATGTCTTCCATTTCTCTCTAAAAGTACTTTCTCACAGGGTCATGTTTACCACTTGAGTGTGTTCCTGAATATCCTTCCCTGTCCTCTATGGCAGAAACACTGAAGGGAGGATGTTTCAATTTGCTCTTTTCCTTAACTACTATCATCTTCAGTCTCCTCCATTCTGTTTTATCCCATATGGCATGACAAATACTTTTCTTGATTTCTATTTTAAAAGTCTCTAAATAGATGCAGCCACCAACTAAAAGGCATGCATATAGTTAAATTAGGAGCCTTTAAAATGTGTTGAGACATAAGTCCCATTTATTCATTTATTCATAAATTTAGCAATTAGATTATGAGTGCCTACTGTGTGCCAAACCACACAGTACTTAGAAATATGTTCATCATAACCTCAGGGGATATGATCTTATAGAGCAACTGGAATGATGTAGTCCTTCTATTTTTGATTTGTATGCAGCCTTTTGGAGTTTAGTCACCAGCCATGTATAAGGATGAACCAAGTTGGGTGGTCCTCATTAATACTCTTAAACCTAGCAATATTTAAGTGACTTGATTATAGGTAACTCCAGGACATTTTGACAAAATGAGGGTCTTAAAAAAATAATTTGATTTACTAACCATTTGGGAAAACCGCAACAGGTACTCTAAACTGTGAGGATGACTCTGAAAATTTATGAACTTTCTTTGGAGATCTTTCTAAGAGACCAATACCCCACTAAAATGTTATAGACTATCATAATCTTAGATCAGTTTATCTTTTTTTTTTTTTTTTTTGGAGAGGTTTTTGCTATAGGGCGTCTGTGCTCACCAGAAAGACAGAGAGACAGAGAGTGAGAAATCACCCCCCAGGGGGGATGGCCACGCTACAATCTCTTCTCCATTCTCCTCTCGGGATCTTTTTTTTTTTTTTTCTTTTTCTGGAGAGGTATTTTTGCTATAGGGCGCGTGCGCTCGCCAGACAGGCAGAGAGAGACAGAGAGACAGAAAGCGAGAAATCACCCCCCAGGGGGGATGGCCACGCCGCAATCCCTTCTCCTCCATTCTCCTCTCTGGGTCTTGGGCACGCACGCACACACGCCTGGCGTGAGTTTAAGCCACCGGGTCTGGGACACGAACCGCGGTCGACTACGTGGGAGTCCAGCGACATAGCCATTACGCTAACTGCTGGTCCCTCCTCTCGGGATCTTGGGCACACATGCACACGCGCCCTGTGTGAGTTTAAGCCACGGGGTCTGGGACTCGAACCATGGTCAACTACATGGGAGTCCAGCGACATAGCCATTACACCAACTGCTGGTCCTGATCAGTTGATCTTGAGATCCTTTGTTTTCTAAGATCCTGTGGCACAGCTTCTAAGAGAAATCTCTGTTGAGCTCTCTGATTTCTTTTTTGGCACCCCATTTTGGAAAGTGAATGAATTAAGTGGTCTTTGGACTAATTTGGAATATTATACAATGAGTCCTGTTTGCATCACTGGTGATGGGGAAGTAACTATGTTAAATCAATATTTTACTTTGTATAGGTATTTTTGAAATTATGATTTGACTTGAGATGATCACATTTCTAAGTGTAATGAGTTCTATTGGGTTGTCGGAAAACTCATGATAACTTTTTGTGTAGAAAAACAGAGAGATCAGTCATGACTTTCCAGATGACCCAATATTATGACATTTAGAGAAAATGGAATAGAGATTAGAAAAGGCTTATATGGTATTGTCTGTGTACCCATTTTACTCTAAGAGGTCAAATTTTCCCCTTTTTTCACTAATTCTTCTGAGCTCACTATTTTTTTCATAATATTTTATATGTATTTATATATTTATAAACTTTATTTTTAGAGGAATTTTAGATTTACAAAAACTATTAAGCGGATACTAGAGATTTGCCATACCCTCTTGCACAAAGTTTTCCTTATTTTTTGTTTATGAGAGAGATAGAGGAGAGCACACGTGAGTGTGTGAGGGAAAGAGATAGGTATACTGCCTGCCTGCCTACTGTCACCACTAGAGCCTGGCCGAAGGTTTTCTTATTATTAACATTTTGCATAATTATGGTATATTTGTCACAATTAATGACCAATAAGGATATATTATTATTAGCTAAAGTCCATGGTTTATTTGCATTTTCTTCGTTTTTTACCTAATGTTCTTTGTTCCTTACAGGAGCCCATCCAGAATACCATATTATATAGTTCATTTTCATGCCTCCTTAGGCTTTTCTCAGCTGTAACAGT
The DNA here is from genome assembly GCA_026018925.1 of Tupaia tana. Classification (NCBI taxonomy): domain Eukaryota; kingdom Metazoa; phylum Chordata; class Mammalia; order Scandentia; family Tupaiidae; genus Tupaia; species Tupaia tana. The sequence continues at coordinate 28,169,920 of JAKSZU010000009.1, forward strand.
TTCTCAGACTTTCCTTGCTTTAGCTGGCTTTGGCAGTTTTGAGTACTACTGGTGAAACATTTTGTAGAATGTCCTAGTGTTGGAATTGGTGTTTTTCTTAGGATTAGACTGGGGTTTGGGTATTTTGGGAGAAGGCCACAGAGGCATATAAAAATGCTATTTACTTCATAATAGTGAGGGTGGATATTATCGATATCAATTATCACTGTTGATGTTGGCCTTGGGTCACCTGGCTAAGGTATGGTTTGTCTAATTTCTCCATTGTAAAGTCACTCTTCCTTCTACCTTTCCATATTGTACTTTTTTTTTTTTTTTTTTTTTTTGCCATAGGGCGGGTGCCACCACGCCCATACCTTTCCATATTGTACTCTTTGTAAAGAGTCATTATAGGCAGCCAATATTTAATGAGTGGAGAGTTATACTGTACCTCCTTGAGGGCTGAGTAGTTACATAAATTATTTGCACTAATTCACAGGAGATTTGTTGCTTGTCGTTCATTTATTTATTCAATCATTTATTTATATTATGATGGACTTATGAATATTTATTTTAAATGTTGGGTTATAATCCAATATTACTTTATTTAATTTGTTGCTCGAATTGTTTCAGCTATGACCATTGGGAACTCTTTCACTTGGTTCTTATATTCCTTGGATAAACTTTCATCAATGTAGGGATTTGGGGTTTTATTTTGAGTATTTACTCACTTTCTGTTATAACAGTATGCTCCAGGCTCATTTTGTATATTCACCTCTTTTCTTTTAATCTCAGTGATCTTTATAGATGCTGATAGAAGATCAAAGATGACCAGACAAAGCTGATTAATGGCTTTAAAAAGTAGTGTGATCTCATGCTTCTATTAGTCTCTCAGCTATGACTTCAGGTTGTAGTTAACAAGAATTCTTTTTCTGCTTTTATACTGGTTGCCCAAAAAACTTAATTGTTTTATCATTAGAAAACTGAAAATGGTGACTGGTGGTTTTCACTGATTTACAAAGCCTTCACTGGATTTTAGACTTACTGAATCTACATTAGTCTTTAAAATAAAGTAACTGGTAAGTCTGTGCCTAGATGACATAGGCATTAGTCTATAATTATTGAGGAGTTAGAACTATAAATATTTTAGGAATACTTTTATAAAATATTGAAAATATTTATTTTTAAATAATTGAAAGTTATCTAGATGATATTGTAACGGATGCTTAAAGGGAGGCGATAAATTTTGAATATGACAAATAAGACATCCTTTTAAGAAAAATATCCTGTCAGTTTACATATTCTGCCTAAATATACAGGTATTCTGTTATTTATGGGTTACTCTATTTATTTATATGTAAGTGACATTGGAGGTGCTCATGATATTACAGTTTTCTCTTACAAGGTCTGTCAGCATTTTCATTATAGACCTGCTTTCCAAGGGCTATAACATCTCTAAAATTTCATTTGGGATTTAAACTTGCCAAACACAATTGCAGACTGAAAGTTTCTTTTGAAAATTTCATCAGAATCATTGTTTTTGTCCTGTTGCTTTGACTTGTGTGAGAGCTACTTACTTTCTTCCTGTGTCTTGACAAATGGTTTCTCTCTCATCTGAAAATGATGATTGTTGAATGAGAACCTGGTCTTAAATTCTCTGAGTTTGATGAGTGATGTGTATGATGTGTAATATAACTCTTTGATTCTATGGCAGGCAACTTCCAGCAGAGAATATGTTTCTGAAATGGCAATAAGTGTTTCTCCTTCTTTTTCTAATGCCCTACTCATGTAGTCCCAATGGGTTCTCCTGTATGTTTCTGTTAATGTGTCAGTAATATCTAGTTAGAAATTATAGATATGAAAAAAGAATTTATTGATAATATTGCGAAAATAAATATATTTAAATGCTAGGAGAACAAGACTTACATTTTCTTGAACACTACCCAATTTTCTTGACAAATATGAAGTGCGTTTTGAATAAATGGAAAAATACATCATATTCTTGTCTAGATGTCTGAATATTTAAAATATATCAGTTAATTCAAGATAATTGATGCATAGGCTTATAGGTATGGGATATTTCAGATTAATTTACAGGTTTCATATAAATAAAACTAAAAAAAAATCCTTTTGACTTAAAAACAATGATGCTAAAGTTAATTTTGGAGGAATACACCGATTGTAATAGTTAAAATAGGTTTTTAAAACATCGAGAGATGTTGAAACACATCAGAGCCATAATTATCACTTAGTTTGGTAACCTTTTAAAAATGGAGGAGTGGGGGAACCAGCAGTTATCATAATGGCTATGTCGCTGGACTCCCACGTAGTGGACCACGGTTCGTGTCCCGGACCTGGTGGCTTAAAACTCACGCCGGGTGCGTGTGCGTGCATGCCCAAGATCCCGAGAGGAGAATGGAGGAGAAGTGATTGTGGCGTGACCATCCCCCCTGGGGGGTGATTTCTCGTTTTCTGTCTCTATGTCTCTCTCTGTCTGTCTGGCGAGCGCACGCACCCTATAGCGAGAAAACCTCTCCAAAAAAAAAAATGGAGGAGTGGGCCAGCTGGTAGCTTGATGGTTAAAATAGCTGGATACCACATGGCTAACTATGTGGTTTAAGTCCCAGACCCAGTGGCTTGAAGCACATGCCAGGTGTGTGCGCATGCATGCCCAAAATCGTGACAAGAGAGAAAAATGGAGGATAAGGGATTGCAGCATGACCATCCCCAATGGGGTGGTGCTTTTTCACTTTCCTTCTCTCTCTGGAGAGCACACATATAGCAAATTAAAAAAAAAAAAAAGGAATGGAGAGGTGAATAAAATGAAACAATTAGCTTTGAAAAAATATATTTTATAAAGATAAAGGAAATATCATAAACAATAGAGGGACATTTTTCAGTCAATAGTTCTTGGAAATTTTGCTGTTGGAAGAGTGGGGATAAACCATAAAATCTCAGTTTACAATCTGACTTCACATTATGTATGTAAATAAAATTTTGAACCATTTAAGAGTTAGATGTTTGAAAATAGAAAAAAAAAATTGTCTATTTAATTGATTTTGTGGTAAGAATCATAAGCATGTAGAAGTCATAGAAGAAAGAAATGTTGTATTTCAATCCATAACAGTATTCTTTCTTAGTCAGAAAGCATCATTAATCGAATGAAAAGGCAAATTATAAATAAGGAAAATATACATGCAATGCATATGACAAAGGCCTACTATTTATAATATATAAATATCTCCTATAACTCAATAAGAAAAAGATGAACACTTCTGGAGAAAATGGCAAAGATGTGAATGGGAAAATTAAAAGAAATGCATATGGAAAATAAATATTTGAAAAAAATATAAATTAAAGCAGATTTTTAGGTAGTCAGTTATATTTACAGAGATTAGAAATACATTAAGTTCATCTGAAAGTACTTTGAGACAGGCACTCTCACAGTTAGACTTCTGGAGAAATGTAAATAAGTATATTTTTTCTGGACAGGAAATAGCAGTATGTACAAACAACCTTAAAAATCTGGCAAACTTGGGACCAGCAGTTAGTGTAATGGCTATGTCGCTGGACTCCCACATAGTCGACCACGGTTCAAGTCCCGGACCCGGTGGCTTAAACTCACACCCGGCACATGTGCATGTATGCCCAAGATCCCGAGAGGAGAATGGAGGAGAAGGGATTGCGGTGTGGCCATCCCCCCTTGGGAGTGATTTCTCGCTTTTTGTCTCCCTGTCTCTCTCTGTCTTTCTGGCGAGCACATGCACCCTATAGCAAAAACCTCTCAAAAAAAAAATCTGGCAAACTTTAGGGGTCAGTAGGTGGTGTGGTGGTCGAGATACTGAACTCCCACACGACTGGCCATGGTTTGAGTCCCAGACATGGTGGCTTGCTTTCTCTCTCTCTCTTCCTCTCTTTGTCTCTGTCTCTTTCTCTCTCTGTCTTTTTCTGGTGAACAAACATGCCCTATAGCAAATTAAAATAAGAATACTAATTTTAAAAATCTAGTAAACATTAATTTCGGTATGTTGAATCTAGAACATTATCAAAAGGAAAAATTCAGTGTGTAGACAAATACTCATATGCTAAAAATTATTTTATTATTATTTCTAATGATACAAGACCGGAAAAATTTAAATGTGAACAGTATGAAAGCATTAAAAAACTTACGTTAAATCTATTATCATAGAATGATGGACAGCCCTTTACAAACATGTCGCATGCACAATTTGAGTTGTAATTTGTGTAGGCAAGTTTTTTAAATCCTGCATATTTCATCCCTAAGTCTGTTCAAATTAAAGTAAAAGACTGGTACTTGAATTAATAAACTTTACAAAATTTCTAAAGCTCTAGAGAGTTACTATTCCCAGGTTTGCCATTGGCTGTTTTGGCCTGGGTAAGACTGATGCTTTTTCCCAGGTATCCAATTACACCTGCCCTTTGCTTAGGCATCTAGCCCTGAAAATACATCAGAAACTATACTCAAGTGAAGAACTCAGGTTCCACTACCAAGAAGGCATAGCAAAAGGCTGACTATTCCCTTGACTTCTGGGTCACTATTCTTCCTGGTTATTCACTCATATTTCTCATTATCCCTCTTCTATCTCCCTAGTTTATAGGGGGACCTACCTCATAGATTTCAAAACAAGCCTTTGCCTTTTAAAATGACTGTGCTTTGGATTAAGATACCTAATTAATTAATAAGCAGTATGGTGAGTGTAGGATTGGGGTCAGAGAGATTCCAGTTTTGCTAATAGCTAGTTGGGTGACTTTGGACAAATGATTTAACCTTTCTTAGCCTGGCTGTTACAAAGTAAGGGGATATATATATGTATATGTATGTGTATATGTATATATGTATATGTATGTGTATATGTATATATGTATATGTATGTGTATATGTGTATATATATGTATATACACATATATAAATATATATTTTATATATATATTATATATATACATATATATAATGTGTATATATACACATATATATATACACATATATATATATAAATAACATTTAGTTCACTGCCTGGCATATAGTAGGGGACTACAATGGAAGCTAATATTGTTATTTTTATTATGTATTAAGGACTGTGGGAGACAAATGAATTTCTAAAGAAAAAAAAAGGTGATGCTTTTAGAGAAAGGTATTTTATCCTAAGAGCTAATGCTACCAGAGAGATATAATATCAACTGAACTGCCAGTCTGAGTACAAAATTTAAAAAGGAAAGAATTAGTTCTCAGATGTTTTATGCAAGTGGCACTTAGGGAACATGCTTTATTCACCTCTATCCCCAGCACCTAGCATAGTTGCCAGCAGATAGTAGTACTCAATATAGATTTGTTGAGGTCTTAATTTCTTTGGTTATTCCTAGGTCTCTTATATTTTTTGTGACTATTATAAATAGGATTGCTTTTTTCAGTTCTATCTCAGTCTGTTCATTGTTGGTGTATAGAAACGCTATAGATTTTTGTATGTTTCTCGACAAGGAAAACTGAAAAACTTAGAAAAGAAGAAATTAAAGACCTCCACAAGGAAAACTATGAGAACCTAAAAAAAGAAATTGCAAATGATACCAAAAAGTGGAAAGACATTCCATGTTCCTGGATTGGAAGAATTAATATAATCAAAATGTCAATTTTACCAAAATTAATTTATAAATTTAATGCAATCCCAATCAAGTTACCAGAGACACTCTTCACAAAAATAGAAAAAATACCATAAATTTTTTCTGGAATCATAAAAGGTCCCATATCTCCAAAGCAATACTGCATAAGAAGGATAAAATTGGAGGCAACTCACTCCTACTTCTTAACCCCGAAATATATGACAAAGCTGTGATAGTCAAAACTGCATGGTACTGGCACAAAAACAGACAGGTAGATCAATGGAACAGAACAGAGAATGCACAGCTAACTGATTTTCAACAAAGGGCCCAAAATAATCCAGTGGGAAAAAGAAAATCTCTTCAGCAAATGGTGCTGGAAAAACTGAATATCTACCTGCAGAAAAATGAAACTAGACTCCCATCTTTCACCAGTAACAAAAATAGACTTAAATAGATCAAAGATCTAAACATAAAACCACAAACTATAAAACTACTGGTGGAAAACACAGAGGAAACTCTTGGAAACATTGGAGTTGGCAAAGACTTTTAAATAAGACCCCCAAAGCACAAGCAATAATCTCAAAAATAGACAAGTGAGATTAGGTTAAAAAGCTGCACAGCAACGGAAAGGGTGAGACAAAGGGAGATAAAATGGTATTGAAAAGATACCTCTGAACTTTTTGAGTTGCAGTGCTTCCTTGTCTTCTATATTGTTTAGAATCCTATTTTCATGTCCAGCTAAAGCACCTGGGAACATATTAGAATAAAAAATAACTTTTGTGGTCTCATTGATAGACTCTTTTATTTGCACCCTCCTAGTGAAAATTGGTGGCAAGAAGACAAGGCAGAGACTACTCCGGATAGCTGTTTCTGCAGTCTGTGGGGATCTAGAATCTAGGCTAAGAGGGCAATAGGACCATGGCTACAGTGACCTATTTTCTGTGCCCTAAATTGGAACACATGACCTGACCAAATAATTTTTTTTTTATTTTTTGCCAATGCATGGATATATTCATGCTGACAGTCCCAAGAGATGTATACATTATACCTTCTTTAAGTGATTTACTACTATTGGAAGTAATCAAATTCTCTGAACTTAAAACTGTTGTAAAATGTTGGAAGCATATGTTTGCTTTGGTTTTTGGCAGCTTTTCAAATAAAAGTGTTTTGTTTTTTTTTTTTACTTACAAAATTTGGCAATCTCATGTGAAAAAATACATGCAAACACACACACACACACACACATACACACACACATTTTGTCATGATATCAGATTGGTACATTTTTTTTTTCATCATCATGACCAGGGTACAAAAGCCCAGATAGGAGAACAAAAGGAAATATTTGGCTTTAGGAGTGGTAGAGGAGCAGTGACCAATTGATGTGGTGTTAAGTATACTGCACTGCTGAGGGTACAAAGCAGAATGGAGACCAGGAATAAAAATGAGACTAGAAAGGAGGATCAACATTCACTGGGACAGAAGTATGACAATTATTTGTTATGTAAATGAGCCAAGAAGTAGATGCATTTATTTAATAGGACATTGAGTATTTTTGGACTGCCTTTAAGAGATGTTGGGCTTTATGAAAAAGCAAAAGTGCACATATTCAGTTGACTTCAGAAGAAAGTAGAATGAAGAAAGTTCCAGAAGCAAATGTGGTGTTCATCATCATTCATTCATTCAGTGAATATTTTCAGCACACCCACCATGTGTCAGACATTGTTCTGAACACTAGGAATATAGTAGTAAGCAAGATCAGTCAAGTTTCTGCTTCTGTGTAACTTGCATTCTAATGGGAAAACAAACAATAAATGAATGAAAATACATATATAATGTGTTGGGTAGAGAGTAAGAAAAAGAAACCAAGCAGCTAGAGTGCTATTTTAGCTATGATGGTCATGAGCCTTCTCTCTGAGGGAGTGACACTTGAACAGAGACATGAATGAAGTGTAAGAGCTAGCTACACAAAACCTGAGGGGTAGGGAGGGAGACAGGACTCCAGACAGATGGATTACTAAGTGAATATTCCCTGAGGTAACATTCAGCTTGAGTATTAGAAGAACAGAAAGCAAACTGGTATGGTTGGATTTTAATGTTATGAGGGAGGCAGGAGGCCAGTTTATGTGCCTTGTAGACCCTGGTGAGAAATTCACATTATTTAAAGTAAGATGGAATACTATGGAGGCTTTTGAGCAGAACAGTCAGGTGATCTTAATATTTATGTTTTAGAAAGATTACCCTGGCTGCTGGGGAGTAAGAGATTTTAGGGAGGCAGCAATGGAAACAACAAGGCTGGTTAAGAGATTATAGCTGTAGTCCCTGAGCGGCCTCATGGTGGCATGGGCAAGGGCAGGAGTAGTGGAGGCAGTAAGGAGTGACTAGATTCAGAGTGCTTTTTGAAAGCAAACTCAATATCATTTGCCGCTTGATTGGGTGTGAGGTAAGAGGGGATGAGGAATCAGGAGGATGCCAAGGTTATTGATCTCAGCAAAACTGCCATTTACAGATGTGGAGATACGAGGGTGGGGAAGGCTTGGAAGGGAAAATTTTTTAAAAAGAATTATTTTATTTAACTTTATTTTATTTTATTTGTTTTAATTTGACCAGAGAGGGACAGAGTGAGAGAGAGAGGAAGCAAGCTGCCAAATACAGTACTTGAATCTCAGTCAGCCATATGGGAGTCCAGTGTCCTTAATCACCACACCACCTGCCAGCCCCAAGGGAATTTTTTTAAATTTATTTTATACATTCAATCACTGTATATCATTATAACTTATAAAGTAAATTTTCCTAGCACGAATACACTGTATATTAGTCAAGTTAAAGATATTATTATATGCTTTATCATCAAAAGATAATTTTCCATTTTTGTGTTCCTTAAATATTTTGCTTCTTTGGGGCCAGCTGGTGGCATGGTGGTTGGGGGCACTGGACTCATACATGGCTGTCTGTGGTTCAAGTCCTGGACCTGGTGACTTGTTTTCTCATTCCCCTCCCCCCACTCTCACTCTGTCCCTCTCTGGTCAAATTAAAAAATTAATTAATTAATTAATTAATTAAGTTAAGTAAAAGTAATTCTTAAAAAAAACTTGATTCTTTATTTTTCAGAAGAGAAATTAAGAGACATATTTTGGATTTGTTAAATTTGAGATGCCTCTATTATAACCAAGTGGAGATTAGGAGTAAGCAATTGGAAACATGAGTATGGAATTCGGGGCATGGTCAGGACTGAAGTTATAATTTAAGGAGTAGATACATAATACTTAAACTATTACACCAAATGAGATAATCTATAAAGTTGGTGTAGATAAAGAAGTGGTCCAACAAATACACATTGTCTAGAAAGTGCTCTCACCAAGACTTGTTCGTTGAACGAATCTTTTTTGCATGCTTATTGTATGCTAACCATTGTTCTGAGATCTAAGAATACAGTGGAGAAATAGATAAAGCTGCTATCCTCCCAGACTTTAGAATAAATAGTTACATGGCTGATGAGAGGATCAGGATAGAAGTGTGGCAGAGAAAAATTGATTACATAGTTGAGCTTTATAAAGAGTAAAATAAATTTAACAATTGCTAAGTCAATAGGCTGCAGTTAAGCGAAGGACAGAACATTAGTATCCAGGGCAAGTGTGTGAAATGGGAAGCAGGAGAGGATAAGAGCCAGGAATACCTCTAGATATCTCTGGAGTACATATGGGCAGAACTGAAATCGTGGGTAAGAATTTTTTAACCTACAGAAATATCTTTCTCACCCAGAGTGGATACAGAATGGAAATGCATTTAGATTGTGCCAGAAAAATAAATAAACTCCAGAATTCACAAGTAGAGAACAAACCAGAAAGGCACAAATGATTATTAGCTCAGGCTCCAAAGACAGACATACATGACTTTACACTTGCCACCTTGAGCTGTGTGACTTTGTTAATTTCTTTTTTCTGAATTCTAGTTTCCTCATCTATAAAAAGAGGAGGAAAGTACAGAAAGTACCTAACAGGATATCTAGTCTACAATACACACTAAATAAATGTTAGTTCATAGTAGTACTGATTCTGATGATGATAATAAATTTTGAAAATCTTCCATAGCTGTGCTAGTATGAGTCTTCATGGGGTTGATATTTTCTCTCAAGGGACCTAGAGAAAAAATGGGGTTAATGAGATTCATAGATAAGCTGTGTCAGTTAAGAAACCTTTGATGGATGCAATTGTGTTTAGGACAGACATTTGATGCTTGGTAAGTATGTCTGGTCTTACACTTTCATGATTTCTTGTTGTTGTTAAATTCACCCTTTCATTTATTGGCCAAGGTCTTCTCATATATTGCCTCTCAGCTATCTAAGAAATATATATATATATATATATATATATATATATATATATATATATACACACACACACACACACACACACACACACACACACAGGACATCTTGTCATCTCTAGAGCAGTGCTTCTCAAACCTTAATGCATGAAGAAATCAACAGGAGATTGTGTTATAATGCAGATCCTGATTTAGCAAGTCTAGGGTGGGGCTTGAGATTCTGGGTTTCTAACAGGCTTCCAGATAATGCAGATGTTGGTGCTGCTTTCCATAAACCAAGCTTTGAGTAGCATGCAGCTAGGAAATACATCTAGAGAACACTAGAAAATATAGTTAAGTGGAGGCAATCAGGGATCTGAGTTTCAAATAAGTGAACTGATGACTTTTACTTCTCATTTCAACTTCAAGTGGTTCTCATACTTGACAACCAGTATAAAAAGAGTATTTGGGGTAATGGGGTTATAAAAGCAGGAATGCTGTACATTGTCTCTTAAAACTTGCATGTTGTCCTGAAACAGATATGAGTGCTCAGCTGTCTTCTACAAAGAGAATGTCTGAGGAAAGTCTCCATGGAACAATGTATCTTGCTTTTATCATTTTCCTCTTTATGATATTTTCTTTTCTCAATCCCATGAAAAAAATCACATAATGGGATTTTATTGTAGCCTGTTTGAATGGATAGAACAATGGAGAAATAATGTAGTCAAGAAAGTGTTCCCACAACTAAGAGAAGTTTATCTGAGAAACATTTGTGGCAGAACATAAGCAGCCATTAGAAGTGAAATTTGGATGAGATGAAAAACCATTCAATATAAATTGTGTATTGTTTATCAGAAATGCTTGTAATGTACAGAAAGATTTTCATTATGATTATTGAGATAAAAATGTGGCTTTCAAATATATTGTTCCAATATGACCAGCATATTTTATTGTGAAAATAGACCTTCCTCAAGAGAAGCCTTTGATAAATGGTGATTGAAATGGACAGTGTATCCAGATTCTACTGAATATACTCAGATATCTTGCTTTTCAGCAAGTAAAACCAGAAATTGATGGTGACAGTGTTCCTGGCTTGTTTGCTTTTCCACCATGATCCATCTTTTTTATGAATGAAACATTATATTTCATTGGGTTATTTGACATGCATTTATTATCTTTATATATTATTCCATATTTCACTGTTTAAGTTCATTGAGTCTTCAGTTCACATCCTCTAGGGATTTTGTCTGTACTTAATTGATTGATATGGGAGGTGGTATAGTGAAGTGTTTAAGAGCATTGACTTTAGAGAAAGATTTGAATCCTGACACTGCTACATTACCTGTGTGACTTCAGGCAACTTATTTAAGCTCCTGGTATCAGTTTCTTAATCTGTGAAATGGGAATAAGAATATTTATTTCTTATAGGGTTGTCGTGGGTAATAAATGAGTCAATACCTGTAAAATTGCTAAACCAATGATCAGCATAACTGTGAACACTTACTAAACATTCAAAATATATTGACTAATCTTATTAATGATGTTACATGGTAAACCACTTCATATCAATGCTCGTGTTTTGCTTCCATAACCAGAGTTATAAATTTTTAGTATGGGGGTAATATTTTATTCCCCCTCGTATTTCCTACAGTGCATTTATCATTTCTAAAATGTTCGCCATCACCACTATAGATTTGGTATGCAGATGCAACTGCCAAGACATGCATTATAAATGAAAATAATGGAAGCTGCAATTAAGAAAAACTACCACCAATAAGCAGTAGGCAATGAGGTGGGGTAAATGGCAAGCACATATTTCCTTACTAATCATTAATACAAATTACAGTAACATGTATTTATCAAGTACCTATTTTACTGCATTAGACACTTTATGTCATCTCTTTTATTCTTCACTATAATTATATGAATTAGGAAACTGATACTCATAGAGGTTTAGTAACAAGTTTCAGGTCACTTCAGCTCAGATTCAAACCGAGTACTCTAATTCCAAACACTACATTGCATCATTCCTTTTGAAAAATATTGAAATATTACTCTTTGTTAAAACACTTGAATTGAGTTCACATAACAATTCTGCTTCTCGTGAACTATGTGACAACTTGGTATTTAGAACCCATATTTGTACAGAAAGACACCATAAATCTGAATCTTAAGCTTCTGAGTAAAAGGCCTCATCCCCTGCCATTTGTCTGCCAGACCATTGCCTCTGCCTCCAGAACCACATGAGTTGATCATTTCCTCCAAACATCCTAGTCACTGCCAACCGATGACTGTGCATCCTCTGTTACTATGCTCCAGGATTTGTCCTTTCCTTTGTAGGTTTGAGTTGTGATAATACATTTCTGATTTTCCATTCAGTGAGGATAATACAGATAGGAAAACATCGTCTTTCTCCATCTGTTGGAAAACGTGGGCAAGCTATCACATTTTCATTGTGGCATACTACTCTGAAGCAGTGGTCCAAGACAGAAAGAGTCATCAGTACTACTGGTCAAGTCCAGGTGTACTGTAATGAGAATCTTGGACATAAACAGGATTGCTGCAGTTGACTGCAGTCTTGGAATTAGAGATTATTAAACCATTATTAATCTCCTAGTTCTACCTTGCCTGTGGGGCCAATAACTTTTTAAGAGGTTTTTATATTAAGGCAATTGTGCTCTCCAGAGAGAGAGAGAGAGAGAGAGAGGGAGAGAAAGTGAGAGGGAAATTGAGAAATCACCTCCCAGGGGGGATGGCCACACCTCAATCCCTTCTCTTCTACTGTCCTCCCAGGACCTTGGCCACTCTCCTCACAGGATCTTGGGCATGCATTCACATGCACCCGGCATGATTTTCAAGCCACAGGGTCTGGGACTCAAACTGCAGTTGGACACGTGGAAGTCAAGCAACATAACCGCCGCGCCATCTGCTGGGGTCAATAATTTTAAGAGGTTCTTCCCATCTCTCTTGATCACTTCTAACTTTCACTATTCTTATAGAATGTGTGTTAACAGGGGGAGGTGGTCCAGGGTAGGAGCAGAGTTTGTGAGAGGAGAGAGCAGGAAGATCTGCACAAGTTCTTTCTTAATCTAAGAGTTCTTAATGTGAGAATTTGTTTTGCCTTCCATTGATTTAGCCACCTGAATAATATGTATCTTTAAGATTTTGATTATAGTTCCTCATCTTTTGCTGTTCTTCCAGTTTGAGTATCATTTGCAAACTAGGAAATGTTTTCAACATCCTCATCCAAATAATTACATTCATATAAAAAATCTGTTAATGAAACATTAGAGCTAAGGGCTTAATTGCTAAAAAATCAACCCTTAGAGCTAGAAAATTCAGTTAAGGTTCCATGGCAACAGAACTATTATTAACTGTGTAAATGTTATCTAATAACATTTTGAAATTAACACAGTAGTTTAGATACTGTTAGGACTATATATAAGGTAAGATACTATTTAAAAATAAAATAGTTTGCTTAAATAGTTTCTCTAGATGAAAATTATGGAAAACTTTCTGTTTCTCCCAATTATTTTATTGCTAATCAAATTTTATGCTCATTTTTCTATCAGTTAATGAGAAAATGCTTCATTGCTTTTGAAATATGACAGCACTTAATGTCCATGAGTCATATTTCTGTCTTACTTTTTTTCTAAAGAGAAAAAGTATCTAGCAGAAAAGGAAAATGAAAACATAAACTTAATGAAGGAGGAAAGCTGCTGTAGGCCTTATCCTATGAAGGGAATCCAGGAGAGCAGATTGCCCTTTGAAGGAAGGCTTTCTATTCATAGACATGAGAAAGTATTTTTAATATCTTTCATTACAGTAAGGATAACAAAGGCATCTCAAGTTGAGTAAAAGTTATTGCGCATTTATTTTCCATGGAAGGCGAAAATTAATTCAGGTTAATAAAAATAAGTGTAGGAGGGTGCTAAGACATTTTAATGAGTACATCATTAATATCAAGGCAAAAATAATTGAATACTGGTATTACTGGGTATATGACTGAGCACTTACAGTAAGCATATTGAAATGATTCAGAAGTGGGAAACAATTCTGATATTTTCTCTTCTAAATACTGTCCATGCTATAGATGGCAAAACAGAGGCCCGGAGCTGGGCAGCAATTTTCCCAAATGCACACAGTACAATAGTAGCAGCCTCAGCACATAGAGGACTCCAGTCTCCCAGAGCAAGAACATATCAACATGAAAGACTGCTTCATGATATTGCTGTACAAACACTGGACGAAGCATTTCTTAGAAACATGCTGTTTATTCCTCAGCTAGTTGGCTACCATAGGAGATCTCTCACACACAAAAAGACATGGTATTTACTTACGACAAACTTTATCAATTTGGGAAAACAAAGTCTAACACACATTAACACCTAGAAGGTGAATCTAAGTTCATTTAAACTATAACAGTCTAAAAGACTATATTGTGTGGGCCAGTCAGTGTGGTTAAGGTGACTGGATTCCACATGGCTAACTGTCTGGGTCAAGTACCAGACCTGCTGGCTTGATTATCATGCTGGGTGTGTGTGCATGCGTGCCTGTACAACATCCCAAGAGGAGAATGGAGAAGGGGTGTGTCATGGCCATCCCCCCTGGGGAGTGGTTTCTCACTTTCCCTCTCTCTGTCTCTCTCTGACTCTCTGGAGAACACATGTGCCTTATAGCACATGTGCCCTATAGCAAAAACTAAAAAAATTGAAAATGAAAGAGAAAAAAAAAGACTACATTGGGAAGACCATCTACATTTTGTTGGAGCAATTCCAAGTAAAGGATAGATTGTTATACAGTGATGTTACTCTTAAAATGTGATAAAGCTTCAGTTGCTGGGGCTACAGTAACACTGAAGGAAAAGACTAAAAACTGACCTTTATAAGATTAGAGATTTAGGTTACCCATAAGAAATAACTTTCATTGATTATTAAAAAATATTGAGCTCTTACTTGTTTTTATAGTACATTTTGGGACTTAGAAAAAGTTAAAGGAAATGCAGTATACACTCCTTGCTTTTCAACAGCTTGTGGTTTAGTTATAGAGACAAGATATTCTATTTTTAGATGTATGTTATAGATAAAGAAGTTGATGATTATGTGGCAAAGGAGAGATGTAAACAGAAAATCAAATGAGAATTCTAGAATGATCTCAGAGAAGGACTCTGAGGATTACTGACAGCATGGAGATAAGGACATATTGTAAGCTATATAGTCACAACAGATTTGGATCAAATGCAGGCTCTGATACTAGGTGTGTGGTTTTACTGAACTTATGTTTCATCTGTAAAACTAGGGATTTACTACCCAACTTGTAGGGCTCTTAAGTTGAAAGTTATCAATAATGGATGAAAGATATGGGGCTTCTTTGTGGGATAATGAAAATGTTCAATAATCAATTATAGTAATGGTTACACAATTCCACTGAATCGTACTTTTTTTTTCAGTTTTTCCAGAAGACATGTGTATTCACCAGAAAGTGATAGATAAAGTGAGAAAGCACCCCCCCCATGAGGGGGTGGTCATGCCAAAATCCCTTCTCCTCCATTTTTTTCTCCTTTTGGGATTTTGGGCACACATGCACATGCATGCTGTGTGTTTTTGAAGCCACCAGAATCAAAACCTCACAGCTGGCCATGTGAATTCCAGCTGCCATAACCACTATGCAACTGACAAATTGTACATTTTAAATAGATATATTATTAGGGTATATATATATTTTTTCAACAAATCTGTTATAAAAAAGTTAAACATAAATTTACTATGTAAAAAATATTTACCTCATGATCAAATAATTCCACTCCTAAGTATGTATGCAAGGACAATAAAAAACATATGTCCACAAAAAACTTGTACTTGGATGTTCATAACAACATTATTTCTCATAGCGAAAAAGTGAACACAACTTAACCTGCCCGTCAACTGATGAACGGATAAACACAATGTAGTATATTTGTACAATAGAATATTATTCAGTCATTGAAAGCAGTGAACTTTTGGTTTTGATACATTCCATAACACACATGACTATCAAAAACATTATGCTTAGTGAAAGAAGCCAAATGCAAAAGACCACCTATTGTACAGTCTTGTTCATCCGAAATGTTCTGAAAAATATGTAGAAATAGAAATAGACTAGTCTTTGCCAGAGGCTTGGAGTGGAAACAGGGACTGACTGTAAATGGGCATGAGGGGTGTTTTGGGGGAGTGGTGTACATTTTTTAAAATTGGTTTGTTATGCTGGTTGTCCATTTCAATAAATAAACCATATTTTATTGTAGATTTTTTTAAGTTGGTGAATTTTATGGTATGTTGACTATATATCAGTAAAGAATATTGAATTCAGTGTCAGTAATATATGATCACCAAATGGTAATGGATTTTTATCACTGTTGAAGCAATAAGGGGAGGCATTGTGAAAAAGCTAACACTTTTTTTTCTACCTAATAATTTAAGATTATGAAGAAAAGTGAACTCACCTGTTCATATTGCTTAATAAAGGTGGGCAAAAATAAGTAGTTTAAAAAATCAATTGAACCAGTTATTCTGAATATGAAGATAACTAAATAATTTCAGTAATTTTTTTCAAGTTTTTTTTTGAGAGGTTTTTTGCTATAGGGCACATGTGCTTGGCAGAAAGAGAGAGACAGAGAGACAGAAAGTGAAAAATAACCCCCACCCCCAGGGGTGATGGCCACACTACAATCCCTTCTCCTCCATTCTCCTCTTGGGATCTTGGGCACACACGCACATGCGCCCAGCGTGAGTTTAAGTCACTGGATCTGGGCCTCGAACCGTGGTCAACTACATGGAAGTCTAGTGACATAGCCATTATTCCAACTGCTGGTCCCAATTTTTTTCAAGTTTTAATGGATTTGGTTGGAAATGATGGGTGATGGACAGGACTTGGCTAGATGATGGGGAAATGGGAAAGAGAAGGGGAAAAGGGCATAGTAGGAGCAGTGACCTGGAGTGAGAAATAAATCTGGTGTAATTTGTCTTGCTATAGAGCTTGATTCTCTGCTTGAGTAGGAAGTCTGTACTAGGGAATATTGGGATATTGGGAGATAAGGAACCGTCGGAATCATATGTGATATTGGCAAAAGACTGATAGGACATGGCTGACATATACCATTGATAAGTAGGTAGAAATGAAGACGGTCAAGCTATAGATGCTCCAAGTGATAATAGTTAAGAAATGGCTTCTGTGGTGGTTTAATAGAGGCTATAGGTGCTGGGAATAAAGCTATTCTGGTTGCAGCTGGCTGAAGCCAATCCAAACCATTTAGAAGCCAAATTGGGAAGAGTTTAGGTCAGGATGTGATATGGTATGGAGTGGGGTGGGGTGGGATGGGATGGAATGGCAGGTGCTGACACAGTAATTTATATAAGATCAGTTTGACATCTGAACAAGTAGACTAGAAGGACCAGCCTAAGGAGCCGAACCCATAGTGGCTGGCTAGCCTGGGAGTTGATAGGGTAAAGGTAAAAGTGTGTAGCTATTTGGTTGAAAAAAAAATGGTGATCCAACTGGCTATCTTCTCTTTGGCTGCTCATGGAATCATGTAAGCACTGATAAGATGCCTTCTAGTCTTATGAGTTATTTAAGTAAGCAGACCTGTCAAAATTATGCCCTCCAACTTTCCAACTAATTCAGTGAGGTCACGGGGAGAAATCTCTAAATGTCTTCTTGAAGTTGTTTAGAATTTTAAAGATTTCCCACCCAACTTGAAGCAAATCCTTACAGGTGCTTAATCTAAGAGATGTGATAAGATCATGACCTTTTCAGAAATACCTTTGATGTCAATCCTAATTCTGCTAAATTTTACCTGATAGGGTAAGAATGAAACATTACAAGCTAGTTTGTCAGGCATCTCAGTAATCTGTTGTGGCAATAATCTGCTCCAACTCAGCCCTGTAATGATAGGGTCTGGTGAATGATGTATTTTGAGTTGGAAGGAACTTATTACATGTTCGACCATTGATTAATGAAGTAAACATGCACTAGGTAGGCCTTGAAGTGATAAACTGGACAGGGACCTTGGCAAACATTAGTGCCTCTTGCCCACTATCATACTATGATTTATTTTGAGAATAATGACTGCTCATTTTCCTACCCCCATACCTACAATGCCATAGAAAAAGCAGTGTTGACAATCAAAAGATACAAAAATGAAAAAATATTGCAGGTAACTCCTATTTTGAGTTTTAATCACCATTATAAAAGTGAAAAAAATGCCCATAAAGGATTAGAGTTGTAGAAGCCCATTTTTTCCTCTGATAGCTTTTCTGATGTGTAAATTTAGAAACTAGGCTATCATTTTGATAATATAAACATAAAAGATCAAGGAAATTGAAATTGCATTTTTATTTTTTAGGTACACTTTATGATTGGCCATAACAGCAAAGTAAGTATGTGATATTTTTGAGTTGATCATCCATTAAGTTTTAGAATGCTTTTAATCTCTTCTTCATCAATGTATCCCATTTCTCCTAAAACCACAGACACTACAGTTCATGAACTGGAGAAATGGGATTATTTTTGTTTGTTATTGCTTTTCTTAATATTTTAATAAGTTCTCAGATTTCTTCTAAAATTTACTCATATAGATTATTCAGTGCATAGAAGTCTGATAGCATACAGCATACTAATTTTCCTGTCCTCTGCTTTTGTGTCTCACTGTGATGCACAAGATTTGATCTGAAATATTTGATGCTTTTATAAACTAGCAGCTCATGAACCCCCATTGAGCTTGTTTACTGTTAGTATCTTTTTTATTTATTATTCAGATTAAATTTTAGCCTGTCATTCCAGGCTATAGTCTTTGAAGCGATAATCTTTCAATGTAATCATAAGGCGAATGACTAAATCCTCCTGTAGCATAAAAAAGACCAAATACAATATGTGACTATAACATTACATTCATGGTGTTCAAAACCAAGTAAGGGGGAACCAGCAGTTAGCATAATGGCTATGTCACTGGACTCCCATGTAGTTGACCGCGGTTGGCGTCCTGGACCTGGTGGCTTAAAACTCACGCCGGGTGTATGTGTGTGCATGCCCAAGATCCCAGAGGAGAATGGAGGAGAAGAGATTGCGGCGTGACCATCCCTCCTGGGGGGTGATTTCTCGCTTCCTGTCTCTGTGTCTCTCTCTGTCTGGCGAGCACACACGCCCTATAGCGAAAACCTCTCCAAAACCAAGTAAGGTATAAAACCAAGGTGACATAGTGGGTTCCATTAGACCTGAAAGGTTTACCAGTATTGCTTTGCAATTGCTTCCCTGAAGTTCTGAAGGTTTTCAGTTCATTACATCCCTCAAAACCTTGACTCCTATGGTCCCAAACCTTGCCTCACAATAGTCCCTATGTGGACAATTCATTTAGTAAGAATTACAATTTCCTAAAAATGAAGTGGAAAGTTATTAGTTTGATAACACAAAGCAACTCTTCATGTCTTTGTGCCCAACAGGTATTCTTATAAATTACTGACAAATTACAGTAGATGGCAATTCCTGCACTGCTGCCACTGATAGATAAATCTATGCCATATTATTCTGGCTTTTATTGTCTCTTAAAACATCATCAGATTGATTTTAGAGTAGCAAGGATATAAAATAAATACACAAGATACCTTTCCAATAAAGGAGAGGAAAACCAGCCTTCTTTGTGCCCAGGAATTCTAGTGTTGAAACAGAATGATATTTCTGAGGACCGTCATTTCAGCACAAAAATTGTTTGTGTTTCCTACTTGATTGTAAAGAATGCAGAGCCAGTTTGTTTTAGAAGAAAAATCACAGGATCAAGAGAAAGGAAACTCAATATTTTAGTCCCACCTCTGTTGGTGACAAGAAGGATGACCTTGAAAAAGTCACTTAAGTTTCCTGTGCCTCAATTTCTATCTCTGTGAAGTTAGATGGTTGCATTTAGTCACCTTCACAAATGCTTTTCTTTTTAACATTGTGTAGTTTAATAAGATGAATGTACAAAATACCATGTGTACCATAATTAGAATTATATATCTTATTTATATGAACTGACAACAATATAGGAATACTGAGTATATGATTTTGAAGATGAAAAATAAAAATAGAATGTGGTTACTGGGACAGAATAATAATAACACACTAATATTTATTTATTAGTGTGTTATTTATTACTAATTCACTCACCAAATATTTATGAACACCTAGGTGCTATATTTGTGATAGGGGTGGAGGCAATAATAATCATACATAATAGTGAAGGACATGGATCTGCAATATAGAAAAGTCTTTATTAACTAGAATATTTAAGGAAGGGGATGTTAATTGAGGCTTTTTAAAATGAAGAGGTACAGGGACCAGCAGTTGACGTAATGGCTACATCACTGGACTTCCATGAAGCTGTCTGCAGTTAGAGTCCCGGACCTGGTGACTTAAACTCACGCTGGGCGTGTGTGTATGCGTGCCCAAGACCCCGAGAGGAGAATGGAGGAGAAGGGATTACGGCATGACCATCCCCCTGGGCGGTGATTTCTCACTTTCTGTCTCCCTGTCTGTTTTTCTGGTGAGCACACGCACCCTATAGCAAAAACCTCTCCAAAAATTGATTAACTAATTAATTAATTAAGTAGCACATATATCTTTTATTTGAGTCATTGTGGTTGAAACATTTTATAAAACCGTAGTCCATTTTTCTATCTTAATAAGAACAGTTTAGTGAACATAATTGCATTTTTTTCGGAGAGGTTTTTGCTATACGGCGCGTGTGCTCACCAGAAAGACAGAGAGAGACAGAGAGACAGAAAGTGAGAAATGACCCCCCAGGGGGAGGGCCATGCTGCAATCCCTTCTCCTCCATTCTCCTCTCGGGATCTTGGGCATGCACACACACATGCCTAGTGTGAGTTTAAGCCACCAGGTCTGGGACTCGAACCACGGTCGCCTACATGGGAGTCCAGCAATATAGCCATTACACTAACTGCTGGTATCCATTGTTGCACTTTACTTTAGTATTTGGAATATTTTTCCAAGGTCTCAAGTTCGTAATTCTGAAGTCAGTTTTTATGGTATAGGTGAAGTAGGAGATTGGAATGAATTTCTACTGGCACCAGACCATTTCTTGGGAGATGAATTTGTTTTTCATTCAGTAAATTTCAAATCTCTGCTTACTTAGTCGCCATGGTTTTTTTTTCCTCATAAAAGTTGAGTATAGAACATGAAATAAAATGTTTCATGAGTTGGACTTTAGTTAATTAAAGTTTCACTGTACATAAAGTCCTAATTAGTAACAGAGATCTGGTTTGCTTTTTTGGGAAGCAGTATGTATAGTTTTAGTAGTATGGGCTGGCTACATGTGGTATCCAGAAAATATCAACCAGAAGGATGAAGGTAAAGCATGTTAATGCAAAATGTAAAAGAAAATTAAATTGTTTAAGGTGAAGAAAAATGACAAACTGGAAATGTATCTATTTCCTGCCTGTTTAAAAAACTCTGGAAGAGTGAATAGAAAGCCCAGTTTGGAAGGGACCTGAAACGTTTAGTCTGTTTCCTCCTTTTATATGTATAGTCATATCATATTAGAATTTTTTCTGCAGCATTCTATTAGGTGACTGAAACATCTGGAGAACTTCTGAAACAGCCTTTCCATCCATGACTATCCCTGTTAGCTCTTCTTCACACTGAGTTCAAATCTTTCCACCCACTGGTTTGAGCTATATGGGATACATCTAATTCCCTCCCACACCACAGTTTTAGATTGAAAACCAGCTAATCATGCCCTCCTTGGATTTAATTTTTACTACCTTGAATCTCAATAAGTATACTTATTCTCTAAACAGTGAAGCTGGTACCAAGATCACTCCCTTGGTTAAAAACCACTTTTGGCTCTCTGTTGCCCACAAGATAATGTACAAGTTCCTTATGGTGACATTTAAGGCTCTGCCTACCTTTGGCCTTGATTCTTGTTATTTCTCTCGAGGAAGCTATAATTAGTTACCCTGGACCTTTATGTTTCATTAACAAGTCATTTATCTTGTCTTTGTTCATGCCTTTGCTGATGGCTTCCCTCTTCTGGAATATTCTGCTTTTCCCTTCTGAAACAAATGAGAGTTCAAGTAATTAATTCTTCAAGGATCAGGTCAGATATTCTCTCTTTTGTCAAATCTTCTTCGATTTCCCTTCATACCCACCTCCTTCCCTCAGAAAATGAATCCTAATATGTTCTTACACTCTTAATTATAGCCCATGCCTCTATTAAATCATTTATAATATTTTATCATGTTTAGATTTTATGTATTTGCCCAGCAAGAAAGTGAACACTTGAGGTTAAATACCAGGTCTTGTTCATATTCTTTCCCCCTAGTTTTAAAACATTTGAAAATATTAATGTATAAATGATATTTATGGTATTTAATTTCATTGATCGTAAACTCCATCAATTTCATGGGATGTTACCTAATTTTACGTTTGAAAAATGCAATGACCTTTTATTCGCTCCGTCTATAGTTTCATTTGTTAGCCTTCCATTATATATCTCTTTTCTCAGCCTTAGTCTTCCTAGGTTGAAGAGGTCTGTATCCTTTCTGTCTGTTCCCCATTCCATTAATGTTTTTCCTAGGTTTTTTCCATGTCTTTTATGGAGCATGACCCTGAGCAGGTCAAATTTGGGGGAGAGGAGGGTGGGAGGTATACCATAGCAACTGATAGCGTCATTCATCTAAGATAAAAAGTCCTAAGCTTGGCCAGCACCATATCTCAGTGGCTAAGGGAACTAGATATCACATGGCTGACTGGGGTTCCAATTCTAGCCCCAACACCTTGAAAAAACACAATGGGCACATGTGCATGCATGTCCATAATCCTGACAAGAGAGAGGAATGGAGGAAAAAGGATTACCACATGGTCATATTCCATTGGAGGCTGCTTCCCCTCTCTCTCTCTCTCTCTCTCTCTCTCTCTCTCTCTCTCTTAATCACAAAGTGGTTGTATTTATTTCTAAGTCAGTCACTTATTATTAGTTTGTCCTTCTCTGCTCAACAATGCAAATCAGAAAGTATTTTACTTAAAATTATGTATTGGTGTGGTCAGAGTGTCCCCATCAAAGTTTATGCTGTATCTCGACCCTGTTGAGGCAATGTTGGAAGGTAGAACCTAGTGGAAGATTTCTGGAATGTGGGGGGGGGGGGGGGTCTCTTATGAATAGATTAAGCTCTTTTCTAGGAGGAAGCAGGCTACCCTCATAAGTGCCCATGAAAACAGACTTTTGTAAAGCAAGTCAGCCAGCTGCCTGCAGATCTCTCCCTGCATGTGTCCACTGTTCTTTATACTTCTCTTGGGCAAATTGTGATATAGCATCAGAAGTAGGCCAGATGTCAGCTCCATGCTCTTGGACTTTCCAATCACTGGACTCATGAGCCAAACAAACCTTTTTTCTTTATAAATCACCCAGTCTCATGTATTCTGTTATAGCAACACTGTAATAGACTAAGACTAGACTAAGACACATACATTTTAATGGCTGTTACTGACACGCGGATTCAGTGGTGCAGGGGTAATCAGCAGCCAGATGTGGGTTC
Organism: Tupaia tana; assembly: GCA_026018925.1. Taxonomy (NCBI): domain Eukaryota; kingdom Metazoa; phylum Chordata; class Mammalia; order Scandentia; family Tupaiidae; genus Tupaia; species Tupaia tana. Next base: position 28,193,376 of record JAKSZU010000009.1, read on the forward strand.
TTGTGTCATGCTCATGAAGAATTAGAGACATGGACACAGAGAGAGGATAGCAAACAGAGAGTTTATTGAAGGAGAGGGAAGGAAGAACAGCGTTCCCAAGCAGGAAACAGTCCCAGAAAGTGGGTTGCCAAAGAGAAGCCAGCATGGAGGGTTTTATCTTGCTTAGCAGGGACTTTGTCTGGGCTTGTTCTCTTGTTCATGTGTTTCCCTCAGTGATGGGGAGTTGCATGCTAGATAGGTCTGGTTATTTCTCTTAATTTTAGAGTTGATAGGAAGGTCAGGAGATTCTTTGTCTAAAAGCTTTGGGTCATAAAAACCATTATCTTATCTTCTTCCTGGAATGTGGTGGAGTCTATAAAAAAGCCTTTGTTTTAGGTCATGCTGCCTAGGTTAATCACCTAGCCATTGTTGTAAGTTGTCTCTCTTGAGCAAGCAACCTAGCCACTATATCTCCATCTTAAAATGTAGGAATTTGGTGATTCCATTTTGTACCTATACCCTAACTGTATTTTTAGGGTCCCTGTCTCCTACCTCAGTACTAGAATGTTAGTTTTTCCTCATTCTTTAGTGTCTTCAGGGCATTATAGGTCAAATCAGAATTCACTTTTTGCTATAATTTATGGATAATTATAGGATATTTTAAGGCCAAATTTCATTCACTTATAAAAAGGAAAAAAAAAAAAAAGATGAGAAGGAAAAGAATAAAGGGTTGAATGGGAGCCCAAAGAAAACTTCTTTAGGTAAAAATTTGAAAACAAAAACAACCCCCCTTCTGAAACAAAAGCAAAAGAAAAATAACTATATAGAGAAACCACTTCAGTCCTTGGTAGCATTCCAAAAACCATGGTCTGCTACCTAGTTCAGACATGATTGAAGTTTGCCTGCCTCACCAATATATTTTAATGAACATTTCCTTTGATGACTGAACTTGAGTTACTGAGAACCCAGGTAAGTGAGACAATAGATAACTGGAACCTAAAAAGTGATAAGCAGAGATGAATACATTTTAAAATAGAGGGGAGCAATAGGAAATGCTTTCATTGGATAAACTACATATTTCCCTACCCCCTGTCAACAAATAGCATTTTGAATTTTTCTCCCAGAGTTTCTGGCAAAATTTCTCTTACCCAGAAAGCTCCAATATAGTACAGTAAAATCTATTTGAGCACCAATGTTATTTTGGGAATAAATAGTCCAAAATGCTTGGAAAGCTACTCATGTCAATAGATTTTTTTGGTAAGATTGGATTTTTCCCAAGATGCCTCAACTTAAGTTCTCAGGAAATTTTTTGGATGTGTTGAGGCAAGAATGAGCTGTTAATATTTGCTGTGCGTCTCCACAAACCAAATGTTCTTTTACGGTGAGAAATGAACATTGATTCTCTGAGCTGTCATTTCTGTTTCTAAGAAAAATTGTATTTGAAAATCACTGAAAATGAAACATTTTGCATTAAATCCTACATCTGTAAATAATATGTTTGAGTCTTTTATCTTTTCCTTATTCCAAGTATTTCTCCTTTTATATAAATGACACATTTCAACTCAGATATGAAAGTTGAATCGCAAAATAGAAGAAACCATTATAACTTAAAGAAACCCTGCTTGGGGAAGTTCATAGCAGGGAGTCCCAGGTTCATTGCTTTCCTGTGGTCTTATAGGGACTCTGATCTTTTCACCTCAGTGTTTAATTTTGGCTACAAATTCCTTTTGTACTTGATCTTGTACTTGTTATGCAAGGAGGCAGCTCTTTAAAGAATGATTATTTGAAGTTCCACCAAATTGAACTAATGTTTTAAAAATGAAGCTATGGGGACCAGCAGTTGACGTAATGGCTATGTCACTGGACTCCCAAGTCGTTGACTGTGGTTTGAGTCCCGGGCGTGTGTGTGTGTGCATGCCCAAGATCCCAAGAGGAGAATGGAGGAGAAGGGATTGCAGTGTGGCCATGCCCCTTGAGGGGTGATTTCTTGCTTTCCGTCTCTCTCTGTATTTCTGGCAAGTACACACACCCTATAGCAAAAACCTCTCAAAAAACAAAAAAAGTGAACCTATGGGGGGCAAGCAAGTGGTATGGTGGTTAAGGCACTGGACTCCCACATGGCAGACTGTGGGTTTGAGTCCTGGACCTTGGGACTTGCTTTCTCACTTCCCCTCCCTTCTCTCTATTTTTCTGGTCAAATTTAAAACACATAAAATTAAATTAAAAAATCATTTAAAAATGAACCTATGTCTAAACAAACCAACCAAACAACAAACAAGAGATGTGGCGAAGCAGTTAGGACTGGAAATAAACCTCTGTTTGCCTGAATCACTGAAGTTAAAGTTCTCAGCATACTTTGATCTGAATATGTACAATGGCAATATTTTATTCAGTTTAATTTGCTAAATCAAATAATAGTTTATATTCAAGCGCTGTTACTGCCTTTGAAAAATACCATAAAATACTCTATAAAATGATCACAATATCAATAGAATTATGTATATTCCCAACCTTTAAGTTACTTTAGAGACAACACAATATCGATACAACTTTATAGTACATGTTTAATCTGAAAGTGACTTTGGAGACCATTTAATATGACTACTACATTTTTCAAATGACAAAATTGAGACCCAGAGAAAATGGACTAATGGCAGTTTTATATAACCTTGGTATTCTCACAGTTCAGTGAGCTTTCTAATAATATAAGATGTCCCCCATGCAGTACATTCTTTGAGGATTATAACTGAAAGGAACCATAATACAGGTAGTTAAAAATTGATACTCATTCTCTGTTTGCTTCCTTTCATTAGCATAGGTAGCTAGGCTGAGAATCATGCTTACTGGGGAGAAGGACTCTAGGATAGAAACCAAGAGAAGCCAGTAGTAGATGGAGCTGGGGAAGTAGTCCCAGACATTCTGAGTTTCAAAGAGAAGCTGACCCAGACAAAAATTATCCATGGAATAGCCTTAATCCTGTGTTCCTTTGTTCCCAGCTTCCCAGTAACTGTCATTCTTAGCTCCCAACTTTCTACTAGTTTGCCCTCTTTCAGGCATAGATTTAAAAGAATTTTACAAGTAAGTCATCTAGTTCTGTTGCTTAAATTCTTTCCACAATTTTCTTGACAAGTGGCTATCAAATGCATGCAGGAATGACATACCTTCATGCCATTCATCTATCCTGTTCACTTACTTTTTAACATAATTCTGTTGGGCCATGGCCTTATTAAGTTGAAGAGGTCTGCAGCCAGCAGGTGGTGTGGTAGTTAAGGTGCTGGACTACTAACTACATGGCCAACCATGATCCAAGTACCGGACCTAGAAGCCTACTTTCTCTGTGTGTGTGTGCATCTAGTGAGCACACATGCCCTGTAGTAAATTTAAAAATAGTAATAGAATAAATAAAATAAAATTTTTTTGAATATGAGAAGGTCCAGGGTATGTGTGTGTGGGGGGGTGCTCCATGGCACAGTGCTAATACACTGCTCAAGAGACGCCAGATTCCACTTGGTGACCGCAGTTCAAATCTCTGGCCTGGTCATCCTGAAACACACTGTGCATGCAAGCACGTGTCCAGGATCCAGAGGGCTGGAGGACTGGAGGAAGGGGATCATGATGTGTCCAGACCTGTGGAGGGTGCCCATCCCCCACCCCTTGTACACACATGCATGGTTTATCATGAATAAAGAAAAAAAATTTACAAATAGACAAGAACCCACAATCAAATATAAGATTCCAGATGTGGTTTGGGCAGTCAAAATCAAGGTCAAGAACATTTCTTTTTTCTTTCTAGGGTCTATATTCCTATTCACACAGCCTTTGTTCACCTATATCATCCTACCAACTCATTATGCTTATACTCAATTAACACCTCTCAGTCTCTATACACTGCTATTTTTTTTAGAAGTTTTTGCCTTTGGGTGTGTTCGCTTGCCAGAGAGAGACAGAGACAGAGACAGTGAGAGAGAAAGTGAGAAATCACACCCCCTCCCTCAGGGAGGATGGCCATGTCACAATCCCTTCTCCTCCATTCTCCTCCTGGGAACTTGGGCACGCACGCACACATACCTGGCATGAGTTTCAAGCCAATGGGTCTGGGACTCGAACCACAGTTGATCAGGTGGGAGTCCAGCAATGTTACTGCTACACCATCTGCTGGCCCCCACCATGCTATTTTTAAGCCAATTTCTCCCACCATGTATTTACTAGTAAAGACTATTTTTAAGCACAAATGTAGGACTTTATATAGGTGTCTAAAACTACAGCATGTGATATTAGCTCATAGTTTCATCCTAGTCTGACTTTTGGGCATCATGATGATGCCATTCAACAGATTAGCTGTTCCTACTAGTTCTGTGTTATTTACAAACATTCCTTCTTCACCCATGGCATGGATAGAAATGTTAAATGTAACAAGAAAAAGAAGATCACTTGACACAGATTAATCATCCATGGTATGGTCATTCATTCATTTATCCATCAACTTAATTGTGTCATCATTTATCTCATACATTTTAAAGCTCATCCAATAGTTTGTCATGGAGGACTTTGCAAAATGCCTTAATGAATATGAAGCACTTGCATCTACCCATTTCCTTGCCCTGTCAACTTAGCCTACTCCAAAGGCAAGCAAAGTTAGTCTGTCCAGTCATATTCAGAGTGTGCCTGTTCTGGCTTCTGTGCTGGTTTCTTCCTAGTCTCAGAGCTAGTCAATATTCCCAGAACTCTTATGAAATCCCAGAAACATAAATGTTTTTAACACTACCTCCTTGTGAATTCCCATCTTCAGTGTATTCTTTCTATGATTCTATTATTCTAAGTCCTAAAATAAGTTTCTTTGACAGAAAATACAGATACAGAAATTGAGGTTATTTACTTATTGATTCCAGGATCTGTTTGACAGCTATCATCATCACACTACAGATTCTAACATTGTTATTATTCACTCATGTTTAATTTTGCCCTAGTTATACCCATGGAAGCCTCCATCCCTGTCTTTTTGTTGGCCTCTACATCTTTCAAAGGTTGTATTATGTTTAGCTAGGCAGAATCTATTTTACTCATAATAATTATTTTTATTAAAATAAATCACCTTTGAAAAGTATGACTTTGTGGTGGGTTGTGGAGGAGGGGTGTGAGGTACAAAGGGAGGAAACATTTGAAAGATGGAAAAATGTAAGAAAAGAAAACAAAACAGAGCATAAAAAAATATGACTTTGTCAAAACATTCCCAGTTGCAGCTGTATCTTAACCTTATGAAGATCTCCCATTTATTTCCTATCAAAGTTATTAGAATAATTATGATAATTATAAAGATGTCAATGACAATAATAAAAATAGTATGATGGCTGATATCTATTAGGCAGTTGCTAGGTACCAGGAATGATTCAAAGTATTTTACCTGTATTAACTCCTTTAAGTTTTGCAACAACCCCTTAAGATAAATTCTATTATTATTTCCATACTACATTTGAGCATAAGAAGGCATAGACAGGTTAAGTAACTTATCCAGATTTCATGTTTTTTTTCTTTTTTTGGAGAGTTTTTTTTTTTTTTTTTTTTTTTTTTTTTTTTTTTTTTTTTTTTTTTTTTTTTTGCTATAGGGCATGTGTGCTCACCAGAAAGACAGAGAGAGACAGAAAGCGAGGCCATCCCCAGGGGGGATGGCCACGCCACAATCTTTTCTCCTCCGTTCTCCTCTCAGGATCTTGGGCATGCACGCACATGCACCCGGCGTGAGTTTAAGCCACTGGGTCCAGGACTCGAACCACGGTCGACTACATGGGAGTCCAACGACATAGCCATTATGCTAACCGCTGGTCCCCAGATCTCATTGTTAGTTCATGGCAGAGCTAGAAGCCCTGTATTCTGATTTCATAGGCTAACATATAGTCCTTTCACTCAATAATTTGAAAACACTGGTTAGATACTGAAAGATTGAATCATTGAGCAGTATTGATGTAGTCTCAGAACATCTTACAGGCAAACTTGTGGGGGTGTATACAGAATTAACTTTTAGCATGCCTTACTGTCTCTTCTGCACATTTAACTACCCTCACTGCTTTTTGTATGTTATCCTTAGCTCTTCTTCTAAACTATAAGGCTGTAGAGAGTATGGTCTACTGTAATAGCTACTCCTTTGTCTTCTACATACTGTAACTGAGCACAATGCTTAATATGGGGTGTATGTGAAATTCTTGTGGAATTAAATAAGTGACAAATTTTGCTATTCATTGCTTTCAAAACAGATAATGAGTTACCTTTTCCTACAGGAGTTGTGTGAGTAGTATGTAGTTGAGTAGTATGCATGTAGTTCAAGTGCATTCATGAGTTCAAGCGCATTCTCAAATGAACTGTGAATAGCGGGGTGCGGGGGGAACATGATGCCTGGCAGTGTCCAAGTACTTGGGACTACCTGATAAGTGAATAGATGAATGAGGCTGAGAGAGTGAGGGAGAAGTCTCCAGAATAAGATCAATATCAATTGTCCCCATGTCTCATTGCTACAAATTATATACTCTTTGAATCATTAACTAATTGATGCATTTTTCAGTACTATTTCATTACAAGTTCAATTCAAAATATATGTGTGGATCTGTGTGTGTGTGTGTGTGTGTGTGTGTGTGAGAGAGAGAGAGAGAGAGAGAGAGAGAGATCTCCAAAGAAAGATAGAGCTATTATATTTTACGTTTTTTTATTTGGGTAAACAGATAAACCCCTGGGATCTTTCAGCTAGGTGAATGTGGCTTATTATCTTAGTATCTGGGTAAATCTTGAGGTGCAAATTGACTCAGACCTATTCAAATTTAATATAATACTTTAGACAAATCCTTTCATAACAAAAAATAAATGGAGAACATATGATGGCTTAGGTCTTTTATATATAATTATATGGTTCCCAGAGGGGAGTTATAATTGAATTATAAGCTGCCTCATGAGTATTCTAGCTGGTGTTTAGAGAACCACAAAGCAGAGCTGAGCTTTTTTTTTTTTTTTTTTGCCAGCTAGAACGTGAACGAGACACCCTATAATTCAATTATAACTAGCCTCCAGGAACCATATAATTATATTATAAAGTAGTTTGGGGAAACTAGGAAACTGAATGTTTTTCAACACATTGTATATGTTTGAAATTATAATTTGATCATTTTACTTTACCTTTCACCATTCTTAACAACACAGGTTTGGAGACACTATAACCTTATTCCCATGTACTTTTCAAGACTTTCAGGACAGATTATCATGCTAGGTGTTAGTCTGTCTGTACACACATCCATGTCACTTAAAAACTCTTTGGTCATCAGCTTTTCAACTGTAAAATGATGGGTCTTGACCTAGATGAGCTGTAAAGTGCTTCCTAACACTAATATTCAATGAGTCTTGTGTTAGTCAGAGTTCTCTGGAGAAATAGAACCAATGGAGGGAGGAAGAGAGAGAAAGAGAAAGTGAAAGAGAGTCAGAAATTCTAAGGAATCCACTCATGTGATTGTGAGGCTGGTAAGTTTGAAACCTGCAGGGCAGGCTTGCAGGCTGGATCCCAGGGAAGAGCTGATGTCACAGTGTGAATGGGAAGGCAATCTGGAGACAATATTCCTTCTTCCTTGGAGGACCTCAGTCTTTTCTCTTAAGGTCTTCAGCTGATTGGATGAGGCCCACCCCCATGATGCAGGGTAATGGGCTTTACTCAATGCTTGCTAACTTGAAGGTTAATCACATCTTTAAAAAAAAATGAAACCTTCACAGGAACATCTAGGCTGGTGTTTGACCAGGTAGTGGGTACCATGGCTGACCAACTTTAGACATGAAATTAACCATCACAAGACTGGGTGGTGAGAGAATGTTATATTACTTAGGTCCTGCTTCTCCAGGATGTGAATTATCTTTTAAGGACATGAATGGAAATTAGAAAGGTGAAAACTTAGAGTTAAAGCTATGGCATAATTAGATATTGCATAAATAAATACAATATATAAAAGAATATGCTTTTATTTGTAACAAATACATTGTATTAAATAAGCTTCCAAAACAGGAAAATCATGTGTTTAAATCTATATCTCATTAAAGTCTTACTCATGCTTTCCATTCTGTGAATAATGGATGCTACAATAACACTCCATAGAAAACCCATCCTATCTACTTTTCTGCCATCTTATCATATAAAGGCTTTCCCTGAGCAAATAAGAGTTATGGTGGCTATATTAATTTTTTTTAAATTTGTACTATACCTATTAAAATGTGATGGAAACATATGAATATGGATGCTCATAGCAACACTAGTCACAATAGCCAAAAATTAGAAACAATCCAAATGTCAACCAACTGGCAAATGGATAAACAAAATGTTATATATACATATAGTGGAATATTATTCAACAATAAAAAGGAATGAAGTTCTGACTGGATATGTAGCACAGAGGTTAAGCACTATATATAGAAAACTGAATCCCACATGGCTAACCATGGTTCAAATCCTTGCTCTGACAGCTTGAAAAACATGCCAGATAATATTGTGTGTCCATGCCCCAAATCCTGATGGGATGGAGAAATAGAGCAAAAAGCATTGGGGTGTGACCATGCTCTATTGGGGATGAGACTGCAGATGTTGCATGTGAAATTTTGAACTGTACCCACATGTAGTTTTCAGTGGAGAAATCAAGGCTCATATTGTTTTTAGTATGAAAATGTAATTTCCTTATGGAAATCTGTCATTCTCTGGTGAACACATGTACCCTCTGGCAATAGATAAGAAAAGATTACAAAAAAGAATGTAATTCTGATACGTGCTGCAACATGGATGAACAAAGAAAGCAATATACTGGGGACCAGCAGATGGCGTAATAGTTATATCACTGGACTCCCATGTAGTCGACCACGGTTCAAGTCTCGGACTGGTGGCTTGAAACTCACACTGAGCACGTGTGCATGCATGCCCAAGGTCTCGAGAGGAGAATGGAGGAGAAGGGATTGGCCATCCCCATAGGGGGTGATTTCTCATTTTCTGTCTCTCTGTCTCTCTGGAAGGACACACGCCCTATAGCAAAAATCTCTCAAAACACACACACACATACGCACACAAAGAAAAGAAAAGAAAAGAAAAGAAAAGAAAAGGAAAGAAAAAAAGAAAAGAAAAGAAAAGAAAAGGAAGAAAACATTGTACTAACTGAGGTAAGCCAGTCACTAAAGATCACATACTGTATGTTTCAATTTAAAGTATCAAGAATAGGTAAATCCATGGAGCATGAAGTAGATTAGTAGTTGTCAGGGACTGAGGGGATAGTAAGAAGTGGGGAATGACTGATAATAGGTATAGGATTTCTTTCTGAGGTGATGAAAATGTTCTACAATTGAATATGATAATGGTTGTACAACTCTGTGACTATATTAAAGACCACTGAGCTGTACACTTTAAAAGGACATATTCAGGCCTGCTGGTGGCATGGTGGTTAAAGCAGATCCACATGAGTGAGCATGTGGTTTGAGTCTTGGATATTGTGGTTTGAAAAAAAAACACTTGGTGCATGTACGTGTATGCCTAAAATCTGAAAGGAGAGAGAAATGGAAGACAAGGGATTGTGGCATGACCAGACTATTTACCAGGGAGTGGTTTCTCACTTTCCCTCTCACTCTGTCTGTTTCTCTTCAGCGAGTATACATGCCCCCTGGCAAAAATTCTTTAAAAAAGAGACATAGTGTATGATATATGAAATATATCTAAATAAAACTGTTAGAGAGTAATGTTTACATAGGGAAGGAGTCCAACAACATTGAAGAGTATATATTGTAAAGTGAGTCTTTCTTTCACTCCTACCCTAGTCTTTCACCCACCTTCTCCTACTCCCTACTAGTAACCACTGTTAGTATTACCTGTTTTCCACAAAACAATTCTCTGTCCCTTGATTTTTCACTTAAAAATGTTTTCTTAAAAATTTTCTGTATCAGCATACATACATCTTTAACATTATTTCAAATGGCTGTCTATTATTCTTTTATGTAGATGTATCCAAATCTATTTAAACATTTCTCTTCTGAGGAATTCTTTATTTTTTTCCAGTGCTTGTAAAAATGCTGCTTGAAAATTCTGTGATTTGTATTTGTAATATAGAATATAGTACAAAAATATATCTGTAGGATAAATTCTGACACATGAAATTGTCTCATCAAAAGAAATGTACATATTATATTTGGATAGGTATTGCTACATTGCCCTAAAAAATTAGGTAGACCAATTTATACTCCCATTGACAGTACTTGTTTCCCCAAATTACTACTGAATATTGTTAAACTCTTTGATTTTTGTCAGCATGAGCAGTAAAAAATAATTTCTCATTTTAGTGTTAATTGTGCTTTTAATTGTGAATGAGATTGAATACCTCAATTTTTGTCATAGGCAATTTTTTATGTCAATTTTCTCTGTGCTTTGTTCACATTTCTTTTTCTTTTTTTTTTTTTTTTCTGATTGGTTTGCAAGATCTCTTTAAACATTAGGGAAATTGGCTTCCTGTCTGTCATAAAAGCTGCCAAGAGTCCCTTCTTTTCATTTGTCTTTATATTGTGCTTATGGTACTCTGGGGGTGCATACTTTTAAGGTGTTCATTTTGTTGCTTTCAAATATATTGGAATGTACAATGGAAAATACAGTCCAAACTAAAACCACACCTTTATGTGACTTATTTTTGGGGTGAGCCCATGAAACCCTCACTTACCAGTGGGGTCAGTGTTCTACCGCATAGACCCTGTCCTCATGGATATCAGATATCCCTTAATTCTCATCCTGAAGTTTTCTCTTTGGAAGGGTATTTTTTTTGTTGGTTATTTTTTAATTGGTCACAGATTGATCAATAAAAACATGATAACATTGAACAGATTTCAGATCTTTTTTTCTTTGCCAGGGCATTCTCACTTCACTCAATATAACAGCTGTCATAGTGCTTACATTATTTGCTAATTTAACTCTATTACTCCTTTCTCATATACCACATAAGGGTCTTTACAACATGCAATTTTAACATGGAGACAAAAAGAGACATAAAAAGTTTAATATGGAAAATGCAATTGAAACCACAAGAATAGGATACTAGCTATTAGGACCACCTGCCTTTTTTTCCTCCCCACTTTCCTTTCCTTCTTTCCCCCATGTCTATTTTTATTTTTTCTTTCTTTCCTGTCTTTTCTCCTCCCTTGTTATTATGAAAGCAATACATCCTGATAGTAAAATTTATGTGTGTATGTTTGTGTATATGTATATAAATGTAGATATATCATTACAAACAGGGTATATAAAGTAAAAGCTCTCCTACATACCCTCCCCCAATTCAATTCTCCTTTCATATGCCTCAGAATGTATACATTATCTTTATCTATTTTTCTTGACATTTTCTATGGGCATGCAAATGGGTGTGTGCATTATAGCATGTTATCTTGCAAGAATATATGCATCCAAATTAGTTTGAGTCCCTTAGAAGTTTGATTCCCTTAGGAATAGTCATCTCAGCCTTACACTGACTCCAATGCCATCTTTGCTAGAATTTTTCTTCTTCTCCTCCTCCTTTTCCTCCTCCTCCTCCTTATTTCTCCTAGATATTGCTTTTAGGCCTTGGAACTTAGCATTAATTTTTTGTAGGAAGCACTGGGGCATTGGTCTTTTTTCCCCTTTATTCATGCTAGAGCATATTCATGTGCATATGAGAGAGAGAGAGAGAGAGAGAGAGAGAGAGAGAGGAGCACCTTCTACAGGATCTGGTCATGCTAGGATTCTCTTCCTCCCCTCCAGCCCATCAGATCCTGGGTACTTCTGCAGAGCCCATTGTATTCCAGGCTGACAGAGCTGGGGATCTGAACTGCATAATGTGGGATCTAGCTTCTCTTAAACATTACATTACCATGGTACCATGGAACCAGGCCATATCATTAAAGACTTTTACTGGTGGATATTTTTTGCTTTGAAGATGTATTTGATTTGGGGGAACAACCAAACACTGTTTGAAGTCAAGTCTGTTGAATATAGGTGTTCAAAATACGTAGTGTGACTTTTGATCAAAAACACTAGAGCCGTAATTTGATTATTTTAAGCAACTCATAAACAAACATTACTGATAATCATCAATGTAGAATTCCAAAAATGTTTTGAGTAATGACAGCATTATTTTTAAGTTTATGGCATCACAAAGTGACAGAATCAATTAAGCAGATGAAGTTTGTTTGAATGTATGAATTCTGCTGTGCCGGTTTTTGGATGTCAGAGTTCTGCTGTTCCAGTTACAAAATTTGCCGTATTTCCCCTTCTTAAGAACCTAAGTATCATTCTAGGTCAGCAGTAAGGTGCATCTAGCACAGACATTAGCTTCTGACAGTAGCCCTGAGGGATCTAATGACTATTTCTGAGGCGAGGAAGAGATCTTGGATTTTTCTGCAGGTCTTTAATTACTCCTTATACAATGGTTCCTTCCCTCCCTCCTTTCCTCCCTCACTTCCTTTCTTATTTCCTTTTTTTCTTTATTTAAGATTGATTATTTTTGCAATGTCTGATTATAGTCTGTTTCTGGGACAGATATTTTATTTCAGCCTAACTTAGTTTCTTATCTCTTCAGATATGCAAGATATATATCTGAAGACATTCTCTATCACCATTCTCACTTTTTTTTAACTTTTCAAAAGCTGTCACTTAATGAAATCATTATTATGTCCTAATGTTCCAAGAATTCCTTCCTTAAAGACAGCTTCTATTTTCATTTGTTCTGATGGCCAGTGTAGGAGTTTAGAATTTAAATTAATAAAGGGCACAATACTAATACTTTTTAGAAAATTATTTTATTTAACTTTCTTTCTTTCTTTTTCTTTTTCTTTCCTTCTTTTTAAATTGTTTTAATTTGACCGGAGAGAGACAGAGTGAGAGAGACAGAGAGAAAGTGAGAAAGCAAACTGCCAGGTCCAGGACTCGAACCGTGGTCAGCCATGTGGGAGTCCAGCACGCTTAATCACCATGCCTGCCAGCACCACAATACTAATATTTTTAATACCAGAAGGTGTAGAGAGAGGGAGAAAGAAAGAAGAGAGAGAGAAAAGAGAGAAAGCACCCCACTAGTGGGGCCGATCACACTGCAGTACCCCTTCCTCCATTTCTCCTTCCCGCAAGGATCCTAGACATGTAGGCATATGCACACATATGCCCTGGCATAGTTTTACATTGCCAGGGCCAGGATTAGAGCCGCCATCAGCCATATGGAATCTGGCTCCTTCTTCTTCTTCTTCTTTTTCTTTTTAATGAGAGGATTTTGCTATAGGGTGCGTGTGTTCGCCAGAAAGGCAGAGAGAGACAGAGAGACAGAAAGAAAGAAATCACCCCCCGGGGGGGATGGCCACACCGCAATCCCTTCTCCTCCATTCTCCTCTTGGGATCTTGGGCACGCACGCACACTTGACCAGTGTGAGTTTAAGCCACTGGATCTGAGACTTCAACCATGGTTGACTATATGGGAGTCCAGCGACATAGCCATTGCACCAACTTCTGGTCCTGGGATCTGGTTTCTTCTACACTGCACTTAACCACTGTACTAAGGGGCCGGTCTAGTAATAAACTTCAAAAAGTCTTGCCTAGTTCAGGTATGAATTGTGGTACAAATAATTGTGTGTTGTTTTTTTTTTTCATTCCATAACATACAAATCCTAGATGCAACAGAATTAGAAAAACGTTACATTGTGATTGATTATAAAGAGGATTTGTAGTGCTTTGTGTGGGGAATTAAAGAAAGTAATTATTAAGTCATTCATAAGAAGCAAACCTTTATTTCTAAGCACGATAGAGTAGACAGGATGAGGCAAATGTTTTAGACTCTTAATAAGAGTCCTGAACATAGTCCCTGTGTTAGTCAGGGTTCTCAAGGGGGACAGCACCAATATGGCATGTACAGATATATATGACGGCATTTATTGAGGGAATCAGCACACATGATTATGAAGGCTGAGAAGTCCCACAACAGGCTATCTCTAAGCTGGAGTTCCTAGGATACTGGTAACATTGTTCAGTTCAAATCCAAAGGCCTCAGAAGCAGGAAATCCTATGATTTAACTCTCTGAGTCCCCAAGTCTAAGAATCCAGGGGCCACTGGTATTAATCTTAGAGTCCAAAGGCAGATGACTCTTTGAGTTCTGAGTTCAAAACAATAGAAGTCTATCCTGCCCTCTCTTTCTCCCTGAAAAGACCCTTCCATCTTCTGTGTTTGTTGTCTTTGGGTCCATTATTGATTTGATGGCATCCACCCAAATTGAGAGAGGATCTTCTTTACTTAGTCTATTCAGACTCATATATTAGCCTTCTCTGCAATCACACCCAAAGATACACTTAGAAAAATGCTTTATCAGATTTCTAGATTTCCCATAGTCTCATCAAATTGATACCCAAAACTAGTTATCACAGACCATGACTTTCTTTTTTCTTTTTTTAAGGAATTATTTTAATTATTCATTCATTTATTTTAATTTGACCTGACACACACACACACACACACACACACACACACACACAGAGAGAGGGAAAGCAAGAAAGCAAACCTCCAGGTACAGGGCTTAAACCATGGTCAGTCATGTGGGAGTGTCCAGCGCCTTAAGCACCACACCATCTGCTGATCCCCATAGACCATGACTTTCAAAATGAAGGATAGTACTCTAAAATAGTTGCATATTTTTTTCAATAATTTTTTTTTCGGATAAAACATGATGGGGTAACCCTATATTGGTTAACTTTTGTTTTAAAAACATAATTGTTTGGCTCTCCAGTGAGGCCTTTTGTCCATACTCCTTTTTACTGATCTGTTACATTTTAGAATGGAGCTTGTCACTGCAAAGGAATCAGTAAAATGTGGTTAGGTTTTATTGAATTTATATTGATAAAAAATATTACTCTTTCAATATAAAAATATATATATCAGATGCCTACTATGTGCTGGTCATTGTGGCATAAAAATAAAGAATGGGAATACTGAGAAATAAAGAATATGGCATCACTTCTGGAGTAACTTCTAATCTGAGGATGTCTTTTGTGAACAGTCAGTAAATGGCAGCTTGGATGATGCTTATTAGTATGTAATTTCCTTATATGGACTGCATGATGTGTAACTGTGGTGTTTTTTATTATTTTTTGAAACACGATTTTTACAATTTAGAAAGTGACAGACATTAGAGGAGAAAATGACTGTATTTTCCCAAAGCCTTCCGAGCGCTTTTAGAATACACCAAACATGCTTTTATGGTGATACATTTAGTTTCTGTCCAGCATGGCATGCATATTATGCTTGCCTTAAACACAATCATTTCACTTGCCACTTAACTTTTGTCTCACACATCTTCCCTTCATATTTCCCTTATAAGGGTCATGCCAAGAAACGCAGTGCACAGAAAAGTGTTACTGTCCCCTCCTCCACATGTCTCCTTTTTATTCTTCAGTATCTTCCCTGTCAAATTGAAGCCTTAAAATTGGACTCACTTTAAGACATCAAAAGCAAGCATTGAATAAAGAAACAAAAATACTTCAATCTGACTTATCTAGAAACTTCATTCTCTTGCTATTTTTCTGTCTTTATCCTTTATGTCACTGGTCAAGCTTTCTATACTTAATGTCAAAATATTCAGTTATTTGCAAAAAGAAAGTAGCCAAATTAGTTGGCCATTTCCAAACAGTTTTGTTTAACTAACTACTTCTGGAACTTTGAGACTTTATAATATGTAAGTACAGACTTAAATGTATCTCTCAAGAATGAGAATAATATTTACTTGGGGACGGAGTGTCAATACATTTTGCAGTTAACTGAATATTACCCCTAAATTCATTTTTAGTTATCAATAATTAAAAGTTCAATAAGTAATTTTACTTCCACCATAAGTTTACTAAAGGCATGGATAGCATATTGCATGAATGTATGTGGGTTTTTTTTTTTGTTTGTTTGTTTTTTAATAATTATTTATTTAATTTCATTTATTCACTCATTTATTTTAATTTGACCAGAGAGAGACACAGAGGAGGAAAGAGAGAGAGGGAAAGTGAGAAAGGAAGCCAACAGGTCCGGGACTCGAACCATGGTCGGCCATGTGGGAGTGTCCAGCACCTTAACTACCACGCCACCTGCTGGTCCCTGCATGAATGTATGTTAAGAAATACATTTCCGGGCCAGCAGGTGGTGTAGTGGTTAAGATGCTGGACCCCCATGTGGTCAACTGCACTGCAAGTCCCAGGTCTGGCAGCTTAAAGGTCATGCTGGGTGCGTGTTCGTGTTTGCCCAAAATCCTGAGAGAAGAATGGAGGAGAAGGGATTGCAGCATGGCCATCCCCTCGGGAGGTGATTTCTCATGTTCTGTCTCTATATCTCTCTGCCATGTTCATACACCCTATGGCAAAAATCTCTCAAAAAAAAAAAAAAGAAAGAAAGAAATACATGTCTCTCACGTGCCAGCTGTTGTGGTACATACTGAGTGAACTGATAAGATATTTCCTGCTCCCTTCATCCTAAAGAAGGCTTACAGTGTAAAGAGAAACTTACTACAGAAATTTGGTGAGTATTACAATAGGAATATTAACAGAGAGGACAGAAAAATAAACTATCATTCATTGAGTTTTGAAGTATTTCTTGAGCAATTAGTATATGCCAGTTACTATGCAAATCACTAGGGATAAAGCAACAAAATGGACAGATTCGTACTCTTCCTTCATAGAATTTGAAGACAGATAAGAAATAACTATAAAATTAAAATAATTCTGGGCCAGCAGGTGACATGGAGGTTAAGGTGGTTGGATCCCCACATGGCCAACTTCACTGTTCAAGTCTCAGACCCAGCGGCTTGAAAATTATGCTGGGTGTGTGTGTGCATTTGTGCCCAAAATTCTGAAAGAAGAAAGGAGGAGAAAGGGATTGTGGCATGCCCATTCTCCCTGGGGAGTTATCTCTTACACACTCTCTCTCTCTTTCTCCCTTCCTCCCTCTGGAAGTGCACATGCCCTATAGCAAACTCAAAAAAGTGATAAATATGGTGAAGGATGATTACCAGATATTATGAAAAAATATACTGAAGGCCTTATACCTAATCTGATAAACAGAGAAAGTGTCCCTAAATAAGTAACATCAGAGTTGAAAGGTGAAAGAAGAGATACCCATGCAGAGAAGTTGAGACAACCTTCTTTGTTGCATTAGAATGGTTGTCTTCAACTGAGGGCAGTTTGGCTTCCACCAGGGGACATTTGAATGTTCCCAGCATGTTTGATTGTCATAAGCATGGGGAGGAAGTTTTAGCAGCATCTAGTGGGTAGAGAGCAGTGCTGTTACTAAACATCTTACTCCCCTAACGAAGGGCACCTCCCAACAAAATATTATCCAATTCCAAATATCAATAGTACTGAGGTTGCGAAACCCTGCTTTAGATTCTAGATGAAAAAACACACACAGAGTTCTGGTGACTGAAAAGTTCAAGTATACAGCTCCACATCAAATAAGGGCCTTCTCCCATGGCAGAAGGCATCACATAGTATGAGCATGCAAGACAGAGAGTAAAAGCCTACTCTCACAATAACTAATCCACTTCCGTGATGACAGCATTAATCTATTCATGAAGGCTCAACCCTCTGGACCTAATTACCTCTTTTGGAGAGGTTATTTTTGTTTGTTTGTTTGTTTGTTTGTTTGTTTGTTTTTGCTATAGGGTGCATGTGCTCGCCAGACAGACAGAGAGAGACAGAGAGACAGAAAGCAAGAAATCACCCCCCAGGGGGGATGGCCATGCTGCAATCACTACTCCTCTGTTCTCCTCTCAGGATCTTGGGCATGCACGCACATGCACCCGGAGTGAGTTTTAAGCCACCGGGTCTGGGATGCGAACCGCGGTCGACTACGTGGGAATCCAGCGACATAGCCATTACGCTAACTGCTGATCCCCCTAATTACCTCTTAAAGGCTCCACCTCTTAATACTGTTACAATGGCAGTTAATTTTCAACATGAGTTTTGGTGAAGACACTCAAACCATATCAGGTATTTGACATTCATCCTTTTATTGTTGTCACCATACCAATTTGTAGCTAGATATAATACAGATTTAATTGATCTTAGGTCTACTCTGTGTCTAAAGTCTGCTATTATCAACAGTTAGCTTACCTCATTGTAGAGCTATGGAATTCTTTTTGTAGAGGTTTTATGTTCATTAGGGCATGTGTGCTTGCTGGAGAGAGAGACAGAGACACAGACAGTGAGCGGGAAGGTGAGAAATCACCCCCAGGGGACCTGGCCACAATCCCTTTTCCTCCATTCTCCTCCCAGGATCTTGGACATGCACACACACATGCACCTGGTGTGAGTTTCAAGCCACCAGGTCTGGAACTCAAACCACAGTCAGCCATGTTGAGTCCAATGATGGAACTGCTACACCATATGCTGGACCAATCTATGGAATTTTTTCTGAAGAGAGATCCCTGTAATTGTAGTCTAGTGGCATTCACGATTTTAACTTTTATTTTGTAAGCGACAAAAACTTCTTTAAAGTTTATTCATTTATTGAGAAGGCAGTGGGGGCAGGGAGGGGAAGCCTGGACAGGATCTTCATGCCTTGATCCTTCTCTTATCCCTACAGACAGTCAGGATCCTGGGTATCCCTGTTGGCACAGCCAGTATGTGCAGGTAGACCCAGAGCACAAACCCAGAATCTTCTCCTGTGGCTTCTAGCATTGCGGAGCTGCACCCGTACTGTCTGTGATACCACTGCTGGGCCGGGAACTGTTTTTTGAGGCACAGAATAAAATAGTGGCTCAGAACATGGATGGTGGACCCAGACTGCCTGGGTTCAAATTCTGTGTCTTTTATTTGCTAACTTTGAGAATTTGGACTAGTTACTTCGCTTCTCTGTGCTTCAATTCTTTCATTTGAAAGATGGGGATCATATTGTCACGTATTTCATAGTAGATGAAGATTAAATCAGCTGATGCATTAAAGACATTTAGAGCACAGCTCAGAAATAAGAAAGTACCATTTAAATGTTTAACATGTTTCCCAAGCAGTAATGTTTTGCAGAACCCAAACCCATATGGCAGGCAACAGAAGAACTACACTGTTTGCATGAGAGAGGGTGGCAGAGGCCATAGCAGTAGCCAGCCACAAGCCACAGTCTACTCTGTAACCACTACCAGTGTGGCTCCATTCCTTTTTCCACCGGTAGACTCAGCCGAAACACACTTTGAAAACCTGAAACTACTTTGAAAACCACTAATCTAAGCCAATCAGCTCTTTTTACAAATGAGAAAATATTTAAGACCTATTAACTCCCTCAATTGTTTATTTTGTTCAAGTTTACACTGCTAACAAACTGCAGAGATGGAACTGGAACCCCCTCAGGAAAACTAGTCTAAGGGTACAGACATTTTACATGTTGGCATTCACAGCTATCACCTGCAAAGAACACACAACAGCTAAGGCCTTGATCAGCCACAGATTAGCTATTTAATTTTGGAGTCCTCTGATAACTTTGTTTAATCTCACTTAAATTAGAGCATAGGAAATAGAACATAGTAAATGCCAAATCATTATTCTCTAAGATTTTCACAGTCTCCTACTGTCTTTGTGTCATAGTCTTAGCAACTATCATGTCAACATACCATCTTAAAAATTTTTAATTAAAATTTAAAGTAGCTATGGGAGGTCTTGAATATGTTAATTAGCTTGATGGTGGTAATCATTTCACAGTGTATACACACATCAAAACATCACTTTGTACACTTTGAATATATACAATTATATTTGTCAGTTATACTTCAGTAAAAATGAAAAAAAATTGTAATACAAATTGTGTCACTTTTGGAAAATGTGCTTCAGGGAACAGGGAACAGCCATTTCCCTATCTTTGTTTTCTGTTGGCAAAGCCTAAAGCATCTGTCCATTTACTCATAAAAATACTTGATCCTGGCAGAAAGAGGAGTGGAGGTTGTCTTAGGTTTTAATGGTGGGATCAGTCATTTGAATTGGAGTAGTTTAAAAAAATATATTTTAATAATATCAGTCTTCATGCACAAAATGAACTACAAGTCCTATTCACATTATTATTATGGAGTCCTTAAAGGAGGTCAGGAATCTTGTCACTTCCTTTGATTAGATTTTTGATTGTGTGGCACTATGATAGGAGTTAAATTTGCTCCTGCAGGTTTTGGTGATTTAGGTTGGGCTCTCCCTAATATAAAGTGTCTTGGTTAAACCCAAATGCATTAAATTTGTCCACTGTATCTAATTACTTTGTTAATTGAAAAGGACAGCATTCCAGTTTAATTATGTATTCTCATCCCTACATTTCTTTTAATTTATGTAACGATAAAAAGTACAACAATGCAAAAAACAACCATTTGAAGAACCGTTCTGTACTGTTCCTGTTTGACCCTGTCCATTTGAGGCTTCCAGATTTTCTGTGATTTTGGTCTGTCTCCCCAAGCATGGTTTGTTAGCTTCAGTGCTGACTTTCAATAGCATATTAAACATCCCCTGAGACCTCACTTTCTGGCTGACATTTGATATTGTTTCTGCTGTCACTTGTAAGATTCTGTACTTCTCCAGCTGTTGGTTCTGGAATAATATACCTATGTTGCTTGTATTAGAACCATTTAGAAATTACGGGGAAACATGGAGTAGAATATTTTGTGTCAGTATGTCTGTTGAGTACTTATAGAACTTTCTATAGTTAATAATAATTTTTTTCACTTTTTTTGGAGAGATTTTTGCTATAGGGTGCATGTGCTTAATACAGAGACAGAGA
Source organism: Tupaia tana (assembly GCA_026018925.1). Taxonomy (NCBI): domain Eukaryota; kingdom Metazoa; phylum Chordata; class Mammalia; order Scandentia; family Tupaiidae; genus Tupaia; species Tupaia tana. The sequence continues at coordinate 28,214,123 of JAKSZU010000009.1, forward strand.
GAGATAGAGAGACAGAAAGCAAGAAATCACCCCCCACCCAGGGAAGATGGCCACACCACAATCTCTTCTCCTTCATTCTCCTCTCGGTGTGTTGAACATGCACACATGCGCGCCTGGCGTGAGTTTTAAGCCACTGGTCTGGGACTCGAACTGTAGTTGACTATGTGGGAGTCCAGTGACATAACTGCTACACCATCTGCTGGTCCAAGTTAGTGGTAATAAAAAAAGAGGGGAGCAGGTCAACACCATCAAGTAAGAGAAATGACAGCTTATAGGATAGGAGGAAATATTTACAAATCATAAAAGGAATTCATATCCATATATAGGAACTCTTACAAACCAATAATGAGAAAATAAGATGACTTAAAAGTGAGCAAAGGATCTCTAAAGAAGATTTAAAAAAAAAGACAAGCATATGAGAAAAGGTTCAATATGATTAGCCATTGGGGAAATGCAAATCAAAATAATGAAGAGAGACCATGTCACATACACTAGCATGGCTATAATGAAAAAGACAGATAAGTGTTGGTGAGGATGTTAAGAAGTTGGAACACTCACACATTGCTGGTGAAAATGTACAGTGGTGCAGCCACTGGAAACAGTTTGTCCATATTCCTCATGAACAGAAAATTAAACATAGTCTCCATATGGTCCAGCAATTCCAATTCATAGTTAAAAATGTATGTCTCGGGCCAGTAGGTGGTGTGGTGGTTAAGACGCTGGACTTCCACATGCCTGCCTGTGATTTGAGTCCCAGGCCCAGCATGAGTTTTGGGCCCAGCAACTTGAAACTCATGCTGGGCCCAAAATCCCAAGAGGAGAATGGGGGAGAAGGGGTTGTGGCATGGCCATCCCTCCTGGGGGGGGGGTGATTTCTCACTTTCCCTTTCTCTCTGTCAAGCAGACACACCCTATAGCAAAAATCTCTATGTAAAAATAAAAAATATATATGTCTGGGTCAGCTAGTGACATGGTGATTAAGGCCACTGAATCCCACACAGACAACTATATGGTTTGAGTCCTGGACCTGGTGGTTTGAAAACACACTGGGTGCCTGTGTGTGTGTGTGTGCCCATAATCCTGAGAAGAGAATGGAGGAGAGGGATTGTCATGTGGCCATGCCCTCTAGAGAGGTACTTTCTCACTTTCTTTCTCTTTCTCTCTGTCTCCACAGAGCAGATGTGCCTTATAACAAACAACAAAAAAAATATGTCCACACAAAAACTTGTACTCAGGTATTCATAAAAATATTAATCAAAGAGCCAAGAAGTGAAAAATCCACACAATATTCACACAATGGACTATTATTTCAGCATAAAAGGAATTGAGAGGTCAACAGATGGTGTAGTGGTTACATCACTGTACACAGCCAACCGTGGTTCAAGTCCTGGATCTTGTGGATTGAAACTCATGCTGGATGTGTGTGTGTGTGTGTGTGTGTGTGTGTGTGTGTGTGCCCAAGGTCCCAGGAGAAGAATGGAAGAGAAGGGATTGCGTCATGGCTATCCGCCCTGGAGGGTGATTTCTCATTGTCCTTTTCATTGTCTGCCTCTCTCTCTCCCCACCCCCTACCCCCCCACCCCCCCACCCCACCCCCCGTGAGTGCACACACCCTAAGGCAAAATCCTCTATTTTAAACAAGAGGAACTGAGAGCTAATACATGATACAACATGAATAATCTTTGAAGACATTATGCTAAGTAAAAGAAGTCACACACAAAAGGCCACATATGACTCCAGTTATATGAAATGCCTAGAATAACCAAATCTTTACAGATAGAACATTGATTAGTTGTTGTCACTAGGGGGGAGGGGAATGGGGAGTGACATTAATGAGTACACGGTTTCTTTTTGCAGTGATGAAAATGGTCTGGAATTAGATAGTGATGTTTGCACAATTCTGCAAATACATTAAAACCCATGGAATTCTATACCTTAAAATAATGAATTTTCTCTAGTATCTGCAATTGTTCTCCAGGTGAAAGGAAGGGAATCAAGGAGAAAAATAAAGAAGTAAAACATTTAAGGGGCACAAAAAATGGAAAATTATCTGTTGATGATAATATGTATGATAACATCTTTAACTGGAATACAATGTATTCATATTGGGAAAATTCATTTTACAAGCTGTAATGATATACAGTGATTATATAAAATAAATTTTAAAAATGGTGAATTTTATGATATGTAAAGTATATCTCAATAAAGCTATTTATTCAAAAAAAAAAAGGAGAAGAAAAATAGCTAACAATGAACACTTTTTTGAGTTCCTGGCATTAGACTAGGTATTTTGCATGCAGGATTATATTTAATGCTCACAAGAACTGTGTATGCTAGGTACTATTATTTTCTCTATTTTACTGATATGGAAATTGAAGTTGAGTAATGTTACCTAAGTTACTTAGTAATTTTCCCAAGGTCCCAGAGACTAAAAGTCCAGAACTGAATTTATAATCTAAGTAGCCATCTGAACTTTTGACTACTACATATACTTCTAGGCTACATTTCTAATGATAGATTTATTTAGGTTTAATTAATATACCATACAATTTGCCCATTTAACTAAAGTACCCATTCATTGGCTTTTAGTATATTCACGGATACATACAACTATCACCACAGTGAATTTTTCATCTTGTAAACAACTCCCACCAAGTACTCCCTTTCTCGTTTTTTGTCGTAGAGGGTTTTTGTGGTTTTTTTTTTTTTTTGCCTTAGGACATGTACGCTTGCCAGAGAGAGACAGAGACAGTGAAAGGCCAAGTGAGAAATCACCTCCTGGGGGCAGGCCACTCTGCAATCCTTTCTCCTTCATTCTCCTCCGGAGGTCTTGGGCACACATGCACACATGCCTGGCATGAGTTTCACGCCACCGGAATTGTGGTGGACCATATGGGAGTCCAGTGATGTAACCGCTACACCATCTGCTGGGCCCCACCACTCTGTACCCTTTAGTTTTCACCTCCCTACTGCCTCATACCCTTAGTCCTCCACAACCGCTGATCTGTCTCTGTAGGTGGTAGGTTGATACCGCCACCTATAGCCATTTACATTATTGTATTCTCTATTCAAATTGTTTTACTCGATGTAGATACAACCAAGGTATTATAAGACAGTAGAATTCCTTTTTTAAATAGCTTAGAAACATCTGTTGTTTAAAAAGAGAATAGCTGAATATCATTTAAAAGGACTTGTAAAGGCAGAGGGGGAACCTTAAAGGTTTCATATACCCTGTTTCTATTAATAGAATTACCCACATTATATTACTGAGGACCTGAGTCTACTCAAGAAAAAGGAAATCTTGATTGCAGAGAGTGTGTTTTGCTTCTGAGAGAGATTGCAGAAATTTTCAGAAACTTCCTTTGCCTTTAAAATTGGCATAATACCCTGTAGCTAAATGGTTGTGCTAAGTGGCTTTGCTAGAAACCTTTCCCACCTTCCTTGTCCTGAAGCTACTGCTTTTCCTCCTGACCCTCTTAACTTCAGTTTGAGTGGATGTCTGCACCATTAACAAGTAATCTGGGGGAGTGTCAAAAGGTAACTAGTGTCCCCTGGGTTACAATTAACCTAAAAATTAAAAGGTGGAGTTTAAAATCCTCATTAAGTATAACAAAAACATAAAAGGGAGTTTCTGAATTGGAGTTGGATTTAGAAAGTCACCTTTGAATTAATGAAACTGACCGTACTTGACTGCGCACCAAGCTTAGGTATTTGAGAGAGGATATATGTATGGTATAGTTTAATGGTGATTACTGGCTAATGCAAAATGAACAGAAAAAAAATGTTTTTCTAGGAGCCTTTTTCTCTGCGATCTCACTCACTCACAGTGTACACACTAATGCCCTTCAGTTTTAATTACCAGCAATTTCTGAAATATGCTTGTGAGTGTTATACTATTTGAATTAAGAATTAGTGCTTTCTCATTTATCTTGGCCAGATATTTGGCGACATCATATTTCCCTGAGAAATTTTCTTGATGATTTATTTTTAAAGGTAGCATAATAAAAACAGCTGGGGTCTCTAAAAATGATTTATACTGAACTCTTACAGCCTAGTAGTAAATTCTAACTAATATGTACTACTCATAATGGATGCCTACAGCTTGTCAACCCTGAGCTAAAAGTGGGAAACAATATTGTTCTTGTTCTTACTATGTAAACATTAAACACCCATGTTGTGCTGGATAAGTTCAAGCATAGTGGATGCTGAAAATCTTTAATAATTCAGATATGCTAGCATTTATTTTTAAATAATTCTTAAAAATGATTCAAAAAGCAAACAGTTTCTGACTCTAAAATAGAATATAGAAAACCATTCTATTGAAGTCACTTTGTGGCCTCTAAAAGAAGTATATAAATATCATAATCATCTACTGAACAGGAAACTTTTGAGGAAGGATTGAAAAATATCATTAGGACCAGCCAGTGGCATGGTCGTTAAGATGGTTGGACTACTCATGGCCAACTGTGTGGTTTGAGTTTAGGTTTGGTGGCTTGGAAAACATCCCAAGCACATGTGCCCATAATCCTGGAGGAAAATGGAGAGGAGATTGCAACATGGCCATTCTCCAGGGAGTGCTTTCTCTGTCTGTCTGTCTGTCTGCCTCTCTCTCTCTCTCTCTGTGTGTGTGTGTGTGTGTGTGTGTGTGTGTATGTATATGTATATATCTTTCTTCAGTGAGCACCCACATCCTGTAGCAAATTTTTTAAAAATTAAGGAAAAAAATTCTCTAGATTTTTATAATATTCAACCTTGAATTGTTCTCACAAGTATACATACCCTCTCTTCAAGTATTTCTATTAAAAATGGTGCTTGGATAGCAATAAGCCTCATTTACCTATTTACATGTATTCCCCTTACTCTATCCCTCAACATACACACACACACACACACACACAAACACGTACTTGAATGAGTAAATCTGTTGTTCATTCCTTTGTTTTAAGCTTCTCAGTTACCTGGCTTTTAGGAAAATATCCATTTAGGGGACATGAAAGGGCTTAGAGGTGAGATGATGACCCCACTGACTCCAAGGACAGGATCCAAAAGACATGTCCTTCGAGTTCTTGAGAAATGTGGGTGGCCTTGCGAAGTCATTTGCAACCAGTGTCTCACATTTCTGCGGCAGGTGATTGGGATTTGGTTTTCTTCTGTATCTATGGCCCATGTGAGGATTGAACCTGAACTTTACACCCACCTCATTAGTGCTAGGCTTTAACCAGTGAATATGGTATTATATAGAGTAGAGCAAGTATAACAGCAAAGGACAACTAGGAATTTTATGGCCACTGACAGAGAAATAGCTAGAACATTTTCTTCCTTATTAGCATTGCCCGAGAAGGCTCACATACTTATTCTTTGGTGAGACATCTAAGAAATCTCATGTCTAGGGTTACTACTGTGTTTAAACAGACTTCAGATTTTTTTGACTGAGATACAGGCAAGACTTTTAGTTGCTGAACAACCATAATTTTTTAAAATACCTGTATATGGATTAAAAAATACCTTTTAAAATGTAATGTGTTTCTACTTCTTTGAGTACCTCTGTAAAATGTGAACAGATTTGGTTACTTAGGGGACCTCCTCTAGATTTCATTTATATCACTAGAATTGGATCGGAAATGTTTAGAATTTCAGTTTTTGCTATGCTTTTAACATTACCCTTTAATATTTTGGTTTTTCTAAACTATCTCCAAATAAGGAATACAGATGTGGGAACCAGTTGCTTTGCTTCTTCAAATATAAAAAAGATAGAGTATGTTTCTACCACTTTGTAAATGAAAAATGGTGTACTAATGCATATGTCAGGGGTCTTTTAATTGAAATTAAATTGAAATTAATTGGTGAAAATTTTTTTGGCTTAAGCTGAATGAGTCACTGATGTGCTTTAAACCATTGCAATAAATGAAGAATTCAATAGCAGAAAAGGATCTGGAGCTGACTGGTGATGATGATTCACTGTCTTAATTGTTGGGAGCAGTTTATTTTCTACCTGTCACAATGATGATCAGAATTTCCATAGGAAAAGAATATGCCTAAGTAACATAGTAACTAAGAAGCATATTTTCTGGTTCCTGAGTGTAGATTTCACAATTTCCTGGTATTTAATATAGATGAACTATAGTCATAGGTAGTAAAGTGTTCGGAAGTAAAGGAAGACAAATGGTTCCAGCTTTTCTCATAGATGTACACACAGGAATTGAATATGTCTTAATCTTGGGCCTAGTTTCCTTTCAACCAATAAGAAAACCAGACACCACTATGTAGCTTTATGATTAAGATATCATTACTTTCAGGTCTATTTCAGAAAAAAAAAAAGAATTAACCATTAAGAAATGAATCACTAAAAGAATGCTAGCACTAGTGTTAACAAAAGGTAATTATCATATCTTCTAACAAATATGAAATTATTTGGCAGGATATAATATTTAGTAGTTTGCTAGCATTCCATTCTTTCATGCAGTTCATTTGCCATTCATAGACTATCCTTGTATAAAGATTGGATTTAAGAGAAATATGTGAATATTATCTAAGATGACAATTAATATGCTGCAGCCTGCAGTTCATATAGTCTGTTGGCTCTACCTCGTGGTGTAGTCAGTAGCGAACTGAACTGCAATGCTGGAAGCCACAGGGCTGACCATGTGTGAATCCCTCGGTCAGCCTAAAAGCACTCTAGGCTCATGTGCACATGCTCAAGATCTTGAATAGCTGGAAGGCTGGAGAAAGGGGATAATGATGTGATGAGACCCTGTTGAGGGTACTTTTCTCTCTGTCTCTGTCTTTCATGCATGTGTACATGCTCTTTATCATTACCAATAAAAAATTTGGGGCCAGCAGGTGGTGTGGTGGTTGAAGTGCTGGACCCCCACATGGCCAACCACGGTTCAAGTCCCGGGTCTGGTGGCTTGAAAATCACACCAGTCACGTGTGTATGTGTCTCCAAAATCCCAGGAGGAGATTGGAATATGAGGAATTACAGTGTGGCCGCCCTCCCTGGGGGAGTAATTTCCCACTATCCCTCTCACTGTCTCTTTCTCTCTCTGGTGAACACATTCACCCTATGGCAAAAATCTAAATATATGTATGTATGTGTGTGTGTGTGTGTGTATATATATATATATATATATATATATATATATATATAACCCTTGGGAAGAACATGCATATCTATTTTAATCAGTGTGTATTAAAGAAGATTCCAGGGACCAACACGTGGTTTAGTAGTTCAGGTACTGGACTCCCACATGGCCAACCACAGTTAGAGTCCCAGACGTGGTGGTTTACCTTCTCACTTTCCTTCTTTCTCTCGCTCTGTCTCTCTGTGGTAAGCACACAAGCTCTAGGGCAAATTAAAAAGTAATAATAATAAATAAAATTAAATAATTAAAAAGATTCCATAGCATGTGATGATTTTATAATTGTTAAAATCTCTGTAATTTGATAGATATCTACTCATCTCTAAAGGTCAAAGTCAAAATAACCTGTTTCCAAACTTTTTCCACAGATATGCTTTATCTTGCTGGTAAATACTCTCAATTACATAGTGTACTGACCAACTTTTTTTTTTTTTATTTTTTAGATTTTTGTCATGGGGCATGTGCACTTGCCTGAGAGAGACAGAGGGAGAGGGAAAGTGAGAAATCACCCCCTCGCCAGGGAGAATGACCAGGCCACAGTCCCTTATCCTCCATTTTCCTCTTGGGATTTTAGGGACATACACATATGCACCCAGATTTTTTTTTTTTTTTTGAAGAGGTTTTTGCTATAGGGTGCGTGCGCTCGCCAGACAGACACAGAGAGACAGAGAGATAGAAAGCGAGAAATCACCCCCCAGGGGGGATGGCCACACCGCAATCCCTTCTCCTCCATTCTCCTCTTGGGATCTTGGGCATGCACGCACATGTGCCCGGCATGAGTTTAAGCCGCAGGGTCCGGAACTCAAACCATGGTCGACTATGTGGGAGTCCAGCGACATAGCCATTACGCTAACTGCTGGTCCCATGCACCCAGAATTTTTCAAGCTGCAAGGTTTGGGACTCAAACTATGGAGTCAGCCATGTAGGATCCAATGCTTTAACCACCATGCCACCTTTGATCCCCTGACCAACTTGGTTTTCAACTGTAGACATGAATATGAATTTTGGCACCTATCATCTTTCAAAATATTTAAAAATTTTCAATGTGTACTATAGGCGGGGAAGAATGTGGGGAGGGTAAATAAAGGAATATTGGTTAATGGAAACCAAATCGTAGATAGATCACTGGAACATGCATAGTGTTATAAAATAATTGGGTGAATATAGCTAACAATTTACTATATATTTCAGACTAACTAAAAGAGAGGATTTTGTATGTTCCCAACAGAATGCAATGACAAATGGTTGAGGTGATGGATATATTATTTACCCTGATTTAATTAACATACATTGTATTCTGTAGTGAAAAATCACATTGTACCCTAGAAATATGTATAATTATTATGTGCAAACAAAAATATTTTGTTTTAACAAAAAATTTCAGCATCTAGCCAGGTCCTTGAACTTTGTTACCTCATATGTCTATGTCTTGTCTAATGATATCTATTACTAAATGGTCAATCACATTTCTTTTAATAGGTTTACTTGTTATACCTTGGTATACATGGTTATAAAAGAGAAAAGATTTCGTATCAGTGTCCTCCCCTTTGATATTTACATATTTTTCTTTGTTTTACGCCCCAGTTTCAAACTATAGATCATGATGCTTGAAATTCCTCCTTTAGAGTGAAGGCAACAGTCCCATGCTAAAGCAAAATTACCTGTATTATCATTATTTTGTTTGATTAGTTTATCCAAGTCATTTTCAGGTTTTCATTTGAGAACAGATTGTACAAAAGGGATGGTAAGTTTTGGCTTGGTTCAGGAGGGAGACAGACATGTTCGAAGACTTTATTATGTTTTATGCTGCTGCAATTCACAAGTAAAATTACAGGTGTTACCTATGAAGATAAAGAAGGAGAAAGATATGGAAATAGGCAGAGAAAACTTAGGAAAAGCAGGTCTACAAATTCAAAACTTACCTATTTTACTGTTCTTCCCAAGACTGATTCAAAAACATGCAAGTATCTCAGCTCATTGCAGGCATTCACTTCAAGGTATATTGCTGCTTTTAAACTTAAAACTGTGTCTAATTCTGTGATGAAGAGAAATTAATGAACAACCTCAGCTCTCAAGTAGCTTTTTCTCTAAGAGCACTGAAATCATACTTAAAGCTGTTGAATAAAAAGTGCCCAGTAATTTCAGTATATAATCTGCATATCCAGATATGAGAGGTTTATTATCCAGTGAAAAGTACAGTGAATAATATAATCTTTAGAAGTCATTAAAGCACACACATTCTACTTGACCTGCTATATTTGCGTAAGCTTTGCTAGCATTTGCCCTTGTGGTAATATTCTCTTCAATTTTTTTTCTTCTACTCTGCCTCTTCTTTATCCTTCTTACTGTTTATTCATGTTTCCTCCAGGTATCCTACACATCAACTAAGGGACTGTATAATCCCATGAGTGGTACCATTTGAAGGGGTACCATAAGATCTTGCCAAATAGCATCTCCCTTTCTGTTCTACACCAGTGCTTGAAATTCCCAGCATTTTATTATGGTTTATGGTTAAGGCACTAGCCTAAAAAGTCATAAGGATAATGCACGTGTCCAAAGCAAGTTCACTCATATTTATTCCTTAGGGTGTAGAAAGAGGATGAAATGTTCTATTTCTTTAAAATTATGTAATCAAGCATGCTAGAATTAGAAAGGATCTTTGAAGTCATCTTCAGTGTTAAGTTAAAATTGGATTGGGGGGATTTTTTTCAGAGCCCCCTTTTTTTTGGAGAGGTTTTCGCTATAGGGCGTGTGCGCTTGCCAGACAGACAGAGACAGAGAGACAGAAAGCGAGAAATCACCCCCCGGGGGGATGGTCACACTGCAATCCCTTCTCCTCCAGTCTCCTCTCGGGATCTTGGGCATGCACGCACACGCGCCCAGCGTGAGTTTTAAGCCACCGGGTCCGGGACACGAACCGCGGTCGACTACGTGGGAGTCCAGCGACATAGCCTTTACGCTAATTGCTAGTCCCCAGAACCCTTTTAATTAATTTTTATTTCTATTTTTAAATCGACGTATAATAATTATACATATTTGTGGGGTATGGTGTGATGTTTTGGTACATGTATATAATGTGTAATGATCAGTTTAGAGTAATCACCATGTCTATCATCTCAAACAATTATAATTTCTTTGTGGTGAGAACATTCAAAATCCATTCTTGTAGCTATTTTGAAAAATAAAATATATCATTATTAACTATTGTGACCCCACAATGTACTGGAACAGTCGCTCTTCCTCCTATCTACATCTCTGGGCCTATTGACCAACCTCTCCCTATACTCTCTTCCTGCTACTTTTCCCAGCCTCTGGTAACCACCATGCTGAGTTCTTTATATTTGACAGGAAAGTTCAATAGATGAAGGGGAGAACATTAGGACCAACTTTCTCTGCTCATTGTCCACTCTATGGGAGTGTAGGGATTCCATGGAGTTTAAAATAAAGTCACAGTCCCAGAACCTTTTTGTGGAGAAAGCATGACCAGAAACCCAATATTTTGATTCCTAATCCAGGGTTCTTACCAAAGGTGGACTGGTTCCAGTGATTACTATTTTTTTAACCATACCTGAATTTCTTCTACTCTGTGGAAATACAAGGAGGTCTTCCAAAAGTTCATGGAAAAATGTTACTATGAAAAAACTAGGGAACCAGCAGTTAGCATAATGGCTATGTCACTGGACTCCCACGTAGTTGACCGCGGTTGGCGTCCTGGGCCCGGTGGCTTAAAACTCATGCCGGGCGCGTGTGCGTGTGTGCCCAAGATCCCGAGAGGAGAATGGAGGAGAAGGGATTGCAGCGTGACCATCCCCCCCTGTGGGGTGATTTCTCGCATTCTGTCTCTATGTCTCTCTCTCTCTCTCTGGCGAGCACACGCGCCCTATAGCAAAAACCTCTCCAAAAAAAAAAAAAATTAAAAAAAAAACTGTGCATGAATTTCAAAACTTTGTTGCACCCCAAATTTTATTTTAATAGTGTATTTTATTTAATCCAGTGTATCCAAAATATCAATTTATTTTAAAATTTGCTTATTATCATATACTTCTTTATTAACATGTAGTAATAGTACATATTAGAGTATGATATGAGTTTTCAGTAATGAGTACAGTTTGTAGTTACTCAATCAGAGTAATTAGTATGCCCATAATCTCAACAATTTATCATTACTTCATCTTGAGAACAGTCAAAATCCTCTTTTTATAGTACTCTGAGATATACAGTAAGTTGTTGTTAACTTTATTTACGTCACTGTATTTTAGGATACTAGACATTGTTCCTTTTATATATCTTTAATTTTGTTTGTATCTACTTCTCCCCATCCCGCCCTCCTTGGCTTCTACTAGTCATTTTCCATCCTTCTACTTCTATGACATCATTTTAGAAAATTCACATAAGGAAGAGAACATATGGTGTTTCTCTTTCTGTGCCCTGCTTATTTCACTTAACATAATGTCTTCTGGGTTCAGCCATTTAATCTCAAAAGATAGGACGCTGTCCTTTTAATAGCTGAATAGTATTCCTGTGTGTGTGTGTGTGTGTGTGTGTGTGTGTGTGTGTGTGTACCACATTTAATTTATCCATTCATCAGTTGATGTATACTTAGGCTGATTCCATATCTTATCTGTTGTGAACAGTGCTGCAGTAAACATTGGGATGCAGATATCTTTATGGCATACTGATTTGCTTTCCTTCAGATATATACCTAGTATTGTGGTTGCTTGATCTTATGGTATTGGGTCATCATAAAAGTCCAGACGTATTGTTTCTTACATTTTTTTTATGCAAAGTTGTGACATGAGCTTTCCGATGACCCAATAGTTATATTTTTAGTTTTCTGAGGAACCTCCATACTGGTTTTCATAAGAATTTTCATTCCCACCAAAATAAATGAGTATGGCTTTCTCCACATGTTTGCCAGCATTTGTTATTTTCTTTTTGATAATAGCCATTCTAACTGGAGTGAGATGATATCTCATTGTGGTTTTAATGTGTATTTCCCTAATAGTGATGTTGAGTATTTTTCATGTTTGTTAGTCATTTATATGTCTTCTTTTGAGATCTTGATTTTAACGATCTGTTTTAATGACTTCTTTTTTATTGCCAGAGGTGCATGTGCTCACCAAGAGAGGGAGAAAGAAAGAAAGAACCTTACAATAGGGCATGATCATGCTACAATCCTTTTTCTTCCATTTCTCCATCCTGTCAGGATTTTGGGCACACATGCACACATGCCCAGCATGTTTTTAAGCCACTAGGGCTGGGATTTTAACTATAGTCAGCCATGTGGGATCCAGCTCCCTATCCACAGAGCTTAAGCACTGTGCTACAGGGCTGGTCCTCCACAAACTTTATGAAGTACCTGGCATTCTTGTTAACATGGTTACATAATAGTATTGCAGAAGCACTGAATAATGAAATGGCAACCATAAGGAAAATAATCCAAAAAGGAAGAGTGATTCTGAAACACAACCCTCTCTATCAGGAACTGCAATTTCTAAGAGAATTTCTGAAATACAGTTGAATATAAAGATTGGGTAGGGGTGTGGTATTCTTGGTAATTCTTGTTGTTTTAATGACTTCCCAATTGACATTAAAGCAAATCCAAGTAAAGTGGCCTTTAATAGAAAGGGAAATGAATAGTAGGTCAGAAGCTCCCAACTCCAGAAGATTACTTTCTGAAAACAAATAGCAATATCTGCTGAAAACCAGTTTAGTGAGGTCATGAGCCTAAATTTTATTGCAAAGCTCCAAATGATGTATAGTATCATTTTTTTTCCTTCAGCTCAGATTTTTAACATCAGAAGAAAGGATGTTATATATGGCAAACAGATGTAATCAGTGGATCCAAATAGAGCTGTTACTATGCAGTGAAACTCTGGAATCAAATTATTATTAATCAGAATGTGCTATACTCATTAAGAGGACAGATGATAACATCACATACATCTACTGGTGTATTAAAATATTGCAACTCATGAGAGCTGCCTGTATTAAGCATATGAATCGGTTTTTGCACTGGGTGGACTTTTTCAATTTCTCAGTTTGTGAAAACTGCAATCTGAGAGTTAGAGAGGTGCTGACCATGAGGTAGAGAAATAAATATCATATCATGACATTTTATGGTCCTAACTCCCATAGAGTTCCAATTATTTGATTTTTGTGGTCCTAAGTTTCTACAGTTTTTCCTTCAGAAAACCTTCTCTTTCTGAAAGACAGGCAGACAGGTGAAGAGCCAGGTTTTGTGAAGGCCTGAGGTTTATATAATTTAAGGGTCGCACTTTAAAAAAGAATACAAGATCACAAATGTGAAATTAGGAATGAAAGTGAATATTTAGATGGGGCCTATGCAAGTAAGGTGCCCTGAGGTTTAAGCTTCAAGGTAAATCCACTTCTGCATGCAGAACACACCACTAAATAATTTAGTAGTTGATCAGTGAAGGAGAGGGAAATTTTTCAAAAACCACAACCCTTTGATATTGGAAGGGTTTTGATATGTTAATGACATGTATAAATACAAGTGACAAGATTGCAATCATTTGGTCAAAGAAAGACAGAATTATAATGCACAGTTTGATAAGATGAGAACTAAATTAGATCAATTAAACTTTGATAGTGCTGTGACAATCTGGTATGTCTTTATGTAGTGCATCTTGAGAAATTTAGTTACAATTATTTTAAATCACTGATAGTACATTTTATACTAATTAAATGGGAATTACCAAGAAATACATTTAGTCGGATCAAGGTTAATAAGAAAAGGCTCAACATTTTCATAAATGCCCTCAAAACAGATGGTCTTCTGTAACATGTGAAATGAAAACTAGGATCAAAGTAATGATTCATTTTAAAATTTGTGATGTAATCTGCAATTTAATCTAAAATCACGATACTTTTAGGCATTTGATTCTGTCGTCTGGGATGTTCACTAAATAACAGCACATAGTTATCGTCAGCCGATGAACCTTTGTGTACACATTTTTCTCTCCATTTTCAGATGTACCTATGCCTATTTTTTCTTTAATTCATTGGAAGCCTAATTCAAAGTTTATGTGTATTGTTACTAGCAGGATAGTAAATTATATATAAACAGTTTACTGATGGTAGATAAATAAATTTAACTCCTGCCTTGGGGACCAGCGCAGAGGTTACGGAAGCATTTGGTCCCCTGAGTGGTTCCATTTGAGGGTTACCACAAGATCTACTTGCTCAAGAGTGTCTCCCTCCTGTTCCTGCACTGGTATCTGAAAATTCCCACCATTTTAATTATACTTTAGGTTTAGAACACTAGCCTAAAAATGCAGATCATCACAAAAAGTTAAACCTGCTGGAAGGGGAAAAAAAAGCCTCAACTTATATCTATCCATGCCAAATATAAAACTAATAAGAGCTTGGCTATAAATCCACCTAAAGGTATATAGTCAAGAGTAAGATAATAGGTGCTACTGGGATGTATTCATGGGTACACAATTAGAATCTAGTGACATGAGTATGATAAATTGGTTCATAGGGTAAGAGACTTTGTTTCTATTTCTTCCTGACTTGGTTATTAGTTAACCGTATGGGTTCAGGAAAGTTATTTGAATTCTGTAAGTGGTCCCTCTCTATAACACAGACGAGTCAGTCCCTTCCAGTGGCAAAAGCCTATTTAAATACATGTTGAGAATCATTTTTAGTTTTTTAGTTATCTGGAATATTGAGCCAGATTCTTTAAATTCAGATCTGTAGGGGCCAGGAGGTAGTATGGTGGTTGAGGTGCTGGACTCCCACATGGCCAACCACAGTTCAAGTCCCGGACCTGGTGGCTTGCCTTTTCACTTTCTGTTGCTCTTTCACTGATGAGCACACATGTCCTATATCAAACTTTAAAAATAATAATAATAAATAAGATAAATATTAAATATATATATATATATATACATATATATATATATATATATATATATTCAGGCCTGTAAGTCATCTCTGATGTACTGCTGAATTCATATTCATTTTCCCTTTTTCTATATTCATTTTTGGTGTCGAGGTCTAGGTCAATTAAAGTTATTTTGTGAGATGAAAAAAAGAGACAAGTGACAACTTTGTAGGCCCATATTTTAACTTGAAGATTGGCCACTATAGACATACGCATGCCATATTCAAAACAGTTTTGAGTGTCCATGAGGCCATAGTATCTATTATATTTCAGTGGGTGTGGTCCTCAAAGAAAATTTAATAGAAGTTCCAGCTTAAATAGAGGAGTATGCTCTGTGGTGGCCGGCAGGTGGTGTGGTGGTTAGGAGCACTGGACTCCCACATGGCCAACCATGATTCAAGTCCTGGACCTGGCAGCTTGCTTTCTCACATTCTCTCTTCCTCTCTCTGTCCCTCTTTGGTCAAATGAAAAACATAAGTAAATAAATAAAGTTAAATAAAGTAATTCTTTAAAAAGAGTATACTATGTGTCTAATATATATATATATATATATATATATATATACACATATATATAAATACTTTGCACTATTATTTATCACCAGGTTAAAGACAATAAAATAGAAAAATAGAATTTTTAAGCAACTCACTCAAGATCACAGAGCTCATAGTGGCAGATGGGGGAGTTGATCTATTCATAGCTCCAGAGTCATACTGAATAGAGTAGGTATAGTATGGAAAACAAAGGAAGGTTAAACTCTCAAAGACCATAGGAACATGTCTGTAAGTGGCCAAGCAAAACTGTTTCATGCCTAGAAAAATACATGCTGAAACACATCCAGTGGTTAGGAACTGCTTTTGACAATAATCTACGAGCTAAAGAAAAAATGTGAGACAAACATGGCAAGGCACATGTGAAAAAGGGCACCATGAGGCTATGTTTTACTGGCAGTTTTGCCGCCTCAGAATAATGATGATAGATAGCCCTTACAGAAGGATACCTGCAAATATGCAGTTCCATACTGAAATGTGAAACATAAACTTATTTCCCATTTGGTTCTGTTGGAATGGCATGAGGATTATAGGGTACCTTGTGACAAAAGTCTGGAAAAAATTAGGAAAATGTAGTGTGCAGTACTGAGAGCATTCCAAGAGCCTAAAGAGACTAATTTATGAGGAAAGATTAAAAGGATTAATTATATACAGCTTGCCTAAGTAATGACTAATGAGGAACATGAGAATTGTCCATACGTATCTGAAGAACAAATATGCCAAGGAGAGAAGGGATTTACTTAGTGGGGCACACAAATAGATGAAGCTAGAAACATTGGGTGAAATTACAGAGAGGATCGTTTTGCCACAATAGCGTGTAAAACTTCTTGACAGGTAATATCCATTATACTGTAAAATAGATTCAGGAAATAAAACAAAACAAAAAAAGGGCCCAGTACAGCCTGTGAGAATATCAGCGGGGCTTACAAGAACGTGCAGCGATGTATATATTTTTAGAAGATACATTCTAGGTCAAATACTCTGGTTCTAGAGTATGATATCCTTTAGTGTTGGAAAGGTCTCTGCTCATCCCTTCTCTTAAGAGTGTTATCATGCAAGTTAAGATTGTTATATTTTACTTCTTATTGTCCAGGGGCATGTCAGGTATTTTTGTGTTTGGTTCTCTGCATAGCTGTTGATATAGGAAGGGAGGGAATATCCGTGAGAATAAAATCTATTCCCCTGAGATAGGAAGTACTTTTTTTTTTTTTTTTTTTTTTTTTTTTTTTTTTTTTTGGCTATAGGGCGCTTGTGCTTGCCAGACAGACAGAGAAAGACAGAGAGACAGAAAGCAAGAAATAATCACCCCATGGGGGGATGGCCATGCCGCAATCCCTTCTTCTCCATTCTCCTCAGGATCTTGGACATGCACGCACACGTGCCCGGTGTGAGTTTAAGCCACCTGGTCTGGGACTCAAACCGCAGTTGACTACATGGGAGTCTGGAGACATAGCCATTACACTAACTGCTGGTCCCAGGAAGTACTTTTTCACGCAGAGACCAGATACTGTAACCCAGGAGATTAGAGAGTACAAACAAGACGTTTTACTTAACATAATAGGTGTTCATTTATTTATACAATGAATTAAGGGATGGATGAACAAACCTCATTTAATAGAGATATCCTCATCTGTAAAATGTGGTTAGCAAAAAAATACATACTCATAACTAAATTTTAAATATTAACTAATGTATTGTGAAGCTGAACAAAAAGTGTATGTTCAGTAGATTCATCTGATGTGAATAATAAGGTAGATATTATTCCCTGTTGCTCAGTGGACGGTATAGAACAATGTGTAAAGCTCTTTCTTAGACTACTTCCTGCTCTCCCACCCCTGATTATACCTACCACATAAGGAGAATATTGACAGGGATCCTAATAGTTAAATAGTTGAGGGAAAGTCAGGAGTTCAGAGTGAACCACTACTGAAGTCTTCACTTGGGAATTCAAATAAAGTCATTTTGCATAAAGTGGAAGCCTGATGAAACCACTGAGAAGGAAAAGAAATTACCATGTTTTACAGCGTTGATCTGGTGGAAGATACGAACATTATTTTATGCCATAGGTTGCCAAAGAGGTTTCCTATCCTTTCAGTTTTCTGTCAGTAGGGATCACCCATGTTCATAAAGCCGAAAGTCCCAGTTAGCCTTTTGAAAGATTGATAAGTGCTCCAAGTTTGGGTGGATATTGCAATATCTCTGAATATGAATATATTGTGTCTCAACCTTTCTCCAACACCCTGGATTATCATTGAATTTAATGTAGCCTTTGTCTTTGTTTCCCTTTATAATTCTTTGTACATTTTGACACTTTAACTCAAAAGCATTTTGAATTTAAACGTGTTTTTAATTCTCAGCTGTTAAAAATCAACACAAATATGTTGCAAAGCCATGAAGCTTTATTTAGAGTGAAAAACAATTCTTTTTAAGGATACAGTGCTTGAGCGTACAACAAATGCATCCTTAAAATGCATATAACAAAAGCAATACCAAGAATAATTTATATTCAAAGATAAATCAGGTACAAATAGAAATTTTTGACTAAGTGCCAACTGCTATATAATGTTGCAATGACTTAAAGAATACATTTACATTTATTTAGTGAAGATTAAAGGCATTTCTGTTTATGAAATGTCAATTAATAAGGACCTACAGTTTTTGTTAGAGAGAACATACATTTTAATTGTTTCTGTGGAATTTTAATCATGATTTGATTATCCTCATAACCAGCTTACAAACCCTTGGCCTCCAGAGTAGCCTGAGAGATAACACATAAAATAGTTACTGCAATATTTCTTTTATAAACTTATCCATTGAGAATGGCATGCTATTGTTCCTAATGGAGCACCATAATGGGAGGACACACACCTTTTCCATTCACCAAGGATAGGCCCTGAGACCTTCTTGACTCCGCACATCCTCAAATATCACTCTACCATATAATTTCCCTCATAAAGTGCAGTAAAGTATAACTGAAAAATTTAACAGACCCTTTTCAGACCATTAATGATTCTATAAATACAAGACAAAAGTCATTTTCAAAGCCATTTTCTGGTTTAGAACTAACACTTTCTTTTCACTGCCAGTATTAGCACTAGTAGTTGTTTTTCTTTTCAGGGCCATTTTTTCACATAGAAATAAAGTTAACTGTTTTCACTTCAGTAGAGTTGCTACATACACTGCCACAAGTATAGAAGGGCATAGTGTTTCGGACTTTGGGCAACTGGACAACTCACTTCCTAGATATACCACTTCTAGTATACCAGCCTCTCAACACTGAAGATCTAAATTCAGGTGTTAGCAACGTTATGAGTTACTACAGGTTGTGGACTCTTAGAGTCACTTCATGAATAGTTGAAATTTCAAATGTTAAATCTGTAAATTCTGGAACCAGCAGTTGGCGTAATGGCTATGTTGCTGGACTCCCGTGTAGTCAACTGCATTTCAAGTCCTGGACCCGGTGGCTTAAACTCATGCCGGGCACATGTGCATGCATGCCCAAGATCCCGAGAGGAGAATGGAAGAGAAGGGATTGCAGCGTGGCCATCCCCCCTGGGGGGTGATTTCTCGTTTTCTGTCTCTCTGTCTCTCTCTGTCTTTCTGACGAGCACACATGCCCTATAACAAAAGCCTCTCAAAAGAAAAAAAATAAATCTCTAAATTCCAAGGATTTGCTGTATTTACTGGTTTAATGAACTTGGAAGTTGCTTTTCCTTGGTGGGTGCAGCAGAGTATCAAAAGAATTTGAGTCTTAATGGACTCTCAGTGCCCTTATTAACTCTACAAAGAAATCTGAGAAATAGACATCAGCCTTTATGTGATCCATGACCACTTTCTGATACTCCCAGGTGCAGGTATAACCATTTCTAGTAAATTTAATTTGCTTATTTGAGTATTAATAATTTATAAAATACTCTATTTATCTTAAAATTACATTCTAGATAGCAGTATGTACAACTATTAACCACCTGCTATACCCAAACCCTGTACTTGTCAGTAAAGTAAATGAAAGTATTAATATAGATGCTTCCATTTATTGGCCACTTATCATATGTCATGTATTGGGTAATCACTTTACTTGCATTATCTCATGACTACTAATGATGGGCCTAGGAGGGATTGTCCTTGTTCTTAAAGAATCTGTAATCTATTTGAGGTGATAAATCATACATATTATATTTGGTGAGTTCCTTAAGATGGCCTGAGAGGCATAAAGACTATACTTAAAATATTCTAGACATCCAATAGCTATTTTTCCAAGTCAACTGCATTTTCCTTTTTCCAAAAATTGAGTAATTTAGACTTTCTGTTAATTCATACAGATTGCTGTCAACCTACCATTTGTATATCTGACTTTTAAGGATTTATCAAGAATATCAGTAGTAAGATGTGAGTGAACATTTAATCTTCATTGGCCCAATCTGCTTTTATGCTTTTTATTGGAAAGTATTCTGTTGTGAACAACTGGAAATTTACTACGATAGTCTGTTAAAGAAGAACCTATAGCTCTGAGGGACTTCCGTTAGTTTCTGAGTCTGCTATAATCCTACTAGTGACTTTTGATTAAAATTTTCATTATTTCCTTTCGGACCAGCAGTTAGCGTAATGGCTATGTCTCTAACTGCCATGTAGCCAACCATGGTTTGAGTCCCGGACCCAGTGGCTTAAATTCACACCGTGCGCGTGTGCATGCGTGCCCAAGATCCCAAGAGGAGAATGGAGGAGAAGGGATTATGCTGTGACCATCCCCCCTGGGGAGTGATTTCTCGCTTTCTATCTCTCTGTCTCTCTCTGTCTTTCTGGTGAGCGCACGTATCCTATAGCAAAAACCTCTCCAGAAAAAAGAAAAAAAATTCATTATTTCCCCTGAGAGTTGCAGGCATGAGACAATCTCTAACTTGCTTCTTTAAAGCAAGCTCAACTGACTGAGCAAGAATTTGTTGAACAGTGCAGATGGATGCCAACTTTTGTAAATGATGATTTTTGGTCCTCACTTCCTCTGGTGTACAGCTAACGAAGAGCCATGTAACAGAAAATCCTGCAAAACCAAACAGATTGTGGGCGTCTAGCATCTCTGATGGAATGTAGCTTTCTTACTTTTCCTGAAGGACTCTTTTCTATTTGTAAAGCAATAAAGGCAGCCTCTTGAGTAATATATTGTCTAAGGACTCAAGAGCTGTGGCTTCTAGTCCACGTCTTGACACAGACTATGTGACTTGTCACAAGTTATTTTATCTCTGGGGGCCATAGTCTCTGTTGTTAAATAATGGGATAATTATGTCTCTCATAGTGCTATTTAAGGGGAAATGCAAAAAGGTTATGTTCCCATCAGAAGAAAGGCATGATGTACATCCAAAGTAGTGCTCTTAGATATGCATGTGCGTGTGTTTTTTCATCGCTGACATGTATAATGAAAACTATTTGTCATTTTATCTAACTGATGCAGCCCAACAGAGGTACAGATGAATAAATTTTTGTTATAAACAAAGGAAGAATCTCGTGTAGATGAGCTGAGTAAATTTTTCTTCTGCAATGTATGCAGTGTATGATTGTTATAGTCAGGAAGAGGATATGAAAAAAGAAAGCAAATCTGCAGCTATTCAGCACCAATCTATATAAGGTAAAAATGTTCCGTAGTAAACCCATGGTTCAAGAAAAAGAATTGTGGCTTCTAATGTTTTACAAACTGTTTGTTTTTCCCTTTCTCCTGCTACATATTGTCGAAGGCTGCTTATTCTACTCTCAGAACCTCACAGCTGCTCCTTGAGAGGTGTATCAGGCTCTATTGTCACAACTTTTGTTTTCTTCATTGATTTCAAAATGCCATGAAGATGGCGTGATTATCTGTAGAACCTGCCCTCTGGTGGATGACATATTATACACTGAGTTTTAGCATTTTTAAAGAAATATGGTTCACGTCGGTAAGTCTTTACTTAGTACCTACTGTGTATTCAGACTAATACTAGACACTGTGAGAGACTGATAGAAAATACCCGGTAGTCCTGACACCTAATAGTTTAGATGTTGGAATATAACAGTTTCATGCCTGACATTCATGTCATCTTCCCTTTAAGCCAAGGAACCCTTTGAGGCCATGAGCCATGTCTGATTTGTCTTGGAGTTTTCCACACTCATATTTCAAGAGGAAGAGGTCTTCATACTATGGGACTGTCCCATACCATTGCATGATAATTATCATCTTTAGTCCTTCCCCACTAAATGTCAGTAGCATCTCTTAGTCACTGAAACTACCTTCAGCACCTTTCCAAATTTCAGAGAACTGCTCCCTTAACTGAGAGTCACTGTTTTATACATCATAGATATTATCTCACATATGATAGGAGCTACTTTGATGTTTTCTGAAAGAATGAATTAATTAAACATAACAATTGCAGACTACTTGAGAACATAAATTCACATGCAAGAATCTTTAGAATGGAATACTAAGTACATTAGGACTCTGAGAAGTGAGACTGTTTGTGCTGGGCTATATGAGTTATTGCCTTGGACTGTGCCATAAAGGATATGTCAGCTTTCAAAAGTGAAGGTTTAAGGGTCCAGCCAGTGGCATGGTGATTAATGCAGCTTGAGGCCTGGACCTGGTGGCTTGAAAAATATACCAGGCATGGGACCAGCAGTAAGCGTAATGGTTATGTCGCTGGACTCCCTTGTAGTCGACCGCGGTTTGAGTCCCAGACTCGGTGGCTTAAAACTCACGCCAGGCGCGTGTGCGTGCGTGCCCAAGATCCCGAGAGGAGAATGGAGGAGAAGGGATTGCAGCGTGGCCATCCCCCCGGGAGGTGATTTCTCACTTTCTATCTCTCTGTCTCTCTCTGTCTGTCTGGCGAGCACATGCGCCCTATGGCAAAAAACCTCTCAAAAAAAAAAAAGAATATATATATACCAGGTGCATATGTGTGCATGTTCAAAATCCAAAAATACACCAGGTACATGTGTGTGTGTGCATGTCCAAAGCTTTCTCTCTTTCTCTCTCTCTTTCTTTCTCTACAGCAAATGTACAGGCTTTATAGCAAATTAAAAGAAAAAAAAGTGAAGGAGAAAGTGGTAGCCCTGTAAATAATTTTTGGAGGGAATCATGCTGACTGGGTTGGAAGACTGTTTTAGGGTGTTTTGATAGATAGCAGAAGGTAAGACTGTAGACAGCTGGACTGGGTCCTATAATTGACAGTTTACCTCTAAAGGCTTTTGTACAAGGTTATAACAACATGAAAGTCTTATCTTATGAAGACAAATTTGTCTATTAATGTAAGATGTATTTAAGAGGGCTTATACTAGAGACTGGTGGCTAGTTACAAAGTTATTTCCATGACCTAATTGGAAAATATTAAGGCAAGTTCTCTCTCACATGCTAGCTTGCACACTCTCTCTCTCTCAGTCTCTTTTTTTTTTTCTCATCCACATTTTTTTCCTTACTTGTTTCTTCATTTCTGCTAGGTAGTAGAATTTATTTTATTTTATTTTTTTGATAACTAAATTCCTTACTGTTTTCTTTCACTTCTCCTTACCCTTCTCATACCAATGGAGCATATTCTATTACTTTTATAATTTAAAAAAACTTTAGAGCCAGCAAGTGGCATAGTGGTTAAGATGCCAGACTTCCACATGGCAAATCATAGTTCAAGTCACGGACCTAGTGGTTTGAAAATCATGCTGGGTGCATGTGCATGTGTGCCCAAAATCCCGGGAGGAGAATACAGAAGAAGGGATTGTAGTATTAACATCCCCTCTGGGAGGCAATTTCTTACTTTCTCTCTCACTGTCTCTCTATCTCTCTGGCGAGTGCATATACCCTGTGGGAAAGTCTTAAAATTTTTTTGGTTTAGTTTTTGTCTTTTTCCCCTTAGTTCACAGATTAAAAACCGTGAAGTACTAGAAGACAGAAACTGGAATCAATTCAATGATTAATCTGCTAGGCTTCTACAAGACCAGGAGAATAAAAGGAAACAGCTCTAAACATACTGGTTCTGAACTATAAATAGATGAAGTTCACAGAGAATCATGTCATTTAGTTTCTGAAAAGAAAATAGGATGATAAAGTATATTATATATTACTTTATATATTATATATTAAGATATATTATATTAACTCAAGCTTTTCTTTGCAGTTTCATTTATTCAGTTGTCAATCATTTTAATTTCAGTTGGGAGGGGTTAAAAGAGGGAAAGATGTGTGTCCTTACTTCTCATATCAAAAGTAATTTCCTAGGGGGACCAGCAGTTAGCGTAATGGCTATGTCACTGGACTCCCATGTAGTCAACCGTGGTTCGCATCCCGGACCCAGTGGCTTAAAAAAACTCACGCCGGGTGTGTGTGCGTGCGTGCCCAAGATCCCAAGAGGAGAATGGAGGAGAAGGGATTGCGGCGTGACCATCCCCTCTGGGGGGTGACTTCTCGCTTTCTGTCTCTCTGTCTCTCTCTGTCTGTCTGGTGAGCGCACACGCCCTATAGCAAAAAACTCTCAAGAAAGAAAAAAGGTAATTTGCTAGGGCCAGCAGATGGCATAATGTTTACATCACTGGAACCCCATGTAGTCGACCATGGTTTGAGTCCTTGACCCAGCAACTTAAAACTCAGGATGGGCATGTTTCATGTATGCCCAAGACCTCGAGAGGAGAGTGAAGGAGAAGGGATTGCGATGTGGCCATCCACCCTGGGGGGTGATTTCTCACTTTCTGCCTCTCTCAATCTCTCTAATGAATACACACACCCTTTAGCAAAAATCTCTCAAACAAACAAAAAAAGTAATTTGCTTAAGCTGGCCAGAAAAGAGGCAATATAGGGACCAGCAGTTAACGTAATGGCTATGTCGCTGGACTCCCACGTAGTCGACCGCGGTTCGAGTCCCGGACCCGGTGGCTTAAACTCACGCCGGGCGCGTGTGCGTGCGTGCCCAAGATCCCAAGAGGAGAATGGAGGAGAAGGGATTGCGGCGTGGCCATCCCCCCTGGGGGGTGATTTCCTGCTTTCTGTCTCTCTGTCTCTCTCTGTCTGTCTGGCGAGCGCACGCGCCCTATAGCGAAAACCTCTCCAAAAAAAAAAAAAAAAAAAAAGGCAATATAGTTAATATAGCAATGTAATATGGCAACAGCTCATTAATTTATTAATTTATAATAAGATTTAAATTAATATACTAATAACAAGATTATGAAGCTACTTCTTTAAACTGTTGTAAGAATATATTTCCAAAATGTATGTGCTCAAGTGCCCATTTATATACAATCTATATGCTAACTTCAGATTATTCTTATCTACTCATTAAACATCCTAAGGGACCACCACCAGTGTTACACTTACCGGTTAGCAATAATCACTGTGAGTTAAAGTAGTGCAATCATGGCATTATTTAAAATATTTTAAAGTTGGGACCAGCAGTTAGCATAATGGCTATGTCACTGGACTCCCACGTAGTTGACCGCGGTTCGCGTCCTGCACCCAGTGCCTGAAAACTCATGCCGGGCGTGTGTGCGTGTGTGCCCAAGATCCCGAGAGGAGAATGGAGGAGAAGGGATTGCGGTGTGGCCATCCCCCCTGGAGGGTGATTTTTCACTTTCTGTCTGTCTCTGTCTGGTGAGCACACGCGCCCAATAGCAAATACCTCTCCAAAAAATATATATATATTTTAAAGTGTAACCTTTTTTTTTAATTATTCACACTACCCCCACACCACTAAGTTTTGCTCTCCATATAAATGTGTTAACGTCTTAAGCAGAAAAACTGTTAGAACATTTAGGTAGGTAGAGATAAATAAATTTTTGGCATGTGTCATATATAGTTTGAAAGAACATTCTTGGGAAAAGAAGGAATAAGCTTGAACATTTTTATGAATAAGTAGTTAAGAAAGTACAGATTATAAAATCTTGATGATATAGAAAACCATTCTGATGGCTCAAAGCTAGAGAAAATTGAGTAGTGGATTTTTACCTTGGCAGTTAAATTTCCTTTGCCATCTCTTTGCACTAAAGTTATTTTCTGTTTTGTTCCGGTTTTTGCCTTTTTTGGTAGCTCAACTAAAGAATAGTTAGAGTAAATATATTTATGGAGCAAAGAGAACAATGCAGTAAACAAAGAGAAACAGAAATTTTCCCCATAAAAGACCATTTGAGCTTCATGGGTTCCTAAATGCCAAACTTCTTCAAATCTTTCAGGATTTACTTTTCAGAATGTTTAGCCAGTTGAAAGTCTGTGCTTTGAAGGATGAAGAATGGCCGCATACTGTGTGTGTGAGCTCTCAAAACATTAATTTGATTAACCGATTGATATCCTGCATAAATATCCAATCATGAGCCACATGGTACACTTTGGTCCCCAGCAGACTACATATAGGAAGGTGGAGCTATAGGTATATACCATACAACCTAGGTTTGCTTAATTACACTCTGTGCCATTTGAACAATGATGGAATAACAATGCATTTCTCAGAATGTATTTCCATCATCAAGGGACACATGGCTATATTTAAAGTGCTTTGAAATGCTTGTTATTTAAAACGTAAGATACATTGTAGGTACTTAGCAATTTCAGTCACTTAAAAAATAGAAATGACACCGATTAAGCTTTAGGTAAACCTCTTTTAGTTTTGTCAGTGAATGGACCTGAATTATGATCTCCAAGCCTATTGCAAATATCTACCATGGCCAGAGTTCCCTTGCCTGGCACCTTGGGTCCTTAATTCTGATCAGTGCTCTATCAGTGAATTGGATTGGACCCATTTTTCCTAGGCCACAGGCAGTCTACATCTATGGACACTACTAATCGTTTGCTCTTGGCTTTCTTTTTAACAGTTTACATTTAATTTACATTTAATCACTGTACATCTTTACAGCATACAAAATGGGTTTTTCCCTGCCATCTGGATTTTTAAAAGAGGTCTGTGGTATATTTGGGGCCGTGTTCCCTATTAGGCTACTCTCCTGGCTCTTAGCTACATAAGTTCCAAGAAATAAAAAGAGCACAGTGGTATAATATATATCTTTGAAATTTAGTAAGTTATATTAAGCACAAGAGAAAGAATATGGACTTTGTAATCAGATCTGAATTCCAATTCCAAGTTTGAAAAACATGAGCTTTACTGTGTGACCTCAGGCAGGTTGCTGTATCACTCTGAGTCTTGACTCTCCATATGTAAAAATGGCCAAAAGCATGCCTACAACCCTGCTAGGGTATTTTAATTGACAGTGCAGCAAGACATGAGAAGAGTTGGGATATCGTGTTCTGGATATTGGAAAAGTTGATGTAATATAGACTGGTTCCAAGAAAGGGCAATTTGCACCATTTAGTTGAAGGATAAGTTAGAGCTATTCTTTTTATTAGGAGCAATATTAATAATCATGATAGAATACGGGACTGCAAACATAAAAGAGAGGGGGGGAGCAACCTTCATAAGGTCTAGTCATGCTGCGATCCTCTTCCTCTAGTCCTCCATCCTGTCAGATCTTGGGCACTTGTGCACATGCCCAGAATGTTTCACACTGACCAGCTGCGCCATTGGAACCATGGTTGCCATGTGGGATCCAGCTTCTCTTGTGCAGCACATTACCGCTGCTCTGCAGAGCCAGCCCTAGAACTATTCTTGACAGTTGGCTTATGAATACCTTTAAAGAAAATCAAATAAGATAGAGATAAGGCTAAAAGTGGGCCAGATGGTGTGCATCTATTAAATACAATGCTCTGTGAGGGTGACCCACATGGGAAGGTTTGAGTTTGTTTCTGGAGACCTGAGTACACTGGATACATGTGTGTCCATGATCTGGGATTGGCTAAGGCTGGGGACAGATTGTGGTGTCATAGCCTTGGTGGGGGTGCTGTTTCTCTCTCTCTTTAGTTCATGGAATGGGGGAAAGGAAGGGAAGGAAAAGTAAAACTTCAAGGGACTGTAACCAGAGAGCTATCCAGAAGAGTGAAAGAACCACCTACAAGGTGCGTGTCAGGCAGCCTGAAGGCCAGCCTGAAGCCAAGTGCCAGCATTACTCAATGTTCATTTTTAATACAAGGCTCGTTCCTAAACTAAGGGGAATTTTCAGGAACATTATATGAAATAGTTTTTTATTTTTCTCTAAATTAAAAAAATTAATGATGAACTATATGAAATACATAAGGATTTCACATAGCGAATTCTCACATATCTATCACTCTTTTTTTTACCTCTGTCAAATCTCACACATTACCAATTTTCTTTAGATTTATTTCCAGGAATAAAATATTACAGACAACATTGAAACCTCTTAATAATCCCATCTCATTTGATTCCCTCTCGCCCCATCTGTTAACTAATATCCTGAATTTAATATTTATCATTCCTATGTATATCTTACTATCTTTACAGCATCCATGTACTTTTCATTAGACGTGTACCTTTCTTTAATATTCTTTTGCCTCTTAACATTGCATCTGTGTTTAGCTATGCTACTATGTCAGGCTGGATTTCATTCTGCGAATATATGAAAGTAGTCTATTGGATAAAAGTATTTGTCCTCCCTTATTGGTGAACATTTAGACTGTTGCCTAAATTTCATTTTACAAACACTGCTGTAGTAAACATGCTTGAAAGCATTTTTGTGGGTATGAGAAAGAGTTTTTAGAGTATGCAGAATTTCTGAGTCAAAGAGTATGAACATCTTCAACTTTACTAGGTATTTACCAAATCGCATTCCCGAGTGCAAGACTTTTAACAGCAGTATATGAAATTCCCAGTTCTCTGCATCCTAATCAATATTTGGTAGTAATAACTTTTTCCAGTCTGCATGCATACTGTGGGTCCTCATGATGTAATTTATATGCCACCAATTGCTATTTTGTATGTTGTGTCCATTTAGATTTGTCCAAGGAGTTCATTTCTGTACTTTTGTTTAGTTGTAGGATATTTGTTGTTGTTTCTTAAAATAACCTTTGTCATTTATGACCCCTACAATTGTCTTTTCCAAGTTTGTAACTTGTGTTTTCAGTTTGTTTCTTGAGTTTTGACATTGCATCAGATTTATAGATTAATTTGTGTACAATTCAGATCTTCATGATATTGAGTCTTCCAATTCATAAACATATTTTCTCTCTGCTTTCATTCAAATCTTTTATGTTCTCCAATAATTCTTGCTCACTCTATAAAAGTTTTACATAGCTTTTACTAGATTTATTCTTAGGTTCTTTTTAGCTTTGGTTAGTACTATGTAAATGGAATCTTTTTTTTTCCTATTGAATTATCTAATTGGTTATTACTGGTATAGAGGTTTATTATTGATTTTACTACATCAATTTGGTTTCCAGAAACCTTGCTAAACTTTCTTATTAGTTCTAATAGTTTGTACTCACGCTTGGATTTTTCTGTGCAGACAGTGATATCATTTGTAAATAATGAGTTTTGTCAAACACTTTCCTTTTTTTACACCTGATTTATTTTCCTTGTTTTGTTTTTTTTTTTTTGCATTGTCTAGAAATTCCATGAAAATATTAAGTAGAAATTATTTGAGTGGGTGTCTTTGTCCTGACTTTAATGAGAACACCATTGATTATCATGTTTGCTGCAGCATTTAAATAGATACCCTTTAAGGAGTCTAGGAACTACTGCATTCCAAATTTACTACTGTAAAAAGATTTTTAAACATGAGGGCATGCTGATTTTGTTAAATGCAGTTTCTGCATCTATTCAAATAACATATGTTTTTGTTTTTATTCTTTTGTTAATTGGCTTAATTACATTGATCCAGCTTTCTAATGTTGAACCAGCCTTTCATTTCTTAGATAAACTCAACTTGGCCATGATATATTAAATTTTTTACACATTGCTGGATTTGGTTTAATGTTTCTTTTAAGAATGTTTGCATTAGATTTGTCTGCAATTCTCCTTTCCCAAATTGCCCTTGTCAGGTTTCTGTATCATGGTAATTTATACAAATCTCAATATATGAGTGGATGGCTTTCCTTCTGTTTTTAATCTCTGAAAGGGTCTATATAGACAGGATTTTACTCCTTGAAAATCTGCTAAATTTTGCATATAAAATTATCTGATCCTGTTGTATCTTAGAGTGGGAGACTTTTGATTGCACATTCCACTTGTTTCATAGTTATTGTTTATTTTACTTGTTTTGTTTCTTCCTTATTTTGGTAAATTATACTTTCATAAAAAATCCCTTTAATGTAATTCCAAAAATGTACCTATACAAAGTTGTTTATAGTCTTATTTTATGCTTTTCATAGTTTTTATTGTATTTATTTTCATTTTTAAAGAATTATTTAATTTTATGTATTATTATTATTATTATTATTTTAAAATTTACTGGAGGGTATTCACACTCATGAGCGAGTGACAGAGAGAGAGAGAAAGTGAGAAAGCAAGCTGCTAGGTCCGAGACTCGAACTGCAGTCAGCCATGTGGGAGTCTAGCACCTTTACCACATCAACTTCTGGCTCATTCAGTCTTATTTGTATTTATTACTTCCCTCTATCAGTTTTGCTGGATAATTGTTTATATATATAGTAAATACACACACACACACACACACACACACACACACACACACAAATGAACCAGACTTTCATTTTATTGTTACTTTCTTTGCCTTCTCTATTCCAGTATACTAGTTTCAACGTATATATTTTTGCTTTTCCTTTCTTTAGATTTATTCTGAGGTCCTGTTTTCAACTTTTTGAAATATAAGGAGACTTCAAAAAGTTCATGGAGGACCGGCCTCATGGTGTAGTGGTTAAGTGTTATGTACATGTAGCCCAATCCAACATAGCTGACCACAGTTTGAATCTGGGATGCAGCAGTTTGAAAAGCATGCCAGGCATATGTGCATGTGTGCCCCAAGTCCTGTCACACCCCAGTAGAGGAGTTCTATCTTCTCTCTCACGTGTGTAAATATGTGTGTGCACATAAGCCCTCTGGAAATAAAAAAATTCATGGAAAATGGCATTAAAGTACAAGTTTATTTTGGTGCAAAATTTTTTTGAAATTCATGGAATTTTTTTTTTAGAGGTTTTTGCTATAGGGTGCATGTGCTCTCCAGAAAAACAGAGAGAGACAGAGAGACAGAAAGCATCCTCAGGGGGGATGGCCACGCTGCAATCCCTTCTCCTCCATTCTCCTCTCAGAATCTTGGGCACACATGCACATGCGCCCAGTGTGAGTTTAAGCCACTGGGGTCTGGGACTCGAACTGCGGTCAACTACATGGGAGTTCAGCAACATAGCCATTACGCTAACTGCTGATCTCTGGTTTTTGTTTGTTTGTTTGTTTGTTTGTTTCTTATAATACTTGTTTTCCCTAATTTTTTGAAGACCCTTCATAAATATTTAATTCATATAGTTTTTTCAATTTTTATTAGTTAATAACGGCATTTAATGCTATGCATTTTCCTTACTTTTTACCTTTAGGCATATCCCCACCACAAATCTTGATTTGTAGTACTCGTGCAGTCCTTAAATTCTAAGATTATATTTTTAAATTTTCCCTTGTGATTTTATTATTAACTCAGTAGGATTTAGCAGTGCTTCTAAAACTACCATACATACAAGAGTTTGATACTATTATTTTAGTCTTGATTCCTTAGGGTTCATAATTGTGTTTTAGGGCTCTCACCAATTCTGTCATTAAGTCAGTGGGTATTTAGCTCAGTTCTGGAGTATGAGCCTGTGCCTAGTTTGCATTTATCCCTTGGTCAGCAGATTTCTTATAAATCTGAATCCCTGTTTAAGAGACTGTCATTAGGCCTTTTTGTTAATCGCCTTGCCTGCATCTAAGCACTCTTACTCTGGACACCCCTCTGGACCTGAAGTCTTGGGTAACACTCAGTGCTCTGCACTCAGAACCCAGCACATCAGTTACTTCATACTGGTCTGCAGTTTCTTTTCCTTTCCTAGTTAAGGAGGTAATTATTTGAATCCAGATAGATTTTTTTTTCCTTTTCTCTTATTATCTATCATTTCTATGAATTTAAAGTAGAGGGATGAATCACTGTGAATTTCAATATCTTCCATAGTTTTAAAACATTTATTCTTTTATGGGCCAGCTGACGATGTGGTTGGTTAAGGTGTTGGACTCCTACATGGCTGACCATGGTTGGAGTCCCGGACCTGGCACCTGGTATCTTGCTTTCTCACTCTCTCTCTCTCTCTCTCGTCTCTCCCCGTCACTCTCTGGTGAATAAAAATAATAATGATAACTAAAATTAAATAAATAATTTAGAAAAACATTTACACCTCTGAAAAGATGAAGAAATAGAGAAATATTCTTACTACCTCACCCTCCAAAACAGAACAGTTATGTGTACTTAAATGGTATCAATTAATCTTTTATTTAAACTACACACCCCTCTTCATGCAATATTGAAAAGGTCTCTGTGCCTTATGGTCACACAGCACAATACTTACAGGAGTATTGCCCGCTGTGTTTTGTGCCATTTTGTAGCGATTTTTCTCAAATAAAATGAATGTTTTCCTTTGTGTTGAATATCTTCAACATAACTTTTTCTTTTGAATTTTAATTTTTCAGTATAAAACTGAAGGTCACACTGCCTGTTGATAACTAACTCACTCAAGTAAGAGTGAATCATAAGGCCAAACAAAATTGATTGGAAATTGGCAGGCCTTTGCATTCTCAAGGCTTATCAGGAGATTTAGTGAAAGCTAATTACTTCATTGCAAAAACAGCTAAAAATGTAAAGATCCCTTTTGCATTTGGTAAAGCATATTGATGGTCATTAGATGGGAATAATAAAGCTAACTAGCTGCATTAGTCTAAGCATATTTTAATGTGCAGTTAGCATGTAAGTCTTCGCTAAAGAGAGGCATTTGAAGAGTTCATCTCCTCTGCCAGGAGCCATGACTGAAAGTGGAAGCTACAGGCTTTATACCAAATTATCCATGAGCATTTTCTATACCACTCAGCCATCCATAGAATTTTTTTAGATTCTTCTGTCCTTATTCATGAGGCACAAGCAACTCAGTAAAATTTTATGCATGTCAGCATCTATCACCGTCCAATGTGGCATTGTCCTTGTTTGCTCTGGAATCTTACATGCCTGGTTGATGAGGAGCCACAAGATCCTGGCCAGTCCTCTAAATTGAAAGTCAGCACACATCTATGCTAAAAAGTCAGTCAAACTTGTGCATCCCACAGCTTCCTACTTGTGTCTTTCAGACCACAGATAGCCGAAGCTTAATGGGCCACCTTATTTCTGTAATCTTGCCTTTCTATAATTCAATATGCAGAATATATTATGTTTAATAAATCTCCATTTTAAAAAATTTCTGGGGGCCAGCAGGTGGCATGATGGTTAAGGGTACTTGCTGGATTCCCGCATGGACGACCATGGTTCAGGTCCCTGGCAGCTTGCTTTGTCACTTTCCCTCTCTCTCTTTCTCACTCTTTCTGTCTCTGTTCAAATTAAAATAAATAAATTTTAAAAAGTTAAATAAAATAATAATTTTAAAAATAAATTTAAAAAGATCTCTGAACACAAGAAAAGAGAAATGAAAAAAGTGTTAAAAATAAGGTTACATTTCTTTGGAATGCATAAAGAATATTTGCACGATTAATAAAGCCCTGTGTTTCTCAAATGTAAAATCAATCGTACAGTTCCTCAGACCTCAGAGGGATAAATGATCTGTTTTAGTAAGAACTGCCTTGCTCTAAATTAATTAGGCCCCTTGATGCCTGGGATACTAAACAGAAATTTTTTAAAAGAGATCTTGTAGTCATAGAAATGCTCTTAAAATAGTTCATTATGTATCGTATTTGAAGCTGGACCATTTAGAGCACTGGGCTATTAAAGTGCCTAAAACCAAAAATCTAACTCTATTTACAGTAATAATTTTGCTGTTTGGTCCCCACATGATAATGCCACCTGGACCTCTGAGGAGTTAACCTAAAACTAGATCACATATTTAATACCTTGACCTGGAAGTTTTCATGTTATTTTAAGCCTAATTTTACTGAACCCTGAGCGCCACTTCCACTTATTTCTTTTCTTCTCTCTTTACATAGAGATACTAGTTGATGTAAATATGAAGGACTGAAAGCTGTGAGGTTCTCGTTATAGTTCTCCAATATTTTTAGTTTCTTTGAAAAATGTATATGGGTTTTTAGCTAGTGAGTGTAGAGTCACAATGCTCTAAAGCAAGGCCATTTTCCTTGTGGAGAAACTTATCATTTGTCCTGTAGGGGTTAGATACATATTAGTATTTGAATATTCAGGGGGACCCTTGATGTTATTACATACAAGGAGCTAGCAACATTTACTTGTAGCCAAGTAAGTAATCACAAATATATGCCAAATTAATGGATGGTCATTCATTCTGCTTTTACTTGATACAACTTCTCAACTTTTTAGTGCTATGTTTGTCATCATTAGAGGGAAAAACAAATAATAATTTCTGTCATCTACAAGTGTCATGAGACAACTTTGAGCAGGAGATGGCAAATGACAATCCTTAGCTTAAATGTGGCCTGTCATGTGGTTTTCCACGTTTTGTGAGCTAAGAATGGTTTTTACTTTGTTTCACAAAAAGGTTTTTGCTATATGGTGTGTACACTCACCGGAGAGAGACAGTGAGAGGGTAAGTGAGAAATCATCCCACAGCAGGGGATGGCCATGCTGCAATCCTTTCTCCTCCATTCTCCTCTTGGGTCTTGGGATTTGGGACGTACATGCACACGTGCCAGGTGTGATTTTCAAGCATCTGGCCCAGGACTTGAACTGTGGTCAGCGATGTTGGAGTCCAATACCTTCACCACGCAACCTGCTGAACTCGATTTTTACCTTTTTAAATGGAAACAAAACAAAACAAAACATAGGCCAATAGGTGGCATGGTGATTAAAGCACTAGATCTCTCATGGCCAGTTCTGTGGTTTGCGTTCTGGACCCACTGCTTGAAAAACACACCAAGCACATTCTGTATGCATGCCCAGAATATCCCAAGAAGAGGACGGAGGATGAAGGATTGTCTTTGTGGTCATGCCCCCTGGGGGTTGATTTGTCACTCTGTGTGTGTGTGTGTGTGTGTGTGTGTGTGTGTGTGTGTGTGTCTGGCTGGAGAGTGCATGCACCCTAGAGCAAAAAAAAAAAAAATTCAGAGTATTTCATGACATAAGAACATGTAAAACTCCAATTTCAGTGGCCATTGGAATCAATCGATTGCAACACAGCCATGTTTATTTGTTTTCAGTTGGCTTTTGTACCACAAAGACAGGACTTTGTAGCTACAACAGAGATCATATGAACCAGAACAGCTAGAACATTTAATATCTGGCTCTTCACAGAAAAAAAAAATGCTTGCCAACCCCTGACTTTCAGGATTGGTAAGATGATTTTCATAAGAAAACTACTAGGGAAAAGGCAGTGCTAGACCCACACAAAAGTGTTACAACTATTTCATTTCTAAATCTGGTGCTATTATTTCTGAGCTATCTGCTTGCAGGCCTTATAATGGTAACAGGTGCTAATGCACAAGAATAGAACAATAACTCCTACTGTAATTGTCCATGTTCATAAAGAACTGCAGGTATAGCTGCAGCAGCCAGATGTTTAAATAATGGGAACTCAAATGAAAATGTAACAGTCTTTGCTGAAAAAACAGGAAAATCATATAGGAATTGCACCTATGACCTGATAAGCATAGACAAAATAAATTATTTGTCTTTATGAGTGTAATCATTGAGGTGAATTAAAACTTTTTTTGAAAAATACCTTTTATAAATATATTTTTTAAATATATATTTTTAAAAAAAACTTTACCAGAGGGCACATGCACATGCACTTGCCAGAGAAAGAGAGAGAGAAAGAGAGAAAATACCTCCCATGGGGAACAGTCATGCCATAATCCCCTCTCTTCCATTTCTCTCTCTTTTGGGGATTTTGGGTACACATGCACATGTACCTGGTGTGTTTCTCAAGCTGCTGGGTCCAGGACTTGAACCCATGTGGGATCTAAGTGCCTTAACCACCATGCTGTGGGCTGATTTACTGGGATGGTTTTTTAACAGTCAGCCTCACAAAAATATCAGGAAATTTTATAAGACTATAACATGATTTTCTGAAGGAAAAACCTTAATTTCCTTAAAACTTACATACCAACAACTAGTTTCAACTAAAATTACCTTTTATTTCATTAACAATGAGTCATATAGAAAATGTCGGCTATTTATTATTACAGTACAAAGCTTTAGTGAGATGTTTGTATCACTATGGGGTAAATGTGTAGAGTCTTATGTCAGTATAATGAACGAGGAATGGAGAAAAGAACGAAATAATTGAAATTTGAATATAGCAAAGAAAATGAAACACATTTTAGGACTATAGCCATTTTTAAGGCTGAAAGCTTACAATATAGACTGTGTTAAAACAGCACAAATGGAAGTGAAGTTTAACTAATGGAGTTCATTTAACTAATGTAGACAATAAAACCAGATATTTCACTCTCCGAATAGGATTACATTTTGGCAGTTATCTAGTTAATTTGATTCATTGGGACTTATAAATTGGATCATCTAGAGTCCAAAGTGAAATGCTGATTTAAATTCAGCCCACTGGCCTCTAGAGAAATAATCAATTCTTTAGAATTCATCTGAAGAATTAAGTTTTATCCTAATTACTCACCTGGAGAATTAACTCAAATTTTGAAGCATTTGACTAGGAAAAATATAAACTTGGGCCTTCCATTTAGTAAAACACTCCAGGGGGAAAGTTTTGGAAAATTTGAACCCATGAAGAATAGGCCTGAAGCCTATTTTCTTGATTTAAAAGAAAAAAAAAAAGTATTAGATTACGTTACTTTGTGGAGTTAGGTTCATTCCGTTATTTAGTAAATATTTTAATGTCTGTTTTAACTATT
Organism: Tupaia tana; assembly: GCA_026018925.1. Classification (NCBI taxonomy): domain Eukaryota; kingdom Metazoa; phylum Chordata; class Mammalia; order Scandentia; family Tupaiidae; genus Tupaia; species Tupaia tana. The sequence continues at coordinate 28,250,571 of JAKSZU010000009.1, forward strand.
AGGCATTTTAAAGTTGATTTCATCATTTTGAGAGGGAAGAGGGAGACAGAGAGAGATGCCCAACAGGATCTTTATGCCACAATCCAAGCTAGCTGGTGGTGTGTGCTCCCTGGAGTGCTTGGGGAGGTCTCAGGTTGTGAACTCAGATTCCCCATGTAGGTCTAGTTGTCTTTCTACCATCACCTTGCCCTTTAGTAAGTATTTATGATGCCCTTCTGCAGACTAGGTACTCAGGAAACCTCTGGGAATACACAAGTGAACAAAAACATATTTCTTGCCTTCTTGGAGCTTACATTCTTCTGGAGAGAGATTGATGATAATTCAGATTCCAAAAATAATTTCAAGTAGGGGTAAATTCCATGTAATAAAATAAACAGGGCAACTAGACATAGACCAAGGTGAAAGACGCTACCACAGGTAATGTGGTCAAAGAAGGCCTTCCTGAGAAGGTAGCTTTTGAGCTAAGAGTTGAATGATGGGAAAGTGCCCATTATGGAGAAATCTCAGAGAAGATATCCCCAGCATGGAGCCATATTTCATCCCAGAAACCATTTTGTTAACTGAAATCAAAATTCAACCTTACCCAGCTGCTGTGGTACAGTGATAAAATGTAGTGCCCTGCAAGGCTGGAGACCACATGCCAACTTCAGGTTTGAATCCCCGGGTTGGCCTGAAATTACACCAGATACTCAAGTGAGTACACAGGATACTGAGAAGTTGTAGGGCCAGGGGAAGGGTATTGTAATCTGATAAGACCCTATTGAAGGTGCTTCTTTCTCTGTGTGTTTTTCTGTCTGTCATGTATGTACACACACACTCTCTATCCAAAAAAAAAAATCCAACCTGTTTTCTAATCAATATTCAGAAACACTTTTAAGGGGTGATTATGGCACGGATTTATAGCCATTATTATTTTTGTTGTGTTATATTTAACATATCAATAACACATAGCATTTAAGAGGTGTTTTCAAACATATCACTCCATTTGAACCTTATGAATTGTAAATCCTATTTTTTCTTCTTGAGAAGTTTTTGTGGTAGGGAACCTGTGCTCGTCAGAAAGACAGAGAAAGACAGAGAGACAGAAAGCAAGAAATCACCCCCCAGGGTGGATGGCCATGCCACAGTCCCTTCTCCTCCATTCTCCTCTCGGGATCTTGGGCACGCATGCACACGTGCCTGGTGTGAGATTAAGCCGCTGGGTCCGGGACTCGAACCGCGATCAACTACATGGGAGTCCAGCAACATAGCCATTACATCAACTGTTGGTCCCATTTGTAGGTACTATTAATATCCCCATTTTATGGAAAAGAAGACTTGAGGTCTCAGGAGATCAAGTAGTTTGCCCAAGGCCAACAGTTTAGTGATTGTGGAGAAAGGACCTGGAAGCCAGAATTTTCATTCCAAATATGTAAGTTGTACATTTCATTACACCGTTCTACCTTAATCCATACCTATAATTATAAAAGTCTCAATACTAATTAATATCTAAAGGAGACAACATATTTCTGTTCAGTAAAATAAGGCGGTTTAATCACTGCTACTTTAGAGTATAGAATCAAAATGGAATTTTTAGTATGAACCTTCATGGTGGTTTATGATCAAAACATAGGAGATGACTACCTTTACATAGTGTCACACAAGATTACCCATATTTAATTATTTTCTGCCTCTTTTCAAAATAATTCAAATGTGTAAATATGAACATTACTGTTGTTTTATTTTTAAAAATATAATTAAACTTTGAAAATGTAATTAGTCATACAGTAAAATTGCAGTTAGGTGGGGTTTGTATGGTTTTGCCTTTTTGTTTTAATTTTGAGCTGCCCCAGCACCAAGGCTGAAATGCCCACCTGCACTGGCCTGGATTTGTGGAATATTCACTGACTTTATGTCCATAGTAAAGTAGAACACATCGTCTTATGTGCAAAACATGTCTGGCTATGGTTGACAGGATTTTCACTCTCCATTCACAGATGTAAAGCTTTTTCAATATAACACAAGCCTCAGCATAACACAGTCAGCAATTTATGAGATGCACACAACTCTGCTTACCTTTCATTTGTCAAAGATTGATGAGAAACATCTATATTACTTGTTCAATCTGTTAATTGTATGTTTTCATCCAAGCTGAACTGACAGGCTAAGATCTGTCTACTCATATTAGTCTGTGGGTATGTGCTTGTCAATAAGACATTTAAACTGCTCTACATGTGACCTATAACTCAAGTAATTCTTTATAAAACAATATTCCAAAGGTTATCTATACTTGAACATTACATTTGTGACACACTGTAGATGAAGAATAGGATAGAAACTTCGAAGACTATAGTTTTCTCATCTCTGAGGTTGTGATTTAATTTTCAATGAGTTAATATTAATTTTAAGGAAGGATATAGGAAACTTACTGTTAAAAATAGCATGTCTTTAACTAATTTTTAAATTACTGAAACTTTTTAGAAGTTTATTTCCAGATTCAGAGGGAGTGCAAGACAGAGAGAGAAGTACTCCCTACTGGGTCTTCATGCCACAATCTTTCCTCATTTCTTGCAGCCAGCCAGGATGATGATTGTACCATGAGCATGCCCAGAGTATTGAAGTAGATCTCAAATGCAAAACCAGAGTCTTCCCACCTGCTCTTCAGCATTGTGTAGTCACCCCCCTACTGCCTGCACCACTGTAGCTGGGCCTTACTGAAACTTTTACAAAGAATTTTGAGAAGTTTACATAGTGAACTGGAGAGATTTTTTCTCTCCAAATAAGACCTTGAAAATCATTCCCAAAATGTACATTTCACAGTTGTGAACTTTGGGAAAAATATTGCATAAATAATATATGTAAAATAAAAATGATACCATTGGTTTTGGTTTGGCAATGTAACCAGAAACTGAAGCTTGAGAGTCACGCCAGGCACAGATGCGTGCATGCCCAAAATCCTAGGAGGAGAATGGAGGAGGAGGAATTGGAGCATAGCCATCCACACTAGGGGTTGATTTCTCATTTTCCATCTCACTTTCTCTCTCTGGTGAGTGTATGCACCCTATGGCAAAAACCTTATAAAAAAAAAAACAAAAACAGACATCATGACATTTAAATTATGAGTGGTTTTGGCTTAAGGAAAAAGTTGGTTTTTTTTTCCTTGATTATTTGAAACTTAAGATGTACTGAACTTGATCCCCACTTTTAAAACCAGAATGATACTATTGTCCTTCACACATGCTTCCTTATTGCTCTTTTTTCTAGCCACTAGCAATCAATGAAGCTCCTAAAAGACTTTTATATATAGTCCTGTGTCATTTACAAACAGGAATACATTCTCAGAAATGTATCATTAAGCAATTTTGTCATTATGTTACCATCAGAGTGTACTTATACAAATGTAGATGGCATAGCCTACTATGCACCTAGGCTATGTGGTGGAGCCCATCGCTCCTAGGCTACAAACTTATACACAATGTTATTATACTGCATAATGCAGGCAGTTGTGACACAATGGGTAAATAATTATGTATCTTGATGTACCTTGGTTTATTTCTATTTTTCATCATATTTTCCTGTAAGCAGATAACATACCATGAATGTTCCTCTTTATTAATGACCATTTTTAGTGTTGGGATCCACAATTTCAAACATTTTAATAAGCTTCTTGAGGTCTGTAAAAGTTTGCTAAAACTTTTTCTTAGGGGTTCTTTTGTTTTTTCTTCTGCAGTCTCTTTTTCAGCTATGCATCCCTGTTCTAGTTTCAGTGACTCAGTGTTAATTCCTCAGAAACCACCTCTAGGAGTTCCTCAATGTCATCCTCAGAAACCACCTCTTGGAGTTCCTCAATGTCATCCTCACCCTCCTCCAGGTTGAAATCGTTTGCCATCTGAACCACAATCATGCTGATTTTTGTAACCTTCTCATCCTTGGTAAATCCTTTAAAATCATAGATGAACTTCTTAAGTGTTTTTGTCCAGAAGCTTTTCATACACTTCTAGGTAACCCAAGCCCAAGCAGGATTCTTTTTGTTTGTTTGTTTGTTTTTGTCATAGGACACGTGTGCTCACCAGAGAGAGACAGAAATAGAGAAAGGGAAAATGAGAAATTACCCCCCAATGAGGATGGCCACACTGCAATCCCTTCTCCATTCTCTTCTCAGGATCCTGGGTATGCACACATACATGCCCAGCATGATTTTCAAGCCTCTAGGTCCAGGTCTTGAACCAGAGTTGGCCATGTGGGAATCCAGTATCTTAACCACCATGCCACCTGCTGCCCCCCCAAGCAAGGTCCTTAATGCAGTCATAGATGCTGTAATTCTTTAAAAATTTACCAGCGTTTGTTTAGTGTCTTCCTCAGTTGTAGCAATAGCCTAGGCAAAGGTGCTCCTCAAGTAGTAGACCTTAAGAGCTGCTATAAAATGGCATCCCATTTTATAGTACACTTCTTTATATAGGTAGAAAGAGAACATTCTAAAATAACAATAAAAGTATGGTATGGTAAATACATAAACCAGTAACATTGCCATCTATTATCATTGCCAACTATTATATACTACATATAATTGTATGTGTTGTACTTTTATTCAACTGCCAGCACCATAGGTTTATTTATACCAACATCCCTACAGACATGTGAGTAATGCTTTTTAAGAAGCATTACTCACATTGTGGTGCTAGGACACCACAATGACTACACATCACTAGGCAATAGGGATTTTGCATCTCCGTTAAAATCTTATGGAACTACCATAGTATAATATGGCCAGTTGTTGACTGAAATATTGGTATATGGCATGTGACTGTACATACCAAGGTAGATAAAACAGTGCTGCCTAGAAGAACTGCCCTTAAAACTCAAATGCTGGGAACCAGCAGTTAGCGTAATGGCTATGTTGCTGGACTCCCACGTAGTCGACCGCGGTTCGCGTCTCGGACCCGGTGGCTTACAACTCACGCCGGGCGCGTGTGCGTGAGTGCCCAAGATCCCGAGAGGAGAATGGAGGAGAAGGGATTGCGGCGTGACCATCCCCCCGGGGGGTGATTTCTCGCTTTCTGTCTCTCTGTCTCTCTCTGTCTGTCTGGCGAGCGCACGCGCCCTATAGTGAAAAACCTCTCTCAAAAAAAAAAAAAAAAACTCAAATGCCAAACCCCCCAAATTATAGAATGTTTAAACCAGAAGGATAATAGAATATGAAGTCTTTGAAAGGTGTATCTTTTTTTTAAGAGATTTTTGCAACAGGGTGTGTGCGCTCGCCAGAAAGACAGAGAGAGACAGCAAGACAGAAAGCGAGAAATCACCCCCCCGGGGGGATGGCCATACCACAATCCCTTCTCCTCCATTCTCCTCTTGGGATCTTGGGCACGCACGCACATGCGCCCGGCGTGAGTTTAAGCCACTAGGTCTGGGACTGGAACCGTAGTTGGCTACATGAGAGTTCAGTGACATAGCCATTACGCTAACTGCTGGTCCCCCCAAAAGGTGTATCTTAACTGCTCAGCTCTAGGTCTAGTGTATAATAGATGCTCAGTCAATAATTGATAAGTCATTAGAATAAATGTTCAATTTTACTTTTTTTTTTTTTTTTTTTTTTTTGCCTGTATGCACATGCCTTTACCAGAGACAGACAGGGAGAAAAAGCAATCCTCAATGCAGTATAGTCACACCACAATCCCATCTCTATTTCTCCATCTTGTCAGAATCTGAGGCAGACACACGCATATGCCTGGCATGTTTTTCAAGCTACCCTGGCAGAGATTTGAACTGTGGTCAACCATGTGAGAACCCACTCCCTTAACCACTAGTCTATGGGGCCAGCCCCAGGTGCTTATTTGCTCTCCTTACCATAGGTTAAATCTCTGTAGTGACAAATGAATCTAATATACGGCACAGCCTTTTCTCATTAGAGATCTGTTTGGTAACATTGGAAACAGGAACATTTTCTGTTGAATTGCTTGGGCTGATATATTACATATCTGCTCCTCGGACATACCACCTAATCCTTCAGAAAATGTTTTCCTATTGAATGCTGGGAGGAAGGAGAGGGGACAGATAAAATACAGTATGCCCAGTTATGCCCAGTTTAATTTAATGTCAGATAAACAATTAACTTTTTATCACTATAAATAGGTCCCAAATGGGACTTACTTGTTAAAATCTGGCAACCCTAGATTATCTGTCAAGCAAACATGCCAGAGATTATTCTAATTTGTGCTCTGACAGCCTGTTCTTCATTGTGATGCTTTAGTAGTTGTGGTGCTTGTTTTGCTCACCGTCTGCTTTACTGTGTGTTAGTGAATCTTCAGAGCATGATTATGGGGCAGTTTGTAATGCTAGCAATTTACATGACCTGTTAAGAGACTAGTGATCCAGGCATTACAGAAATCCTTCCCCAGAGCTTTTTGGGAGCTGGGGCTAAGCCTTCCATACTATTTTTAAATCTATTGAGATGCATATCTCTTTTTGATAAATATAAAATCTATGTTCTTGAACTCCATTGAGAGTGTTATTTACTTCATGAAAATATTTTACCTTTTTCATTTTATAAATATAAAATTATATTAGGATAGTAAGCATGCTTTTGCTTTTCTTCTTTTTTTTTTTTTAGAGATAGATTTTTGCTATAAGGTGCATGCACTCACCAGAGAGACAGAGTAAAACAGAGAAACAGAAAGTGAGAAATCGCCTCCCAGGGACGATGGCCATGCTGCAATCCCTTCTCCTCTATTCTCCTCTAAGAATCTTAGGCATGAACACACACACACACACACACACACACACACACACTCGGTATGAGTTTCAAGCTACCAGATCTGGGACTTGAACCGCAGTCAACCATGTGAGAGTCCAGTGATACAACCAGTACTCCATCTGCTGGTCCCAGTAAACATGCTTTTACAAGCTACACTCAACATAACACCACTCTAGAGATTTTGAAATCCATCCTTAGGGAACCAGGCCCCCAGAATCAGTGATCATGAAATGCCAAAACAAATAAATAAAAAGTCAAGTATTCAATCAAAACATTTCTTTTAAATATTTTTCTAAATCAATGCTTCAACAGAGTTAAGTAATCATTATATAATTATTTTATTGTGTACTAGAAAATACTATTTTGTTTTTGTTTTTGTTTTTTGGGTTTTTTTTTATTCCGCTGTAATGGTAAAATGTTTCAGTTGGAAACAACTGGTCCACATATCAAGGTACTTCCCAAAAGTCATAGAAAATTTGGGTTAATGTATGAGTTTATTTTGGTACAAAAAATTGAAATTTATGCATAGTTTTTTCATAATATACACTTTCTATGAACTTTAAAACAAAATTATGTTAACTTCCACTCCTCACCCCTGCCTATTTGACCAGCTATTTAGGTCTTTTGTAGACTTCTACTGTCTTTAAAGATGACAGGTCACATTCAAATCTGAAAAGCTTTTGGTTGTCCACAGTTGTATTTGCATTTGTTTTCATTTATCCTTTTAATGCAAGGATCCAGATATATTGTTCCCATTTTTCAGATTAAGATGCTAAAACTCAAGAGTAAAGAGTTGACTGGTTGCATGTTTCAGCTGGTAGTATGGTAGTTAAGGCAACTGGATTTCACATGGCTGATTTTTCCATTCAAGTCCCAGACTAGCAGCTTGAAAAACATGCTGGGTGTGTGTGCATGTGTGCCAAAAATACTGAGAGGAGAATGGAGGAGAAGGGATTGTGGCATGGCCATCACCCCCGGAGGATGATTTCTCACTTTCCTTCTTTCTCTTTTTTTTTTTTTTCTCTCCAGTAAGCATATGTGCCTCATAGCAAAAAACTTAAAAGAAAAAAATTGCCTGTTTACAGTAATGAGGATCATATCATCTTCATTGTAAACCATAACTTGTTTCAATTTCTTTTTTTTTTTTCTTTTCTTTTTTTGGAGAGGTTTTTGCTATAGGGCGCGTGCGCTCGCCAGACAGACAGAGAGAGACAGAGAGATAGAAAGCGAGAAATCACCCCCCAGGGGGGATGGCCACACCACAATCCCTTCTCCTCCATTCTCCTCTCGGGCTCTTGGGCACGCACGCACACGCGCCTGGCGTGAGTTTAAGCCACCGGGTCCGGGACTCAAACCACGGTCAACTACGTGGGAGTCCAGCGACATAGCCATTACGCTAACTGCTGGTCCCACTTGTTTCAATTTCTAATGAATGAGTTTTTCAGGTTTTTTAAAATATATTTTTAAACTATTATTCATACGTTAAATCGCTACACATGATTTAGATTGTGAAGAGACTTTACCTAGTATGATAAACGCCTTAGTTCAGCCTAGTTGAGACCACCATACACATCCTCGTCAACAGATAATAAACCTTATCTGTGTCCCACAAGTGTCTTACCTTGTGGTAAGACATTCCCCCCCCCCAATCTCCTCCCCCCAATTTCCTACGCTCTTTGCCTCTCACACTCTCTTTCCACTTTGTCTCGTGTCCATTACAATTTTTAATACTTTTATGTTCTCCAGTCTTTTAGTCTCTACCATTTTTTAGAGAGATTTTTTGCTGTAGGAAATGTGCACTCACGGAAGATACACAGAGAGACAGAAAACGAGAAATCACCTCCCAGAGGGGAAAACCATGCTGCAATCCCTTTTCCTCCCATCTCCTCTCAGTATTTTGGGTATGCACGCACACCAGTGTGAGTTTGAACCCACAAGGTCTGGGACTCAACTGTGGTTGATGTGGGGGTCCAGCGACATAACTGTTATGCCATCTGCTATTCCCTTGAATTAGTTTTGTTAAGTTATATTACTGTATATGTCTGTGCCTCAGGCATCTATTGATATATCAACTACAGACTGGGTATCCCTAATCCAAAAATTCAGAATCCTAAATGCTCCAAAGTTGGAAACATTTTGAATGTTAGTATGACTCCAAAAGTGGAAAATTTCACACCTGACCCTCGTGTGACAGGTTGCAGTCAAAATGCTGCATGCAAAAAGTATTGTATAAAACTGCCTTCAGGCTATGTATACAAGATGTTATATGAAACATGAATGAATTTCATGTTTGGACTTGGGTCCAATTCCCAAGGTATCTCATTTTGTATAAACCAATATTCTAAAATCTGAAATAATCTAAACTCTGAAGAATTTCTTTTCTCAAGCATTTCAGATCACGGATATACAACCTATATTTGATTTAAAGGAGGAAGTTTTTATGAAAAGATGAGCATGTAGGCAATTATGACCCTAGGAAAGAAGCTTAGATATATGTGCTAATTCTCCTTAGAGATGTTTGTTTTATTTGCATTCATATGATAGGTTTAGCATCATGCAAAGAAATATTCAACAAAAATGTTTTGTACTTTATCATCTAGTTATGGATTGAACTTGCTGAGCTGCTGTAGCAGTGAATGGTTCACACACTTAACCTGGTTAGGCTGTTGTCTACTGATTAACTAAGATTTATTGTTTTTTTCTTCAAGTTGGAAAATACAGTGACTCATAAATGTTTACCCCAATTTAATTGACCTAAAACAAATAACAAACTTAAACTGATTTCTGAGCTTCTCACATAATATCACTCAAGTGTGACTGTTATTTATCATTGTGGCATATCAGGACATCCTAAATAAGGAAAAACCAAATTACCTAGTGATGTTTTTTGGTGGAAAAATATGAAAACACCATTTTACTATTTAATTAAACACGCAGTATTAGTACTTAATGTTAACAAAAGTCAGAAATGGATAATCAGGATCTTTCATGGTTACTCTAATATAAATTATGTATTTTAAGGTTATTGCAGATTAAAGTATTAAGCACTGATTACTATTAAAATTAAATAATAAGATATTTATCAGGCTCACTTTAAAATGCATAGTCTGTCTTGAAACAAAATTTCACCAGCAATAAAATTTAGATAAAATGTCAAAAATCCTAACCTAAAGCAATCATTTTGTAGTTAATCCTGGTTTATGATTATCCATTCCCATTTGCCTAGACATCTTGATTTTTGAGACAATCAGTTCAGTCTTCTCTGTTTATCTTCATAGAATGTCTAAAAGGGTTATGAGCTGCTTTAGATATAAGGACAATGAGATGTAGGAAGAATAAGTAACTTCATAAAGGATCTTTATAAAGCTTCTTTTTAGATAGAACTGTAGATATGGAACATTTTGGAGCTCTGTCTTCCTGATGGCAAAACCATTTATAAAAATCGTGAAACATTTCTTGTTAACTATGCAATTGATCTACATAATCCCAACTTTGAGGTACTTTGAAAACATCTGGTCGATTTTTTTCACTTGTAAATCAGATGGTTGACAACCATGTAGACTTGTATATATTTACAGAAAGCTAACATGTCATGTTAGTTAACTAGATACCAAATGATCTCAACTAATACCTTTAATTTATTTTTTATCTCACATTCATACATTCTTGGTCTTGTACTATATCAGTATGTTTATGTTTCCTTGCTTTAGTCTTCATTTAAGTTGATTTTAGATTTGAAAACAATGATTCATGTCAAATGTAGTGCTCCCTTGATTTAGAGTGGACTTTTTGGCAAATATAATGGCTATATCTGAATATCTAAGTCACTTCCAATAGACATGATGATATTATTGAGAGATATATTAAATAAAATATTTTAATTAAAGTATTAGAATGTATAGAACTAGCTCTGTGTATGGTAGTGATTACATTATTACAATTATATGATACTTTTATGTTAAGGTACAATGATAAATGTATTTACTTTGAATGTCTACTTTAATACTTTAATTTTGTAAGGAGCTACTTCACTTCTAAATTGGTAGTCTCTACTGATTGTAGTATTTGAATGTGGCCAGGGATCTGTTCTTAGTTTCTATCTCTGGAATAAGATATTGTTTTTTCTTAAAAATTATTTGGAATACATAAAGGAAACCATAGACTCTCCTAATGGAGCATTTATCAAATTGTATTGTGTAGAAGTATTCCTTAAATGGCAAAAACAACATACACAAACACACACACATAGCTGCAGTAGCAACAATAGCAGCAACAATCAAAATATTCATGGCTTAATACATTAGAGAAATACTGTACACTTAATGGTAGTATCTTTTGGAGACCTCCAATGTGTATTAGGTTATTAGAGACCCTAAAAAGCTCTTGCCTCAAGGTATCTGTTTATTTTACCTTGGATTTCCCAAACTGATATGACTATAGAACTCATTATGGACATATGTACACTTATTAATATCTTGAGGAACAAGCATTATGTGGAGCATACATTGACCAATGATGTCTAGTGAACTTTTTTTCAGCATTCTTATAGATTAAGTTTTGAATCAACTTTCTGGGGAGAACATAATGCTAAGAGGCAGGAGACTTATCACAACTATATTCCTAGTGCCTAACACAACACGTGATGCAGAATAAGAACTTTTTGCTGAGTAAATAAATCAATGAGAAAGTCATGTCTTCTATTCTGTCACTAACTTTCTCTAGTATCTTGGACCAGTCTTAAATATTTGATCCTTAAATTTACTTGTCCTATAAAAAAAAAGTAAGAACAGACCTTCCTGTGGTCTGGTAGTTAAGGTGGCTGGATCCCACATAGTCACCGTCATTCAGGTACCAGACTGGGTAGCTTGAGAAACATGCTGGGCATGTGTGTGCGTGTGAGTATGCCTAAACTTCCAAAAGGAGTGAGAAATAGAGGAGAAGGGATTGTGGCCTGACCATTCCCCATTGAGTGGGATGCTTTCTTCCTTTTTCTCTCTTTCTCTTCAATGAGCATGCACACCCTCCGACAAATTAAAAAAAAAAAGTAAGATCACTTGTCCTAATTACGTAATAGATGTTGAAAAAATCATTGAAATTAAAATAATGCGAAAACACAAGTACAGTATAAAATTTTGTACTCTTCATATATATACATGTGTGTATACACACACACACACAAACATATATATATATATATATATATATATATATATATGAGACAAATATTATATATGGAAATTACATTTACTTTAAAACGTATCAGCTAAGGGATAAGCAGATGGTATAATGGCTATGTTTTTGGACTCCCCTGTAGTTGACTGTGGCTTGAGTCCTGGGCCCAGTGGCTTTAAACTCACGCCAAGCACATGTGCGTGTCTGCCCAAAATCCTGAGAAGAGAATAGAGGAGAAAGGATTGTGGCATGGCCATCCCCCGCGGGGGGGGGGGGGGTGATTTATCATTTTCTGTCTCTCCAGTGAGCGCACATGGCCTATAGCAAAAAAATGTCTCTCTAAAATGTATGTATATATCAGCAAAAATATACACAAAAAATTTAGAAAAACCTTAATAATTATTCAATGTAGATGATAGGGATGTGGATATTTATACTATTTTATTTTATGTATGTTTGAAAATTTTCAGAACAAAACCATTTTTAAATTTAAAAATATATTATACTTCTTGTACTAACGTTAAGCTGCAATTCCTAATCAGGCACTTTCTGCATTGATTTTACAGGACAGTGTATAGGATTGCAAAGATGCATGACTATTTTGCTATCTTGTCCTGCCTGAAACCAAGGGCAGAAATGTGTTGAACTATCATGCCTAGTTAGAGTGATCACATCAGAATTTTCCTCTGTGTAAAACCAGCTGGCTAAAATGAGATTTGAACTTTAAACCTCAGGCTCATTATGATCATGCTCTAGCACAGTATTTCTAAAAATGCGTTCAGTGGACAAGTGGTAATGTTACCTGGGAACCTGATGGAAATGCAACTCCACAGGCCCTATCCCACACTTACTGAATCACAAACCCTGATGGTGGGGTCCAGCAGTCTGTGTTGTTGCAAATCCCTCAGATGATTTTGATGCTTGTTCAGGTTGGAAAATCAATGCTCTAACCTCTTGTGTTGGTCTATAACACAAGACTGAACTGCAATATGAAAGCCCATTTCTTTCGTTAGCATTGTGGTATCAGACATGGTGTAAGTTTGCTCTTAACTCTATAATAGGACACAGTTAACAGAGATTCTATCATTAATTGACTCAGTATCCTTCTCCATCTTTCAGGCATTGTTTACACAGGTGGAGTAACTTGCATTAGGACCTGAGAATGTGTATATTGTTGTAATGACTTGAGGGCCTTGATGCATGTGCCACAATGGCCCCATGCACACAAAGAATGCTTAGTTAACAGAAAAAAAATTTCATCATGCAGGTGTATTTACATACATCATTCCAGCTGTAGATGGCTTATGCTCTTGGTTTTGTGACAAGGATGTTCTCTAGCAGAGTCTGCTTATCTGTGGATGGTGGATGGCAGCCTATTTCCATGCCTGCAGTGTGTATCAAACACACACAAGCTACTGAATCACTGAATTTGGATTCAGTTGCCATTTAACTAGGAGCTGGTCACTGAAGTGCAAAGGTCCCTTACAGTTTTCATACAAAGCAAAAGGAATCCACAGCCATCAAGTTGAGGCCTCTAAAAGTTATAAAGCAACTCATACACTCTTCCCTCTTGAGGCTTTATAGTAGAGGTAGCTGAGATTTTATATCTTGAAAATAAAATCCTAATCAAGCTTCTTCAAAGAAATTCATAAAGCTTTGCACTCTACTATTAACTTATTGAATTAGAGAACAGGAGAATTATTTCTACATAGGTGAAAATTGATGAGAAAATGGAAATTTTGGAACCCTTCTCTAATTGAATACTTGGTATTATATATGTATTCTAAATTCAGAGGAATATAGTCCTCTATTCTTACATTTTTAAGTGAAGAGGGTCATTTTTTAATCGTATTTCACTTTTTATGCTAACACTTGGCGAGAATTCTTTCCTAATATTCATGGAAACATGGAATAGCATGACAGGTAATTTTCTCAACCCTTTCTCCTGCTTCTCTTGTCCTACCAAAACATTAGCAGAAGCTTTTGGTTCTATAGAGACCATGGCTAGTTCTAATCCTGACAGATATAGTGTGAGATTCACTAGTTCTTCCCTGCTGGCAACTTCAGGACACGTTCTCACGTCATACTTTAAATCAGTATTGCATTGCCAATTATAATGTTTCCTTTCCCGCCTATTTGTAATTTATTTAATTCTAGAGCAATTAAGGACTGTGAAAAATTTCCAGGCCCATTTAACAAATCTCTTGGGACAATTAATAGGCAATTTATGAAGAAGTGAGGAGTAAAAACCAGAGGGCCCCCTGGATTTGTAAAGACAGGACTCATTCCTGGGTTTTTATCTGGTAGTTACTGCATCAGAGTCTGGTGAGCAAGAAAACATGAGTGAACAAGTTTATGGAGGTGGTACATTTTATTCTTTTGCTTGATTTTCACCTAAATCTTTATGAAACATTTTAGCTGAAACCGATCTGGCAAAAGCTTTATTTTGCGTGTGTCTGTGTGTGATATATAAAGCAATGAATGTTGAAGGTATTTTGATATTAGGGACTCTGGATAGGAAATACGGTGTCAGTCTAGAACAGGTTAAACACAAGCTTGTGATGCACAAAGACAAGGTTCAGAAATGCAGGAATGCGAAGCCACTTTTGAGGTTTGACTAAAGCAAGAAACAATCCTAGATAATTCAGGGGAGAGAACATGAATTAGAGTCCAGATCTGATGGGGGGCCTTTATGTACACCACCAAAGGACCTTTCTGTTTTCCCCAAAAGAGAATTTACCAAGTTCAGCTCTTGATTAAACAGATACTTAATGGAGCACCTTGCTCTTTAGAGAAGGAAATAGACATTATATAGCAAGTACAGTATAAAGTGATAGGTGCAAAAATAGTGTAAGTACCGGATGCTGTAGGTATCCAGTTAAGAAACACTAAACCCGGGAACCAGCAGTTAGCGTAATGGCTATGTCGCTGGACTCCCACGTAGTCAACCGCGGTTCGCGTCTCGGACCCGGTGGCTTACAACTCACGCTGGGCGCGTGTGCGTGCGTGCCCAAGATCCCGAGAGGAGAATGGAGGAGAAGGGATTGCGGCGTGACCATCCCCCCTGGGGGGTGATTTCTCGCTTTCTGTCTCTCTGTCTCTCTCTGTCTGTCTGGCGAGCGCACGCGCCCTATAGCAAAAAACCTCTCAAAAAAAAAAAAAAAGGAAACACTAAACCCTTCTTCATTCACTGAACAAACATTTATTGCACAACTACTATATTCTAGGCACCAGCTGCTGAGAATGCAGTGGCGAATTATAAAAGATGTGACCTCTGCCTTCCTGGCTTTTATAGTCTGGGAAAGAAGGAAATTATACAGTTATACTTAAGATAATCTTTTTTTAAAGTGTTTCTATAGGGAGTATCTGCACTAGAGAGAGCGAGAGAAAATACTCCTCCACACACACACATGCCAAGGGAAATTACCATACCTTAATCTCTTCTCCTCTACTCTCCTCTTTGGATTTTGGGCATGCCCAGATATTCACCTGGTGTGTTTCTCAAGCTTCTGGGTCTGGCACTTGAACTGCAAAGTCATCAATGTGGAATCCAGCTACTTTAACTTCCACCAGTGGCTTGCATAAAATAGTCATTTTAAACTTCTCCACAAAGTGAACCATGTTTTCAAAATTTGTCCTCAACTTCTCTTTAGTAGCCAGTTCCAACCAACCTTACAAACTACAAATTGTACTTAAATTTAAGTTAGGTTGTGATGAAAGAAATAGATACAAATCTGAGTTTCCTAATAATTGACCTTCTTTGAATGCAAAATATAATTCAAAATGTTCTATCAAAAAAAGAAGAAAGAGTGGGCTAGCAGTTGGCAGAATGGCTATGTTGCTGGACTCCCATGTAGTCGACCACGGTTCGAGTCCTGTACCTGGTGGCTTAGACTCACGCCAGGTGCGTGTGCGTGCATGCCCACGATCCCAAGAGGAGAATGAAGGAGAAGGGATTGCAGCATGGCCATCCCCATGGGGGGTGATTTTTCGCTTTCTGTCTCTCTGTCTGTCTCTTTCTGGCGAGCACACGTACCCTATAGCAAAAACCTCTCCAAAAAAAGAAAAAAAACAGTTATACTTCCTAATTGTGATCAATTTGGTAATTCGAGGGTTATACAAACTTTCATGACAGGAGGTAGGACCTCATCTTTTTTTTTTTTTTTTTTTTTTTTTTTTTTTTTTTTTTTTTTGAGAGGTTTTTGCTATAGGGCGCGTGCACTCGCCAGACAGAGACAGAGAGACAGAAAGCTAGAAATCACCCCCCGGGGGGATGGCCACACTGCAATCCCTTCTCCTCCATTCTCCTCTCGGGATCTTGGGCACGCACGCACACGCACCTGGCGTGAATTTTAAGCCACCGGGTCTGGGACGCGAACCGCGGTCAACTGTGGGAATTCAGCGACATAGCCATTACACTAACTGCTGGTCCCGGACCTCATCTTTTGAGCTGGCATGTGTGTGTGTGTGAGAGAGAGAGTGAGTGTAATCTCTCTAGACAGATAGATTGTGATATATTTACAATGCAATGCACAGTGGTTAAACAAAATGAAACTTTATTGTCCAATATGGATTGGTGGTGCAAGGTGGGAGTTGAGTGATTCTGTTCTCTGCACCCATGTCTCTCATTTTGGCACATAGCCTTTTGTTCCCAGAATTATGTATCTCCTCATGGTCATATCTGATCTCCATACCAGATTTATAGATTCCACTAGAATCTTAGACTTCTTTGCTTCCCCAGTGCCAATCATAGATTTGTTGAAGGTTATTTTCTAAATATGTATAGATTATTTAGCCAAATAATGGAGCAGATTTGAAATGAGTTGGATCATAGATAGTTATAGCAGAGAAAAGAGCTTGAGGATAATCTAATCCCAACTATTATGTTTTACAGATGAAAAAACCGAGATACAGAAAATAGTCTTGAAGTCTATCATTTCGCTCAATCAGTCTCACCTAACTCAGTCAGCAAAATGTCTATCTCATATGGAAAGAGAACTGTGGGACCAGAGGAGATAATAGAGATCAACCATGGTGTTCTCAGCTTTCTAGTACATGGTGGGGTAGAATAGCAAGGGGTTTAACTAATTCACATTAGTCACCATTTTGGTGCTTGGACCTCTCCCTCCATAAATTTCTCTGTAAAAGAGTCTTTTGAAATATATAGTAAAATTTGAAAAGAATCAGAATTAGGCAGAAAAAAATAAAAATACTTACGGGGCAGGGAATAAAAGCAAGCAAGTTCATTCAACTACAGTAAATTGAATTCCAGAGGAGTCCATCTCTGGTTGTGATTAGAAGACTTTGGAGGTTCCAAAACTAGAAACAGGAACCAAAACCTCATGGAGTCAGCAAGTGGAGACAAGTTTGGGAAGCATTTTATTTCAGAAGATCTCTTTCAAATGACTGGGCTTGTTGGCCAGTGAAAAGCCATTTAGTTGGAAGTCCAACATGTGGATGGTCATTTCTCATTTTATATGAAAAATCAAATCACATAGGGTTTATAACTTTCCATACAGGTCATCACTCGGTGGTTAAACAAAACAAAACAAATAAACATTATTTTGATGTTAAAGCAGGAGTTCAATTCATTCCAGATTCTAATTCAATGTACATTATAACATGTCTTCTTTCATATGTATTAACATTTGCATGTTGGAATTCAGGAAATATAAATTTCACAAAATAACCCGACCTTCCTTTGTTCATTCACTGGGCTTTTGTTTTGTTTTGCTTTTGATCCTGACATAAATAAAAAGATGGCCCCAGTGTTCAGCGACGTCTATTATTCTCAGCAATGAGTTTCAGGTGAACTTTCAAGTTTCAACATTTTATTTGCTCTAGGTCAGATAGTATTTTCAATTATTAAAGCCATAATCTTGAAGACAAGCATAATTTTTGTAGCTTACTTGTAAATTTGTAATTTTAATGACTTAGTTTATGCTGAACATGAATAATAAACTATCACCTATTAAACCTGGAGAGCACCAGAAGTTACTAATATGATTTACAATGCACTGCAAAAATGGGATTCATTATTATCTTGCATTTTAAAGATTTGCAGTAGAGTAGTATAAACAAGTATTTACTTTAATTAAGGAAATAGCAAGAATTTCATAGGGTTGTATTTTATATAGAAAATAATTATCCAATAACCAGAAAGTTCATACTTGGTAAAAAAGAATTCTCTGCATTTACTGAAAATCTCTCCATTCATTTGAAAGACCACAAGGCATTTCTAAAAGCTTATCTACATGCTGCTGATGGCCCTTTCAGTTCTTGCCAGCTCGCCCTGTCTTTAAAGCAAGGTCAGTGGGAGGGCCTTTACTCAAGGGAGAGAGAATTTGAAGTAGCCATGTTACTTTTCTTTTCTTTTCTTAAATTGCCTTTGTAGAGCAAGACATTTATTAGTGGGCCTTGACAGATTCTTGAGACGTACAAAATCACCAGTGGAGGGATAATAGGCTAACTTTGGATCATGTTCAAGCTTCCTAGCTGGTACTCATAGGGCAACCTCCTCCACCTGAAATCTAACCCCATTATACTCTCTCTCATGATTCTTCACTGTTCTTTAAAATAATGAGAATAAATAATAATAATCTAAAAAAATGATGAAAAGCTATTTGAAGATGATGATGTGGATAGTAATGTCTTTGTGGATAGTCCTGACTGATATCCATGGTAATCATGCTAGAAAGAGAAATGTAATACACTGTAAAGATATATGTGATTAAATAGGAAAATAAAAAAAAAAATCCTTGATTACTGTGTTCACAGGAGCCATATATTGGAGCCATATATCAAAGTATATGTCCAAGTCTTATTACTTCAACTGTCATGTAACCTTATGTAACCTCAGGAAAGTTACTTAAGTTTTCTATGCCTCATATTCCCCATATTGCAAAATGGTCACAATAAGGTCTAACTCATAGTATGTTATGAAAACAAAATAAAAGTACATGGAAAGTAGTTATACACTGAACCTGCCATGCAGTAACTATTTAGTAAATGTTAGCTCTGTTATTTTTGTTACTATTAATACTATCATTGGGTCTTTGGGAATAGCTGTTCATATCTACTCTCTTCTTAAAGTCTATGGTTCAATTTCATATTTTGGACCCTAGTCTTCTTATGTTTAGGTGACCATGAAAAACACTCGTGCTACAATCATCTTCATCTGTTTCTAAGCTTATTATTTTTCTAGAAACTTCTTATGACTTCTTATTCTTTTCTTTCCCAAATTCAAATGGTCTGAAGCCAGTTTCAATGGTTATACCTATTATAATCCTCGAAGACAGTGAGTGACTATACTTCTTTATGATCAAGTATCATGTAAATTTCATTAATAAACAGCAATTGTATTAAAATGAACTACATTAAAGAACTAGCAGCAATCTGAAAGACTGTGTATGAAACCCAATTTTTTTTTCCTAAAATGAGACTCTTCATTTTGAAATCACATGGTGTTTGGCCACAATGCAGAATCACTCATGAAACAATTGTAAAATCTACCTCTTCTAAAATG
Organism: Tupaia tana; assembly: GCA_026018925.1. Classification (NCBI taxonomy): domain Eukaryota; kingdom Metazoa; phylum Chordata; class Mammalia; order Scandentia; family Tupaiidae; genus Tupaia; species Tupaia tana. The sequence continues at coordinate 28,270,001 of JAKSZU010000009.1, forward strand.
AACATGGACAACTGATACTGTTAATAAACAAACTCAGGGATCACTGCCTTGACCTTGTGCATAGATGAAAATAATGGTTTCAAAGACAGAGGCTTTCTAGAGTGATCTAAAAAATGGTCAGAGGTTGTTCTACTTGAACAACCTTACTATCCATGTTGAAAATGGGACAAGGAAACAATCAGATCAAAGTATAAAATTATAGCCCAATTTGTGTTCAGTTCTCCTCTGTGTCTCCTTTCAGTGTCTGAAGCCACTGCCTCACACTGGCCCAAAGTGTTCCAGTAAATGTGAGACTTTGGCATTCGACAGGGCCCATTGTCCAAGTTCTTATCATTCACTTGACCTATATTAATGGCAGCATTCATGACAAGAGTGCACCAGTAATGTTAAAGCACTTTTTAAACTGAAACCTTTTGCCTGTACAGAATAATGTTCTGTTTTGAGATTTCTCATTATACAAAGTAATGAAACAGCCAAATCACTATGTACATCTGTGTTTGTTGATACTTGACATTTGGTTTAAAAGTGAGATTTAGAAGGATACTTATTTAATCTGGGATGGACTCTCCTGTGATCCAATTTATTTCCTGCCATTTAGATTTCATTTCTAGAGTTGAACATCCAGTTGCCCCAGCATAAAATTAAAAGGCCTTCTTCTTTCAATTAATTATACTTACCATATTCTGCACTATTATTCAGCTCATTCACCTTGAAGGGTTGGAATTAACAGTATCTCAGGGCCACAGACAAATGACACTCTCTGCTAAAGCTGTGCTTTGTAAGAGTTTTGGAATGCAATTGTAATTGCTATTGGTTCAAATTCAAACTTTTTAACCTAGCATTCAATCCCCTCCGTAATCTGGCCCTGGTTTTCTTTATCCTTTCATAAAATCTCTTGTATATTCCCTACACATGGTAGTTGCTTGACAAATCAATTATCTTTTTCCTTCTCCTGGGCCTTTCTCACTGTACTTTAATCAAGCTGGTGTCTCCATTTATCCTATAAAGCAGCAGTCCTCAAACTTGTTGGCACTGGGGACTGGTTTTGTGAAAGATAATTTTTTTTTACAGACCAGGGGAAGGGAGAGAAAATGGTTTGGGGATGATTCAAGCACATCATATTTATTGTGCTCTTCATTTCTATTATTATTATTACATTGTGATATATAATGACATGATTATACTACTCACCATAATGCAGTATTTGCAGCCACTCTCCAGTGCCTCAGCTCTACCTCGGATCATTGGACATTAGATTCTTATAAGGAGCCCACAACCTAGATACTTCTCATGTGTAATTCACAATAGGGTTTATATTCCTATGAGAATCTAATGCCACCACTGATCTGACAGGAGGCAGAGCTCTGGTGGTAATCTGAGCGATAAGGAGCCATTGTAAATATAGGTAAAGCTTTGTTCACTTTCTTGCTACCTACTTTCTGCTATGCAGCCCAGTTCCTAATAGACCACAGACTGGTACCATGGACTGGGGGTTAAGGACCCCTTCTATAAAGCCTACTATAGTGCCACTCTATCTACAAACTTTTCCTTGTGGTATAGTCTCTGCTACTTTTCCTATTTTTTTTTTTAATTTCTATGGGGTTAAGTGCTAGATGCTTGTACTAATTGGTAATTGTTTCACATGGGCAGATCTTTTCAACAAGATTATGGCCAAATGGTCAAGGACTACATCCTATTGACTTTTATATCTTCCAGTGTGTCCAGTACAGTGCAAAGCTTATAAACAACACTTACTTATCTGTGATCAAGACATTGGTTGTCCTACTGTACTTTTTAAATTGTTTATTTGATGAATACATATTGCATACTATGAGGATTCTGAAGATGTAGAAATTTCATGATGAATGAAATATGGAGCTGAATTTCATTTGAGAGTTGAATTATACTATTCTGGCAGGAAAAAAAAAGTGTAGGTTTTTTTTGGTTATTTGCCTTTTAGCTGTAATGGAATAAGTAAATCCCCTCCTGATTTAACATGGAATCTGTTGGTAAGCGGCTGTTGGGTTTCTAATCCTGAAATCCAGAAAGTAAAATTGGACTTTCAACTAGACTGTCTATTTTTAGGAGTGTTATATTAGACGTATGTTTTCCTATGAACTACTCAGAACCCAACTACATCTGTAAAATAGTTGCTAACATAAAGCAACCTCAATAAATTAGGGTTTTGTGTCATGAAAATATTTTTGGTGACTTAAGAGTGTTTGCAAAAAGCTAGGTCAGAAAGTTAATGTGGAGAAGGATTAAAGAATTTGAAAGATCAGGCACCTATTAGATGATTATAGTACTTTAGGATTATAACTTGGATTTTCTAAAGAATATGCACAATTCTCAGATTTCACTATTAAAAGTCCACTTAGTTTAAAATAAAAATCTCCTATAAGTAGCTTTTGTAGAAAAACATTTCATAAATTTTCTTTATTATTTCACATAGCTTTAAAAGTATAAAAATGTACATATTTTAACTTATTTTTTTCAAGACAGTGTTCTCTTCTCTTTTTCCAAATAAGTAAAAACAAAAGAGAAGAGAACACCGTTTGTGATGTTTCTATAAAATTAGATATTTTAAAGAAAAATGAAATTTGGAAATCCAGGTTAACAAATTGAAAGTATTGGGAAATATTTTTCAAAAGGAACTTAAATATGCTTGTAACAGCACTACATGTTTTCCTTTTATGGTGAATGCTTGAGTATTTCTCTTTAAAATTCATATAGAGTGTGTACTACTTTGATAATAACAACCCTCTGTGTTCACCTCCTTTAAAGAATGTGATTTATTGTTCTTGTAGTGGGACTGAGTTGCTGATGCAAGAAGTGGAAAAATTTATACTTTGGGAAAATGTACAATTGGAAGAATGTAGACTGGATCTCAGAGTGATGAGGAAGAGGCTGTCAAGGAGAGTGCGTAGATTTCAGGTTTAATCAGGTGGATGTTATGTCATTCCTTGAAATGGGGGATGCTATAGGAGAACTGTAATTTTTTTGTGGGGGAGAGGGAAGAAAAGTAATAGAGACCATGCATTTTTTATCGTATATATTAAGTTTGACTCAGTTTTAACCTGTTTGGGCCTCAGTCTCCTATCTGTAAGATAAGAACAATGAATCTCTGAGGTCTCATCTAAAGTAGAAGTCAGAAGAGTTTTTCTTTAAAGGACCACCTGGTACTTTTGGCTTTTTGGAATATGGGGTCTCTGTTGACACAATTCTATTCAGTTGTAACTGGATTAAAACTCTGGACCTCAGTTATGAGGTATAGCACTCCTTAGACTATATCAGCACAAAATTGCCAGTCTATTTGGTCAATTGTGGGAAATAATCAGTAAATTCATTGAAGAACTTATTGTATCATGAGTTAAAGAATTAGTTAAATTAATTGATAAGTAGACTTAAGCAGATATAACTATATATAATGAATATAACAGACCCTACCATCAACCTAATGATTGACATTCCAAAGAATGTGGACTATTCACCAATACAAAAAGTAAAACAAAGCAAATCAGAGCACTCATCCTGAAATGCAGGCAATACTAGGCATTTACTCTCAGAGCAGAAGCTACTGTTATTGCTAGTGTTGCTTCCTGTCCCAGTTACAGGTATTGCCACTGCCACAGTCTTGGGGGTTTTAAGTGTGACTCGTGGGACAGCCCAGCAATGGAGATGTTATGTGTGTGTGTGTGTGTGTGTGTGTGTATGTATGTATATGTGTATGTATGCACATTTAGGAAAATAAAATTATATGATAAATATTATAAACTACCTTTTGTACTTAATGAATATTTGGGGCATTTGTTAATTTTATTAACTTTTAGATGAAAGTGTGCTTAGTTTTAACTTTGTGGGTTGTCTGTATTTAATTCTCATTTGGTTTTGTTCTTTCAACCAATATTTTTCTGAAATAACTTTCTCTCATCCTCAATTGATATACACACACAATCAAATACACAAACACATGATAGAGAGTGTATGTGTGTGTGTGTGTGTGTGTGTGAGAGAGAGAGAGAGAGAGAGAGAGAGAGAGAGAGAGAACATGTGCACGCTTCTCCCAATGAGACCTGGTTATGCTGAAATATTTTTTTTTCCTCCAATTCTCCATCCATTAGGATCTTGGGCATATACACGTGAACTGGTATGAAGCTCATGGGTTTGAGATTCGAACCTCAGGTCAACCATGTCGGATATGGCTTCCTCTACACAGAGAATAAGTGCTGTGCAATGGGGCTGGCCTCTCAATTGATATATATTTTTATTGTAGCCACCACTTAGTGAATATTTGTGCAGGGGTAGAATAGAAACATCATATAACATGCTCCCAAAATTTAGTAGATTTAGGGTTTGAATAATTCACTGTTTTGGATGTAATGCTTTTCTACGTCTTAACATTAAAAGGGATGACCAAGGTTTAACCATGTTAGAACATGACTTATATAATATATATGCAAAATGAGGTTTCTAGTATATAGGCAATGGCAATTGGGTGAATAATTGACTATCTCAGGAAAAAGTAAAAAATTTAATTGAATTATACCCATAATTCATCTTTATGAAATACTATTTCATTGCCATTCTTTACAGCTTGTTATGAATGAGTATAAGAAGGCTAAGCCTAAAGCCAAAGATATTTTTCATGAAATTCTTTCCATTTGAGAGAGAGTGGTTGACATTTCCATGATTTATTTAATGAGATACCTTCTCTCCTATGCAATATTATTGGTATTTAATATTTATTGAATACTATAGCCTGATGTGGTTAGAGTAGAGAAGCAAGAGGTTTGTCAAGTCTTAGTTTACATCAGTCATGAGCAGAAGTTTTAGCCATAGAATTGAGTCCAAACCACTAACTCTGTCTATCACAACTAGAACATGGCTGGCAGTGGGGGATTCCAAACTAAGGGTTGTCAAGATCTGGAAGCCAGGTGGACAGAGGGCTCGTCAGAACACTGCAAAGATCCAGGAAGTCCTAGCAGTGGAGGATAGAAGGAAGTTCAGATATGTAGTAATTGTCCTCATGGAAAGCCAGTGGTAAATGGAAAACTTAATAAGTAGGTTGAGCAAGCATCAGGGAAGGCCAATAGAGATATTTAAGTATTTGGTAGTCAGTAAAAGCCTTGAAACATGGAACCTGATTTCCATTCTGTTTTTAAAATAATTACTTTATTTAACTTTATTTACTGGTTTATTTTTTAATTTGACCAAAGAGGAACAGAGTGAGAAAAAGAGAGAGAGAGAGAGAGGGGAAGGGAAAGTGAGAAAGCAAGCTGCCGGATCTGGGACTTGAACTACAGTCGGCCATTTGGGAGTCCAGTGCCCTTAACCACCATGCCACCTGCTGGCCCCTGATTTCCATTCTTTTGGACTAGATAGGTCTTACCCTAGACTTGGGTAACTGTAGTTTTAGGCAAGGGAGTTAAAAGGAGTCAAGGGTAAGGACTTGCCTTCAGGAATTAGGATCAAGAATGGATGTACAGGGAACCAGCAGTTAGCGTAATGGCTATGTCGCTGGACTCCCACGTAGTCGACCGCGGTTCGCGTCTCGGACCCGGTGGCTTACAACTCACGCCGGGCGCGTGTGCGTGCGTGCCCAAGATCCCGAGAGGAGAATGGAGGAGAAGGGATTGCGGCGTGACCATCCCCCCTGGGGGGTGATTTCTCGCTTTCTGTCTCTATGTCTCTCTCTGTCTGGCGAGCGCACGCGCCCTATAGCGAAAAACCTCTCCAAAAAAAAAGAAAAAAAAAAGAATGGATGTACAATAAGGTACAAATTTATAAATAAAAAAAAGGAAGACAATGACGATGACTTAACTTTGGTGGAGCAAAGCTGAAATAGAAAGAGTTCACAGGATCAAAGCAGGTCCATCAGTCAAGCTCATTTGATGTGAGACAGTGGAATCACTGGAAACTTTTTTTTGTTTTATTATTTCACTTGCCTAGTTCAAAATTGGTCCCAGATTCAGGGATGGGGGTTGCATTTAACATAAATGTGGAGTCTTAGTGACACTGATACTTACATTAAAAGATATAGGGTCAAGAAACCAAGTATCCTACCTATCATTATCAGAGCAGGATGAACACTGGACTAACATTGTTGTCTCTTGAAATCATCTACATTCTATAAAGCTGAATCACCACTTCTCCACTTACTATGTGTCTGTGGCCAGTTATTTCACTTTGTCCAAACCTCAACTCCCTCAGGTATAAAATAGATATACTAATATTCCCTTCCTTGTAGGTAGCATTGTAAGAATTAGATGAGATAGTGAGTGAAAAGTGCATAGTGGGCCAGCAGGTATGGAGGTTTAGGCAGCTGGATCCCACATGACCTGTTGCACCCTTAGAGTCCTGGACCCAGTAGCTTGAAAATCATGCCGGGCGCATGTGTGCTAGAGCCCAAAATCCTGAGAGGAAAATGGAGGAGAAGGGATTGTGGTGTGGCCTCCCCTCTTGGGGGCGTGATTTCTCATGTCCCCTCCTCCCCCATCTCTCTCTGGTGAGTGTGCACACCCTATAGCAAACAAAAAAAAGTTTATAGCATGGTGCCTGATACATAGAAAATGTTCAATATATAGTCATTATTTTTACGATCATATATCAATTGCCCTACTTTTTTCATGAAAGCTTTATGTTGGTATTTTATTAGGTATCTTAAGCTTATTTCAGCATTCCCCTCCCCTTTTAAAAATTCTTTCTTAATTATCACTCACCGATAATAGATAATATTAGAAGCAACCATTTTTTAAGTTCTTATTTCATGCTGGGTACTATATGAAATATTTTATGTGCATTATCACATTCAGTTCTTCGTAATTCTGTGAGGGAGGTACTAGTAGTTACTCCATTTAACAGATAGGAAGTCTGAGGTTCAGGATCCTGTGCCCTATTTGCTCTCTCTAGGTACCTATTTCTTTTCCATGACTGAGAGTAAGGTTGAAAAGTAATTTATGTCTGTCTATTGTCTTAGTGGCTAGTGCAGTCACTGTCATATGTTAGGCATTCAAGGGGATTTGCTGGCTGAGAGAGTATATGCTGTTCCGTTGCTGTTCAAAGCCTTCAACCACGGTGAGCACACCTAGGCTGGGAATACCTGGACTTATCCCTAGCTCCACCAACATTAAATTGTATCTTTCCTACATTAGATACCCTTAGGGCCTAATTTCTGCTGGACAGTTGATAAATTAATCCTGATAGGATGATAGCAACAGATAATTACTGTGAGTATGTTAATGTGTCACCCCTCCTACATAACTTATTTGCATTTTAATGGGGCAATTCTGGAGATAATCCCTTAAGGCAAAGGAATGAATCTGGAGGATGAGAAAGCCAATCTTCAGTTGGGGGATTTTTGGGGGGTGAGGGTGGTGTTCTGCACTGCAAGGCTCAGATGTGACACCCTATAGGGCAGATGCCTACTCCACATACATGTTGTGCTAGCTGTGATAAATACACTTGAAAATCTAAAATTCTGTTCTATTGCTGTCTTTTCTTAGTTTTATGTTAGATTTGTTGATTCTCTAGAGCAAAATCTCAAGCCCTTTTGAGCAAAGACAAATGGCTAAGCCTAATAAGATGCATGGTGCTGTGAAATTAGATTAATTAACTAGGATTTGAATTGAAGTTGTTTTCAGGATAAAATGTGTCCAAAATGTATTCTTATGAACTGTGTGTTTGCACTGCCTACAGTATGCCACACTGAATGTAATTCTCTTGAAGCTAGGAAGGACAGTAAATACTGTGACAACTCAGGAGAGGAGGAAAAATCTGACTTCAGAATGTTGTATGATCCAGAAGACCTCAGTTTAACTAGACATGGTATATTTCATTTTGGTCAATTATTTCTTTTAAAAGCTTATAAAAAAATATAAATATATTGGGACCAGCATAATGTAATGGTTACGTCACTGGACTCCCACATGGCCAACCACAGTTCGAAGCTCAGACCCGGTGGCTTGAAACTCATGTTAAGTGAATGTATGTGCATGCCCAAGATCCCAAGAGGAGAAGGGATGAGAAGGGATTGCAGTGTGGCCAACCCCCCCTTGGGGGTAATTTCTCGCTTTCAGTCTCTCTGTCTCTCTCTCTCTCTGGCAAGCACAAGCACACTATAATAAAAATCTCTCTTAATAGAAAAAGATAGAAATGTAAATACATTACCAGTGTTTTAAAAAGAAGTTTTTGTACATTCAATTTTCTAAGACATGCGTGTATAGTCAGCTTTACACAAAAATTATATATTTTTAGATCAATGAAATGACTTTATTTTCAAGTAACGAGATGATGTCATTTATCAGAGAATTGTGTCAAAAGTTTTCCTTGGGGTTTGTTTTGAAAATTAAAAATTCAATGTCTTTAGTAGATATGGGGATAACTAGATGTTATATTGCTTCTTCTGTCAGTTTTGTCATTTTTAAGGTAATTTGTGTATATAAATGAACACACACGCAAGCATATAGCACAGAGCATGTAGACAATATATGTCATCTATCTTTACTACTGTCTTTCATATTTTTATTAGGTCTTTTCTTATGTGTTTTCATTTGGCTTGATGATGCATAGATTTGTTCTGACTTAGTTGTAAAGTGTAGAGTATTTTTATTTTCCCTTTCCTTAACTTTGTACCGTAAACCTGTTTTCAAGTTTCCTCATATTTCTGCTTTCACTTTAACTGTTGGCATAATATTCAATCAAATGGCTTTAGTAACATATGATTATTGGGTTGTCAGGAAAATTGTGATGCACTTTTTCATAGAAAAACAGAAAGATGAGTCATGACTTTTCCTACAACCTAATATTTCTCTACTTTGACCCAGTGGATTTTTTCCAGTTTTTCAATGCTCTGAAACAATATTGAGGTGAACACCAGCATGTAACTTTTCCCCATATTTTACTTCATTTAATTAGGTTAAATTAGTAGACCTGAGGTGATATGGGCCAGCTGGTGGTGGCATGATGGTTAAGGTGGCTGGATGCCACAGGGCCACCTCCACAGTTTGAATCCTAGACATCCTTGAGAGATATGCTGGGCCCGTGTTCATGCCTGCCCAAAATCCACTGAGGGGGAGGGGGCTTTCTCATATTGCCTCTCTCTCTCCGTCTCAGTCCAGCAAGCACATGTGCCTTATAGCATAAATAAATAAATAAATAAATACAAATTTTAAAAGCGAGATTATAATCTAGCATCAAAAATGAAAGTGCAGGATTTTTTGGTTTTGGTTTGTTTTTGTTTTTGCCAGAAAGCTAGAGCGTTAGCCACAGAGAAATTGAGAGAGGGAACGTGAGAAATCAGCCCCCCTGGGAGGGTGGCCACACCACAATCCCTTTTCCTCCATTCTCCTTTCAGGATTTTAGGCATGCACACACATGTGCCTGGTGTGATTTTCAATCCACCGGGTTCAGGACTCAAACTGTGATCAGTTAGTCATGTAGGAGTCCAGTGCGTTACCCACCATGCCATCTGTTGACCCCTAGCACACTTTTTTTAAGGTCAGAAGGTACATGCACATGCATGAGTGAGAAAGAAAGAACCCCGTAATGAGGTCCGGTCATGCTATAATCTTTTTTCTTAGATTTTCTATCCTGTTAAGATCCTTGGCACACATGCATGTGCGTGATATGTTTCCAAGCTGCAGGAATGAGGACTTGAACCTTGGTCAGCCTTGTGGGATCTGGCTTCTTCTGCCCAAAGCTTAAGTGTTGTTCTATTGCACCAGTGCACAATTTTATTATTTTTTTTAAACTACGGAGACTGTGACTATGAACTAACTATGGGACTTTCTCATATGTTGAGAATGATGATTAGTATTGTTATCATGGTGTTAAAACTTAGCACACTAGGGAAACAGCAGTTAGCGTAATGGCTATGTCGCTGGACTCCCACGTAGTCAACCTCGGTTCGCGTCCCGGACCCCGTGGCTTAAAACTCATGCCGGGCGCGTGTGCGTGCGTGCCCAAGATCCCGAGAGGAGAATGGAGGAGAAGGAATTGCGGCGTGACCATCCCCCCTGGGGGGTGATTTCTCGCTTTCTGTCTCTATGTCTCTCTCTGTCTGTCTGTCTGGCGAGCGCACGTGCCCTATAGTGAAAACCTCTCCAAAAATAAAAAACAAAAAACAAACAAAAAAAACTTAGCACACTAAAAAAAAATCTTGAAAACTAAAGGTAAGGCACTTTGTAGCAGAAATACAGGAAAACTTTAAGCTTTCCAAGATAATGGATTTATAAAGAACCCTATGCTATAAGAAGGATATGGTAAAAGAATTGTGGGGAAGGAGTGTACGCCTAATTCCATCTAAGAGTAAGAAGTCCTACTTCTGAGAGATCTAAGGCATGTCCACTGGGAAGCCTTATTCCATAGAAAAGTAATTTTAAAAATTGAATTCTCTGTGAGAAATCAAAGCTGCAAATAGTGAGCGCTCCTAAGGTTGTTGGACATTCATTACCTTCTGTGTATTCAGAGGGAATCATGGCCAGTATTTCATGAGAGAATCCTCAAAGAGAATGTTATCTGATCAAGTAAACCCGGGGACAGCGGACTCCATGCTAGAAAGAGTGAAGGGGTCTTTTAACTTCTTCCTCAACATATATGAAAGTGACAAGTCCATTTCATTTTTTAATAAAAGGAGAAAGGTCACTCTGACCATCATGCTCAGAAAGATTCGTGAAAATATTTCAAATGCGTATACTCTAACACCATTGGGCTAGCTCTTCCCCGAGAAATTGCACACCTTAAAATTTCATTTTGACTGACTAAAAGGTCTTAGGATCAAGGAAAATGAAATATAGGCAATATAACATGAAATAACCTTTTATTTAAGATATGTCTAATTTGAGTATAGTATTATTATTTCAAATAAATAATAATGAACACCTCTCTTTATGTTTGACCCTGTGTAACAGCTTCTATGCCACTCTTTCTTTTCTCTTAAAGATTTATTTAATTTTATTTACTCTTATCATTTTTTTTAATTCATAAGTCACTCATGCTCACTCACTAGAGACAGACAGAGAAAGAGAGAGGAAAAGTGAGAAAGCAAACTGCTAGGTCTGGGACTCAAACTATGATCAGCCTTGTGGGAGTCCAGTGCCTCAACCACAACAGCACTTTCTGGCTCCTCTGCACCACTCTTTCTAGCTTAGGTTCTCAGTGTCTGTCAGAAACTACAGACTTTTCACAAGATTCCCTTCCTCCCAAAACTGGCACTACAGCTCAGTACACTTGATGTGCCACGTTTAATTTTTATTGCTTTTTAAAATGACGTTTGAGTCGTGATGTTGTGTAGAAATGTCAGGGCTACTGACTTGTCAACCTCATTATGCTGTGCCCCAGTGACTGCTTCCCAAACGTTAATTACATTGCACAGAGACCATGTCTATTGTTTTTGGGTTTTTTTCCTTAAACTATGAACTTTAAATTGCTTTAAAAATTAAATGCAGCTAATTAGTGTTTATAATATTCTGTTAATTAAACACAGTTGGAGGTCCAAGGCACATATTACCTAAAACACTGACAGTATTGCCAAAAGATAGCCCACACCCAGTTCATTTTCTGTGACAAGTAGTTTGTAAATGATTACAGCCCATGCCACATTTGTCAACCTATGTGTATTCTGATGTCAAGATACCTTAGAGATATAAATGACTACTTATTGCTAAGCATAGTGGATGTCACCCATGTGTTAGTAGCACTTGTCCATGAGTAAATGCTTTAAGGTGACACTGTATCAAAGAATGTTATTGTGGGCCTGGAGGGTGATTCAAAGGCTTATGCCTTGATGACAGTGCTTTTTATATATTCATTATGATTAAAAAATCAGGGGGCCAGCAGGTGGTGTAGTGATTAAGACACTGGACTCCCACATGGCCAACCACTGTTCAAGTCCCAGATCCAGTAGCTTTCAAATCAAAATGGGCACTTGTATGTGCATGCCCAAAATCTTGAGAGGAGAATAGAGGAGAAGTGATTGCAGCATGGCCATCCCACCAGAGGGGTAACTTCTCACTTTCCCTCTCACTGTCTGTCTCTCTTTCTCTCTCTCTCTCTCTTGCTGGTAAGTGCATGTGCCCTATGGCAAAAACCTTTAAAAAATCAGATTCTCAGCTCCTATGTGGTATCAGCGGTGGAAGCTAGAGAGACCTACTAAGGCCAGAGATCTCCTTGGGAATTCCACTGCCTCCCCACTGCCTTGAGCTCAACCCCAGGTGAAAATCATTTTCAATAAACTGGGAGAACACTGGAATATCCAGTTCCAGCGACAATAGTGCAGAATTGAAGAAGAACCTTATAATCTATCCAATGACTAGAAACCATCACAGAGGCACAAGAAATATGAGAAACTAAGAAAGTATCTCTCCCCCAAGGAAAAAATAACAATTCCTCACCATCCACAGATAGTACAATAGAATTTCTGAGAATGTCAGATGAGGAATTCAGAATATTCATAGTGACAAAACTAAATAAGATGCAAGAGAAAAAGAGACAACAAACTCCAGAAGATGAAAAAGAGACAACGAGCTCCAGATGAGGAAGTCCTTCCATGATTTGAAAGAAGAGCTAGACACCGTAAAAAAAGCATCAGAAGGAACTATTAGAGATGAAGGTTGCAATGCAGGAAATCAAAACCACCCTCAAAAGTACTAAAGGCAGATTAGATCATGCAGAAGATTGAATCTCAGATGTAGAAGACAAAACTTCTGACCTAGAAAAAATCACCAAAAAGACTGAAAAACAATGAAAAAAAGAAAGAGAATAATATATGAGAAATACTAGATACCATTAAATGCCCAAACATCCGAATAATTGATATCCCAGAAGGAGAAGAAACTAATAAGGGTATTGATAATGTATTTCACGAAATCCCGGAATAAAACTTCCCAAGTCTAGAGAAGCACTCAAATATCCAGACCCAAATAATACAAAGGACCTCAAACAGAATCAACCCAAGAAGATCCTCTCCACAGCACATCATAGCCACACTGGCCAAAACCACAGATAAAGACAAAATACTTAAATTGACAAGAGAAAAATGTCAAGTTACTCACAAGTTATCCCATCAGGCTAACATCAAACCTTTCACCTGAAACAATACAAGCAAGAGAAGAATGGGAAGATATATTCAAAGTGTTAAGAGAGAAACAATTTCAACCAAGGTTACTATCCACAGCAAGATTATCCTTCATATGTGAAGAAAAGATAAAAATGTTCCCAGATTAGCAAAACCTGAAAGAATTTACCTACACCAGACCAGGTCTTCAAGAGGTTCTGAAGGGAGTGGTATACCAGAAAAACTAAAGATATAGACAGAAATGAAAGAACAAAAAAGAACTAAAAAACATATTGATAAGGTTGAATGTTAATGGGTTAAATCCTCCAATCAAGAGATACAGATCGGCAGAATAGATTTAAAAAACAGCAACCTTCTGTCTGTTGCCTACAAGAAACACACCTCATGGATACAGACATGTGTAAACAAAAGTGAAGGGCTGGAAAAAAGATATTCCATGCAAATGGAAACCAAAAAAGACGTGGAGTCATGATACTGATTTCAGAAAAAAAAAATAAGCTTTAAGACAAAAACTGAAAGAAGAGACAAAGAAGGGCATATAAAGGAGATAGAAAGTTTAGAAATATCTATGTACCCAACACAGAAGCACCCAAATACATAAAGGAAAGACTGCTAGATCTAAAAGGAGAACTAGAATGCAACACATTAACTGTTGGAGATCTCAACACTCCACTGTCTCCTTTGGACAGATCATCTGGACAAAAAATAAGCAGAGATATAGTATCTAAATGATACCATAAATCAAATGGACTTGACAGACATCTATAGAGTCTTCCACCCCAAACCACAAAATATACAGTCTTCTCACCTCCACATTAAATCTTTTCGAAGACTGACTTCATGATAGGACACAAAACAAGCCTTTACAGATTAAAAAGCATAGAAAATATAGCCAGCGTCTTCTCTGACCATAATGGAATTAAACTTGATATCAACTTCACAAAATATATCCTCAAAAATACACAACTATATGGAGACTAAACAACCTACTCCTGAATTACCTCACAAGGACTGAAGAAATTAAGACTGAAATAAAAAGATTCATGGAAATCGATGATAATGAGTACACGAGTTTCCATAATCAATGGGATGCAGTAAAAGGAGTCATAGAGACTAGCAGTTAGTGTAATGGCTATGTCACCAGACTCCCATGTAGTAGACCGTGGTTCACCGGACGTGTGTGCATGCATGCCCAAGATCCCAAGAGGAGAGTGGAGAAGGGATTGTGGCATGGCCATCCCCCCAGGAGGGGGCGGTGATTTCTTGCTTTCTGTCTCTCTGTCTTTCTGGCGAGTGGACACACCCTATAGCAAAATCCTCTCCAAAAAATAAAAATAAAAAAAAAGCAGTCATAAGAGAGAAGCTTATAATGGGGCCAGGAGGATGGTGGTTGGGGCCCTGGACTCCCACATCACTAAGTACGGTTGAGTCCTGGACCTGGTGGCTTGCTTTCTTACTTTCCCTCTCATTCTCCCCGTCTGCCTCTCTCTGGTCAAATATAAAATCATAATAATAGTAATGATGAATAAAATTAAATGAAAATAATTTTATTAAAAAAGAGAGAAACTCATAAAAATTAATGTGTAAAAGAAAAAGATGGAAAGATGGCAAATACATAACCGAACATTTCCTCAGAGAATTGGAAAAACAACAACAAAAAATCCGAAAAATGCCAGGAGAAAAGAAATAATAAAAATTCCAGCTAAAATAAATAAAATAGAAAATAAATAAACTATATAAAAAATAAATGAAAGCAAAAGCTGTGTCTTTGAAAAGATAAATGAGATTGACACACCATTAGCTAGACTAATTAGTAAGGAGAGAGAAAGGAACCTGATAAATAAATTTGCAATGAAACAGGCAATATTACAACAGACACAATAGAAACACAAAACATCATTAGAGGATACTATGAGCGACTATATGCCAACAAGAAAACCTGGATGAGATGGACAAATTCCTGGACACATATAATCTACCAAAACTGAACCAGGAGGACACAGAATGCCTGAATAGACCTATAAGAACCAATGAAATTGAATCAGTAATAAATAACCTCCCAACAAAGAAAAGTCCTGGTCCAGATGGCTTCACTTCTGAATTTTACAATTTTTTTTTTGAGAGGTTTTTGCTATAGGGCATGTGCATTCACCAGAAAGACAGAAAAAGACAGAGAGACAGAAAGTGAGAAATCACCCCCTCCTCCACCGGGGGATGGCCACACCACAATCCCTTCTCCTCCATTCTCCTCTTGAGATCTTGGGCATGCACACACACGTGCCCGGCATGAGTTTAAGCTACCGGGTCCAGGACTCGAGCCACAGTCGACCACATGGAAGTCTGGTGACATAGCCATTATGCCAACTGCTGGTCTCAGATTCTACAAAACTTTGAAAGGAGAGGTAACCCCCATTCTACTCAAATTATTTTTAATGATCCAAAAGGAAGGAGCCCTTCCAAATTCATTTTATGAAGCCTCCATCACCCTCATCCACAAAACAAAGAAGGACACAACAAGTAAGGAAAACTACAGACCAATATCTCTGATGAATATAGCCACAAAACTACCCAACGAGGTGCTACCAAATCATATCCAACAACATACAAAAAAACATTATCCATCACAACCAGGTAGGCTTTATTCCATGGATGTAAGGGTGGTTGAACATATGCAAAACCATAAATGTAATATGCCATATTAACAGAAAGAAAGATAAAACCATATGTTTATATCAATTGATGCAGGCATTTGATTAAAAAGGCCTTTGATAAAATACAGCACCCCTTTGTGATTAAGGCTCTCAGCAAAATCAGCATAGGAAGGTCATTTCTCAACACAATAAAAACTATTTATTAAAAGCCCATAGATAACATCATTCTAAATGGGGAAAAGCTGAAAAGTTTCCTGCTAAAAACTTATATAAGACAAGGCTGCCCATTTTCTTAACTCCTTTTCAATATAGTGATGGAAGTCCTAGCCAAAGCAATCAGAAAATAAAATAAAATAAAAAGTATTCAAATAGAGAAAGAAGAGGTGAAATTATCTCTATTTGCAGATTACATGATTGTATCCATAGAAGACCCAAGGATATCCATAAAAAAATCTCCTGAAAGTAATAAATGAGTACAGTAAAGTAGCAGGATGAAAAATCAACAAACAAAAATCTATAGCATTTCATTATATGAACAACAAGCAGACTGAGGTAGAACTGAAGAAAGTAATCCCATTTGCCATAGTCACAAAAAGTATAAGATACCTAGGAATAAATCTAACCTAAGAACTCAAAGATCTCTGCAAGGAAAACTATGAAAATCTTAAAAAATAAATTGAAAATGACACAAAAAGTGACAAGACATCCCATGTTCCTGGATTAGATGAAGTAATAACACCAAAATGGCAATTTTACCCCCAATTAATCTACATATTTAATGCAATCCCAATCAAATCGCTAGAGACATTCTTCACAGATATTTTTTTTTCAACACAACAATGAGATACCACCTAACCCCAGTCAGAATGACTAAGATTAAAACAACAAAAAATGATAAGTACTGGCAGGGGTGTGGTGAAAGGGGAACTCTTTTACACTGCTGGTAGGAATGTAAATTGGTCCAGCCACTGTGGAGAACAATTTGGAGATTCCTCAAAAATCTACAAATAGAATTACCATATGACCCAGCAATCCCACTCCTTGGTATCTACCCAAAGGACAGAAGAATTCTTAATCAAAAATGTGCTTGCACATCGATGTTTATTGTGGCACTATTCACAATTGCTAAGACATGGAACTAACCCAAATGCTCCCGTACAGATGAATGGATTGAAAAACTGTGGCATATATACTCTATGGAATACTATTCAGCCATAAAAAAACTGGCTTTTGACAGGAAGTGGAAGAATATGGAAGATTTACTGCTGAGTGAAGCAAGCCAGGCTATGAAGGAGAGACATTGTATGTCCCCACTTAATATATACTGAGTGTCCACACTCTATGACTGAAACCGATTCACTAAAGGATATAGAAACACAGTAAATGGATGTGAATACCAGATATAGTGTGTGTGAAAGAGTAGAGTCTGAGGAAGGACATTTAGAAGAAAAATAAAGAGGCAAAACATTAATGGGACAAAGAAATGTGGTATTATCTGTTGAAGATAATTTTATAGTTTAATCAACTGGTCTAGGGAGAAATGTTCACATGTTGAAATATTCACTTTGTAAGCTAAATAACGTGATTGAATGTATAAAAGAAAATGAGATTAAAACAATAATAAAAAATTTTAAAAATAAAAAAAATATTGTGAAGACAATCATAGAATTTGTCTGTAATCGTAAAAGACCCTGGACTGCCAAAGTAATCCTGCACAAGAAGAGTGGAGTAGGAAGTATCTCACTCCCTCACCCCAAAATATATTACAAAGCTGTGATAATCAGAACAGCATGGTATTGGCACAAAAACAGACATGTGGACCAATGGAACAGAATAGAAACCCTGGAAATAAATCCCAAAACATACAGCAAACTGATTTTTGGCAAGGGATACCAGTCAACCCAGTGGAAAGATGAAAACTTGTTTAGCAAATAGTGCTGGAAAAACTGGATATCCACTTGCAGAAAGATGAAACTGGACCCCTATCTCTCACAATTAACAAAAATCAAGTCAAAGTGAATCAAAGATCTAAACCCAGGACCTCAAACCATAGAACCACTGGCAGAAAACACTGAGGAAACTCTGGGAGAATTTGGAGTAGGCAAAGACTTCTTAAATAAGACTCCCAAAGCATAGGCAATAATCCCAAAAATAAACAAGTAGGATTACACCCGATTAAAAAGTTTCTGCATAGGAAAATACACAATAATTAGCATGAATCAATAATTCTCAGAATGGGAGAATATTTTTGTTAACTATGCCTCAGATAAGGGACTGATAATCAGAATACACAGAGAACTCAAATGGCTTACCCGAAAAAATTATCAACCCAATTAAAAGATGGGAAAATGATCTAAACAACTCTCTAAGGAAGATATAAGAACAGTCAAAAGGTATATGGAAAAAAAACATCCCTTATCATAATGGAGACACAGATCAAAATCACAATGAAATATCACCTAACCTCAATCAGAATTGCTAAGATTAAAAAAAAAGAAATTGTAAGTGCTAGCAGGGCTGTGGTTAAAGGGAACTCTCCTACACTGATGGTGGGAATGTGAATTGGTCTAGCCAATGTGGAGAATAATATGGAGGTTCCTCAAAGATCTCCAAATAGCACTACCATATGATCCAGCAATTTCACTTCTGGGTATGTACTCAAAGGGTAGGAGAACACTCAGTCAGAAAAGTGCTTGCAGATCTGGTTATTGAGGCATTATTCACAATTGCTATGACATGGAATCAACCCAAATGTCCACGAACAGATGAATGGATTAAAAAAATGTGGCACATATAGTCTATGGAATACTACTTAGCCATAAAAAGCAACAAGATCCTGGCATTTGATAGGAAGTGGGTGGATATGGAAGATTTACTGCTGAGTGAACCTAGCCAAACTATGAAAGAGAGGCATTATATGTCTCTACTTAACAGATACTGACTTTTCACACTCTATGGTGGAAACTGACAGACTAGAGTATATAGAAGTATGGAAAATGATTAGGGACACTGAAGACAGTGTGGGAAGAGGGTGGGAGAAGAGGGAGAGTATGAGGAAAGAAATTGAGGAGAAAAATAGAGAGGCAAGACATTTATGGGACACAGAAATCGATTGCTGTGTGTTCATGATATCGTGTATTGTATCCTGAACTGAACTGTTGTGAAGTGTATTCATGTTGGGTAAATTCATTTTATAAGTTAAGGCATGCTTCTTATTGAATGTTTAAAATAAAAAGAAATTTAAAAATAGGGGCCAGTGGGTGGCATAGTGTTTAACGTGCTGGTCTCCTACATGGACAACTGTGGTTTGATTCCCATACCTGAGGGGGAAAAAAAGAAGGAGAAGAAAAAGAAAAAGAAGAAGAAGAAAAAGAAGGAGGAGGAGGAGGAGGAGGAGAAATAATTAGATGTTCTACTGAATGGATTAAATAACATGCTTATTAATCAAATAACATGCTTAATCCATTTCCAAAAAATGAGAAGTTAGTAAACTATACTTATTTATTTTTAAAGTTTGTTTGTTGTTAAGTAAATCAAGCACCCTCCACTGGGTCTCACCACAGCATGATCTTCACCCCAGCCTTCCCAGCCAGCCAGGATCATGGACACTTGCTTACAGCCCTACATTACAGGACAGCCTGTGAACCAAACCCCAGTCTTCCATATGGATCCAGCATCACAGAACAGCACATTACTGCTGTGCCACTGCAGCTGGCCCAGTAGTCAACCATATTTAAATGTAAATCTATAATGAGTGGACTATAGCCTTTCTCTGACTCTTTTCAAAGGCACTCCAGTTTATGCTGCTCTTTGGGGTCATCTATAGAAACATTTATTATGGTACTGCCTAAAACCTCACTCAGTGGAGATTTCCTGGTGACAGAATGCCAGACATAGAATGTTAACTGTAATTCACATGTTTTGTTGAACATGAAAGGGTCAGTCAGATACAATGGACATTTTTAACATTAGACATATTTTTTAACTACCAAATAAGACTAAGTAAAAAATAAAATCTCTTTGTTTTTTAGAGAAGAGATTTTTGCTATAGGGCATGTGTGCTCACTGAAAAGACAGAGAGACAGAGAAACAGAAAGCAAGAAATCACCCCCTGCCCACCTACAGGGAGGATGGCCATGCCGCAATTCCTTCTCATCCAGTCTCCTCTCAGGACTTTAGGCACGCATGCACATGTACCCAGTGTGAGTTTTAAGGCACCAGGTCTGGGACTCGAACCATGGTCAACTATGTGGGAGTCCAGCAATGTAACCATTATACCATCTGCTGATCTCAAAAAAGAAAATTCTCAAAATACCAATTCCTGTGCAGTAACCTTAGGCCAGGAGCTTCTCCAAGATCCCTATAATATAGGCAGAGGAGAAAAGAACCCTAGCTTTGTATGATGAATCATATTAGAGTAATTTTATATAAGGACATGAATACAATAATTCATAGGAAATTCCATATTCTTAACCTATTCAGCAACATTAATTCGTATGTTCAAGCTACCAGTGATGTAACACTGATTCCCTCTGAGGCTGTGGAGGAGAAAAAAATTGCATCATTGTTATGTTCTAGCCAGGGATGAATTAAATTCTCCTCAATTAGGCTCACTAGGCACTCCACCTCATAAAATCAGTGGTTGATTGCTGGAATATTACTTTGGCAGCACAAAGGAAATCACTCTCCATTCACAAAATAGCTCTCTCAATGGGCAACTATAGGACCTAAAATTTCAAAACAAAAAATTAATACCTTTAGTCAAAGATGCTGAATTTCTGGGTGGGACCGTGGTAAAACTTGACTTCTAGAGCTAGCAGGCAGCATAGAGGTTAAGGTGCTAGATTCTACGTGGCCCACTCCACAGTTTGAGTCCTGGACCTGGCGACTTGAAAATCCCGCCTGGCTGGTGTGTGTACATACCCAATATCCCAAGAGGAGAATGGAGAAGGGATTATGATGTGACCATCTCCCCTGGGGGTGATTTCTCACTTTCTTTCTCTAAATAACTATATCTATATCATCTATATAGCTATATCCATGTCTATAGCTATATGGTGCTATGTCCTATAGAGGGGGAAATAAAAAACAAAATAATAATAATAATAATAATAAAACATTTGATTTCTAGAAGAGATCGCCCAGTTAATTTCAATTAGTCATTAATCAGCTTGAATAAATTGTTTACTGGTAGACATCTGAAAAAGATAAAAAAGAAAGTGATGTAGACTTTTAGTAACCATTGATAATGGAGAAGAATAGATCCACAGTAGGGATGAAGGGAAGGTGCTATATAGTAGGATCTTTCATTCGACCTAGAAGCAGCAAAATTCAGCACGATTCTGGAAAAGTAAAGAGAGGTAATTTCCTCTTTTTGTGTGTGATTGTGTACACATGAGTGTGTGCACACCCATGCATGTACATGCCTGATTGAGAGAGAGAAAGAAGTGATTTCAGAGAAGGACTTTACCTGCTGGTTATTGGTTACAACCTATGAGAACTGCTATATATATAATCACTGAAGAGAACTATTACTATTTAATTTTTCTTATTGGAAATCTCTTTTTCTTGATGTGATTATATATTTGTTTTGCAAATCTCCATATCACTTCTTGCATACATTGTCCCTTTGTCCAAATTTTGCTGCATTTTAAGCAGTTTGAGTCAGAAAGAACTTATTACTTGTTGGTCAACTTTGGGTTGGTGACTTTCTCAAGCTCATCAACTTATTCATGCTTTATGAATATTTCTGTCTACCTTTATGTATATTTCAAACAGTATGTTACTTGCCTCAAAGCTATATGACCTAAGTAAGGGACTTCTCTAAGCTTCAGCTTTCACAATCAATAATAGGAAGATGATGATTATAACAATATTGATGGCAGCCAACAATGAAGGAGTGAGTGCTTATTGTGTGCCCCACACAAGACTGGGAACTTTACACAGATTATTTAAAAATAGTGTAAGTTGTTCTCTTTCTCATAATGTTAGAATGAGAGAAGGAAAGTGAAAAAACAAGTGTTAGAGAGAGAGAAGGAAAGTGAAAAAGCAAGCCACCGGATCTGGGACTTGAACCATGGTTGACCATGTGGGAGTCCAGTGTCTTAACCACTACACAACCTGCTGTTAACCCCACCTAACCATTTTGATACCTTAGTGATATACATACGTTCAAACTTTAGACTGAAAAATAGATGTTTTGTTAATCCTTATACCTACATTGTGGTTTAGATATTGTTATTCTAACTTATAGATGACAGAACATGAGGTAAAATGAATGGAGGATCTGGTAGTAGAACCTAGCTCTTTTTGCCTCAGAAGCTTTTGCAATATGCTGCTTCGCATTCTTCTTTCACAGACGTGTTTAAGGACTAATACTCCTTCCTTTGGCCTACTAGAACTCTATGAGTAGAATGAACTCTGAAATATTTCTTCCGTGATACAAACCAATTTCCTGATCAGAAGTCATTGGCATGTAAGACAAGATTTGCTAAATGACAAAGCTGGACCATACCAGCTGGAGGAGCAAGCCATCCAAAGTGAGTTATATTCTGAAGGAGGCCTCAATGCACCTCCCACTTAAATATGAGGTCGTCATTCTAAGTTGGTATTTGTCCTGAGAGTTTCTGTTGAGCTGGTAGCAAACGTTCTTGCGGCAGCAAAGTAGAAATGGAGGTATTAGGACCCATGATACTCTGCTCTACAGCATCTCCTTTCCCTGCTCGATGAGAGGTAGACTCACTTGGAAAGAGTAGATCTTGTGGGCTAAACTAGTGTCTGGTAGGGTGTTTTATAACCCTCCAGGGCAAAAGGGGCAAAAATACTAGTCTGCATGGGAGAACCTAGTTACTTTGGCCCTGCATTCAAGTATTCTCAGTTGCTTCCTGTTTCCATTTTTATTTTCTTTGCCAGGGATTATTTTCACTCTCTGAAATTATAAAACCATATCTCTAGCCAGGGATAAACCTGGGACTTGACTGTATCCTCACCTTCCTTGTGCTAAAATGGGGACTCCAGATGATAACCTAGAATCATTCTTCACAGTGGATAATCTGGATAGTGTGTACCCACAAATGGGTCAAGCATATTGCATTCAGTGTTCCATCAAGTCATGCCAAGTCCATGCTCTCATGAGTTTAGGTTTCAAAAGAAAGGGCTAGAAGGTTGTGCATTTCCTGGCATGGGGTATACCTCTTAGTGAAATGAAAGACACTTTGCAGGCAAAACCTGGCATGAAACATACCTTTGATTTCACCAGCAAGCATGCCATATGTCACAAAATTCTACTGCTTCCTCCCTGTTATTTCAGCTGAGTGCCTCTTTCCTGCACATGGCTCTTGGGTACAGTTAAGTAAAATAGATAGTACATTTAATTGATGTAAGTAACTTGAATTCAATTGAGCTTAAGCTAGTTATTTGATAAATGAATAGTATGCCCAGTCTGATATTCTTCATGGGAGGTGACATGATATAGTGAAAAGAGCACCAGACTAGGAGTAATGAAACCTGGGTTCTTGTCCAAGGTCTGCTGCTGCCTAGCTATGTGACCTTTGGCAAATATCTGAGCCACTGTTTTCTCATCTGAAAGTGAGTAATAATATTCTGCTGACCTGCTGTGACAGAGGGGTGTCAGGCACATAAATTATACTACTGCAACTGAGGGTTGAAAGTTTGAAAAAGTTTGAAGTGCTTTGCTAGCTGTAATTTATGCCTTCTAATGAGCGGCTGAACAGCCCCACGTCTATATGAACATGGGTAGGGAGAGGAGAAAGGAAAGTAACAATTTTAAATTCTCTACCTTACACTTAATGATTGCTATTTTCCTGATAACAAAAGTAATATATTCTGAATGTAGAAAATAGGGAAAATATAAAGAAAACTAATTTATAATCATATAACACAAAGATAATTGCCATTAATATGTTGGTGAATTTCCTTTCAGTATTTTAATATTTTTCAAATAATTGGTAACCTCAGTGTGGGTAGGATACTATTTTTCTGATTACAAATGAATAAATGCATTACACAGAATTTAACAAAAAGTTCCCCTCCTCTTCCCATGAAACCAGTGCTTATGGGAAAGGGCTGTCCATGAAAGTAATATTAATAGTCTCATATAATTAATTTCAGGTTTATAGCATTCTTTCTCATTTGATATTCTAGTATGACATATTTCACATATTTTGTCCAGGCAAGTTACTAAACTCACAAATGGAAAAAGCATAACCTTCATGGGGGGGTGGGATAAGAATCCAGAATTAATATATTATCTAAAATGTCCAATTTTCAATAACAATTATGATATATACAAAAGAATAGGAGAGTATGACCCATACTCAGTAAAAATAAAACAAAAAGCAGATATTATAAAAGAAATATTTCTGAGGGTTTCCAGATACTGCAATTAGCAGATAAGGCTTCAAAGAATAGATATTAAAATAGTAAAGTAAAAGGCCAGCAGGTGGCATGGCAGTTAAAGGAGCTGAATTCTTTCATGGCTGACTGTAGTTTGAGTCCCGGACCTGGCAGCTTGCTTTCTGGCTTTCCCTTTCTCTCTATCTCTCTGTCTCTGTCTGGTCAAATTAAAAAATAATAATAACAAATGGAATTAAACAAATAATTCTTTAAAAAGTAGTAAAGTAAACCATTTATAAAAACTTAACGGAAAGAATGACAAAAATGAACCAACTACTGATTTTCAAGAAGAAGGTCTAAATTATGAAAAGAACCAACTGGAAATTCTGTGGTTGAGAAGTACAATCATTTAAGAAAAAAGTTCACTAAAGGGAATTGACAGAAGATTCAAGATGGCAAAAGAAATAAACAGTTAAAGTGAAGATCCATCTATACAAATGATCCAATCTGTAGAACCGAGAGGAACAAGATCAAAGAAAAATGAACAGAGCCTCAGGGATATGTGGGACACCATCAAGCATATCAACATATGCATAATGTGAATCCCAGAAGGCAAGAGAGAAAGGGGCAAAATAATACATGTAAAAAAGGGTTATACTCAGAAATAAAAAGGACAAGAAATATTAACACACACCATAACATAAATGAATCTCAAGAACATTACAAAAAAATTGTGCAAGAAACTAGATGCAACAGATCACTTTATGATTTTATTTATAGAAAGTGCCCCAACAGGCAAAGAGAGAGACAAAAAGTATAGCAGTGCATTCCAAGGATTAAAGAGTGTGGTGGGTAGGTATAGTGGCAGTGGCTGCTTAATGGATATAGGAATTATTTTTAGGGTGATGGAGGTGTTTTAAAATCTATAGGGCTAGGACCAGCAAGTGGTGCAGTAGTTAAAGTGCTGGACTCACATGTGGCCAACCACAGTTCAAGTCCCGGACCCAGTGGCTTGAAAATCATGACAGGCACATGTGTATATATGCCCAAAATCCCAAGAGGAGAATGGAGGAGAAGGGATTGTAGCATGTCATCCCCCTCGTGGGGTGATTTCTCACTTTCTGTCTCTCTCGAGCAAGCACACGTACCCTGTAAAAAAAATATCTCTTAAAAAAATTTAAAAACCTATAGTGCTAGCATGTGGCATGGTAGTTAAGGCACTGGATCCCATATGGCAGTCTGAAAAATGGAGAAAAAGGGATTGCAGCCTGGCCATTCCCCTAGGGTGTGATTTCTCACTCTCCCTCTCTCTCTGTCTCCAACAAGTATACATTCCCTATGGCAAAAATCCAGTCTAAAAAACAAAGTGTTAGAAATGGTTTACAACTATAAATGAACCCCAAGTTATTGAATTTTGCAATTAAAATGAGCAATTTTTATGTTATAAAAATTATACATCAAGGGGCCAGCAGATGGCATATGGGTACATCACTGGACTCCCATGTGGCCACCCTTGATAGTGGTTTGAGTCCTGAACCCGGTGGCTTGAAACTCACACTGGGCACATGTACGTGTGTGCTCAGCTTTCCAGGAAGAGAATGGTGGAGATGGGATTGCAGCATGATCATCCCCCCTATGGGTGATTTCTCACTTTCTCTCTCACTGTCTCTGTCTCTACCTCTCTCTGGCAAGTACACATGCCCTAAGGCAAAAACCTCTTTAAAAATATATATACCTTAATAAAGTTGTTTGGAAATAGAAATAGTGGGCTGGCAGTTGGCATGGTGATTAAGGATGCTGGACTCCCACATGGCTGACCGCAGTTATAAAGTTAAACAAAATAATTCTTTTTTTAAAAATATCTAAAAGTTCTTTAAAAGAAAAAAAGAAAGAGAAATAGTAAACAAACCAACAACAAAAGCAAAGCAACAAGATCAGTAATTTGATGTGGTGTTTATTCATTCTGGTGTGGACCATAACATCTGGTGTAAACATTGACTCCCTGAATAATATTTTCTCAAAACAATAGGTAACCTACTTTTGATACATATATAATCACAAAAGTCATTAATAATTTTAATTATACATTGTTTTACAGTTTATGTAGTGCTTTCATGTGCATTCTTTAACTTGATCACTTGAGTCACCAGCCAACATTCTAGGGGAGAAAGGATGTTTAGCTTTTAGTATGCAGATGGAAGGGCTGATGTTAACTGATTTATCCAATGGCATTCAGTAAATGATACAATGGGCCCACACTCATTCTTTGAGTCTCCAAATTCAGGGCCCTTTCTGCTACATTATGCTAGCCTTTCTATCTGTGATAGCGACAATTACATTGTATTACTCCCTGTAGGTGATTGTGAAAACTTAGATATTAGAAGAGGGAATCACAAAGGTGAAAATTAAGTTCCATCTGTGCTATGTTCTTACTGAGTATTTGTTGGGAAATTTGAGGAAGTCTAGCAAATTTCCTGCTTGTGGCCTGGAATGGTGCAGAGATCGGTATCAAACAGATCACACAATAATCCAACACCACCAAGTAAATTCTAACCCTCTTTCATCTGGACAAACAGTAAGTGCAAAATACCAATGCCTTGTATGGTAGGAAAGGGAAATTATGTTGCAGACTGACACCTGATAACCTTACAGAGTAGCCACATGTGTATAGTTTTTTCTGGTTTATTCATAGCATCATAGGATGAATGAAATCGGATTGAGTTCCTTCTTTCATGAGTATCTTTATGTCATCCTTGTCCAAGAAGCTTAGTCTCTTTGTTGCATAAGCAAGGCCAAATACATTTTTAGATCCTTTGTAAAATTCAAAGGCTACTTGGTCTTTTTCTAAGCTATAACTAGAAGTCTTGCCTGAGTTTCCCATGCCAGTTCCAGCAGCTTCCTTTGAATCTTATTTCAGAGACTCTATAACTCATATAGCAAAGAGATTAAGAGTGTACGGTCTCAAGACCAGCAGATGGCGTAATGGTTACATCACTGGACTCCCACTTAGTCTACCGCAGTTTGAGTCCTGCACACAGCAGCTTAAAACTCACACTGGGCATGTGTGCTTTAATGCCCAAAATCCAAGAGAAGAATGAAGAAGAAGGGATTGTGGCATGGCCATCCCCCTGGGAGGTGACTTCTCACTTTCTGTCTCTCTGTCTCTCCAGTAAGTGCACACACTCTACAGCAAAAATTACAAGGTCTGGGAATCTGGAGACAGATCTTTTGGATTTGAATTCTGTTAGGTTGTCTGAAAAGTCATGAAGCATTTTTGCTTAGAAAAACAGAATATGTCATGGCTTTTCTGACTACCCAATAGCGCCAGTAGCTGTGTGATCTTACTGAAACCACTTAACCTCTCTGTGCCTATTATTTCCTCATCTGTAAAATGAGGATACATATCTTGTTAAAATTTTTTTCGGGACCAGCAGTTAGCGTAATGGCTATGTGGCTGGACTCCCACGTAGTCGACCGCGGTTCGAGTCCTGGACCCGGTGGCTTAAAACTCACGCCGGGCGCGTGTGTGTGCGTGCCCAAGATCCCGAGAGGAGAATGGAGGAGAAGGGATTGCGGCGTGGCCATCCCCTCTGGGGGGTGATTTCTCGCTTTCTATCTCTCTGTCTCTGTCTGTCTGTCTGGCAAGCGCATGCGCCCTGTAGCAAAAATCTCTCAAAAAAAATTTTTTTTCTATGATGAAAAGTGATCATATATGTAAGTTGCTTTAAATAATACCTAGATCTTCTTTCTAGTCCCTTTACTTCCAATAAAAAAAATACTTACTGTTAATCTTATCTGATTGTGGTATAAAATAACAATAGTATTTAAGATAATTGATACCGTGAACTTATAAAGGACTTCCTCCGATACTTGTTTTCTAAAACTTTCAATCTTACAGGCCAGCAGTAGCATGGTGGTTGAGGTGCTAGACTCCCCCATGGCCAACTTTGGTTCAAGTCCCAGACTTGGTGGCTTGCTTTCTCACTTTCAGTCAGTCTCTCTCTCTCTGGTGAGTGCATGTCCTATAACAAATTTGAATAAAAATGATAAATAAGATTAAATAAATAATTCTTTAAAAAATACTTTCAATCTTATTGTTTTCATGTGCTATTCATGACAGCCCTATGAGATTCACAGGATTAATAATAATAGTTATTTTTCCCATTCTGTTTATATAAAATGGAGGCATTCTACATTGTCATTAAGCTAGGCCTGGACTCTACATTTTAGGACTTTTATATATGGCTCTTCTTTCTTTCTTTCTTTCTTTCTTCCTTTCTTAAGAGAAACCTTTGCTATAGGGTACATGCACTACTGGAGAGACAGAGAGAGATTGAGAGACAGAAAGCAAGAAATCACCCCCTGGAGGTTATGGCCACATCACAATCTCTTCTTTTCTGGGATTTTGGGCATGCACACACACGTGCCTAGCATGAGTTTTAAGCCACCAGGTCCAGGACTCGAACCACAGTTGACTAAGTGGGAGTCCAGCGACATAACCATTACACCATCTGCTGTTCCCTATATATGGCTTTTTATAATGTAGCCTTTTGTAGTTGGCGTAGTTCTTGATGCAGATCCTGGCAATCACTATTAACCCTTATATACACCTCTGTAATTTAGTTACTGAAGGGTCTGTATCTTTGTAATATATATTATGTTCACTTGATTAGCACCTCTTCAGTCTAATCTTTAGCATAATAGAAAATGAGTTTCCACTAGTAAACAATGAAAATATCACTGTTTCCAGCTGTTATGTGTGAAACTTAAGAGGGTCACCGATAAGGTGCCAATTTTGCTGAAAGATGGCAATAGAGAGCTATGAATACCTGCTATTTGCAAACTATGGAAGAAAGTGATATTTCTGGTTGTACAATATCACATTTAAAGCTTATTACTTTTCAAGAGACTGTATTAAACTTGATGCTACATTTTGGATAAGTATGTTAATGCTCAAATTACTATGGAATTTACAAAACCCCAATGGATTTCATTGTAAGAACAATGAATTGTGTATGATTGTTTATTTTGGGAAATAAGCAGCTATTGTTCTTCTCTAAAGAGTATAAAAGCTTTTATACATTGAGTTACCTTCAATCTTCTTGAAGATTGTTCCCTATATTAAGTGTTTAGATCATCTACATAATTCACCACAAGAGATATTGAGAGGCAATAAAAGGAAGATAATTTGAAATTTCTTTAGGAGGTTGTTAGAGTTCCAAAAGAAATGGTGTGATAGAGATAGATGTTACTGCAACTCAGTGATATGTTATTATTTACAAATTATTAAAACATAGAAATATGCTAGGTTTTTACACAATTAAAGAATTTCTCTCTCTCAATGAATTTGAAATATGAGGGAGAGATTCTGGGCCCTCATTTGGGAATTTGGGAAGGCACTACTAAGCTATTGCTATTTATCTAATGCAATTGTATGAAATGCTTAATCTTCAAAATCATGATATAGACAGTGCTAGTTCCTAAGAACTTTGTCCAAACTTAGTGTGTCTGTGAGTGTGTACGTGTTTGTGTGTGTGTATGAGTGTGTACGTGTTTGTGTGTGTGTGTGTGTGTGTGTGTGTGTGGTGGGAACATCTATGGGGAAGTTTTAGAGTCAATATTCCCTAAGTAGCAATGGAGAATACTAAATAAGTGTAGAGTTATATCCAAAACAATTGGTTAGTTTCTTTGTGGAATCTAGTGACAACACAAACTTTTGCATTCACTAATTCTTCTTTCCCCTCCCTGCTACCTTCTCGCCCCTCCCCCCGCACACACACACACACACACACACACACACTTGTCTTATGTGATTTCTCATTTATGGCCCTGAAAATTCTTCAGGTTTTTACAAAAATAATTAGAAAAACTAAAAACACAAGCAGCCAGAAATGTCAGGAATCTACAGAAAGAGATGTGAGATCATCACCATTTATTATAGCTGTGGAATTAAGCGACTTTCATTTTCTCTTTCAAATGGCCTGAAGAGCCTGCTGAGGCACTTGGAGGGTATCTGCTGCACCTGTTCTCAGGAGTGATCCAAATCAGTTTTGGAGGACTATTTTTCTAAGAGGGACCTTTCATCCTTCCATTGTAGGACTTTTAAAATGCTAATAGAACAATTAGTTTAAGCAAATACATGTGAACCATTGCAGGGTAAGCAGAATTTCACTTCAACTCTTGAGTGTTATCTCTTTGATATAATATAGTATCTATAGACCACAAAAGCAATCTACTTTGGAAGCAATTATTTTCTGAACAAAAAGTCCCATATTCAGTACATAAAATTTTCATTCTGTCTCCTAAGGAGTTATTATTTATTTCTCTTTTGATTTACTAAAATGTTATGGTTCTATCCATGTGACACCAAAGGAACCTGTCAATTCCAGAATGAAATCAAACTAGTGCCTTAGGCTTTGTGTATCTCTCGAGGCTGCCATCCCATACAAATTGATGTGTTTTTTAAAAAATATCAGAATTCATGGGAACCAGCAGTTAGCATAATGGCTATGTCACTGGACTCCCACGTAGTCGACCTCGGTTCACGTCCCGGACCCGGTGGCTTAAAACTCACGCCGGGCGCGTGTGCGTGCGTGCCCAAGATCCCGAGAGGGGAATGGAGGAGAAGGGATTGCGACGTGACCATCCCCCCTGGGGAGTGATTTCTCGCTTACTGTCTCTCTGTCTCTCTCTGTCTGTCTGGTGAGCGCATGCGCCTATAGTGCAAACCTCTCCAAAAAAAAAAAAATCAGAATTCAAAGTATGATTCATTTTGTGAATAAATGAAGTCATCAAACAGCCACTGAGTAATTAGATACTAACAAACTGTTTTTAGAAAAACTCTTGATTTTACCAAGGTTGTCATGTTTTTCTAAAGCCATTTGTCTTTGTTCAGTTGGTGG
Organism: Tupaia tana; assembly: GCA_026018925.1. Lineage (NCBI taxonomy): Eukaryota > Metazoa > Chordata > Mammalia > Scandentia > Tupaiidae > Tupaia > Tupaia tana. The sequence goes on from JAKSZU010000009.1 coordinate 28,300,981, forward strand.
TCATGTATTCCTCTTAGGGTATTTTTTATTTTTTTTAAAAAAGTACAAAAATAAAAAGGACAAACAACAGACTGTGTTGATACTGTTAATACTAGTTTCAGAAAATTACAGACAAAGGGTTAATTTATCTGTCATATTGCACCAACACAGTTTACTTTTTAAATTTTTCCTTTCTTATTCATGATAGAGCATGTGCACATGCACATGAGTGAGAGAAAAAAAGAGATAAGGTCCCTTTACAGGGTCTGGTCACAGGCTATCCCCTGCCTATACTCCTGCAGCTCATTGGATTTTGGGCACTCACACATGTGCCCAGCATGTTCCAGTTTGTCTGGCTGGGGAATTGAACCAGATTTGCCATGTGGGATCTGGCTTTCTGTGAACAGCACATTACTATTCTACCATGGAGCTGGCCTCAGTTTAATTTCTGGAAAACTCACTAAGGTTCCCAATAGATAAATATACAAAAGCCATAAATAGACAGTTCACAAGAGAGGAAACAGAACTAGCAAACACATGCAGAAAAAATATGCAGCCTCTCAAATAATCAAGAAAATGCAAACTAAAAGAAGACACCATTAATTTACTTATTTTAAACAGACATTAAAAAATAATATTCAAAGTTGGCAAGGGTACAATGAAAAGAGAGTGTTCCCACACATTGCTAATAGCAGTGTAAATTATTACAATTCCCCAAAGCCACAAAAATGTTCAAACCTTTTGGCTCATTAATTCAACTTCTTGGAATCTACCCTAAGGAAATAATAAAAAAAAATATTGAAGATGTTCACGGTATCTTTATATGGTTTTAGTTATAATACTCATAAATGGGGAAGGGGGAATGTTGATATCCAACAATAGGGGAATATATATATGTAAAATATAGCACGTCCATTCTACATAGCCATTAAAAGCAATGGTTGAAGAAATAGAATAGAAACATGCAAAAAACATCTAGAGTGAAGAAAGCAACATAACAAAAATTGTGTGTATATTATTACTGGAAGAAAATAGATAAAAATGACAGCAGTCATTCTTCAAAACTGAATTATGAGGGAGACTTTTTTCCCCTCAGTTTTGTAAGGATTCAAGTGATTATGTTACCTTTATAGAGTTATTTTCCCCTATGACAATTTACTTCTTAAGGGTTTCCTTAAAGAAACAAAACAAAATAAAACAAAACAAAAACACACACACAAGAAAAAAATGGGTTGGGGAGGAAAAGAATCAATCAGGATTTCACACTCTTTTTAAGATTTTCCTAAACCCAGTGTTTTCTGAATCAGTCAATCTGCATTAATGTAAAAGGTTCTTATTGGAGAAAATTACTGTAATAATTTCAAAGAGAACTATCCCCTTTCGCTATTCCCCAGGCACTGTGTGGCCTCATTTCCTCTATCTGGTGTACTTTGAAGGCTTGCTCTCCTTAGGCAATGATCTATGTAGTCTGCCTTCCTTCATTCTTCCCTTCCTTTCTTCCTTCCTTCCTTCCTTCCTTCCTTTCTTCCCTTTTCTTTCTTTTTCCTTCTTTCTTCTTTCTTTCTTTCTTTCTTTCTTTCTTTCTTTCTTTCTTTTCTTTCTCTCTCTCTCTCTCTCTCTCTCTCTCTCTCTCTCTCTCTCTGTATCTCTCTGTCTCCTCTCTCTTTCTTTCTTTCAGTGGAGTGGGACTTTCTGGTGAAGGCTTCATCCTATAAGCAGCTACTCTGAGTGGGACCAGCCTGTCTATGCCGAGGGTAAACCAGAAACAGGTTTATATTTTGAGAGAACAGTATACATGATTAAGAGTAAGAAATGGGAAGAAAATAAAAGTATAGAAAAAGAGAAGTTGACCCAATGCATGCATGTGTATATATATAATCACAGATTCAAAAACAGTGTTTTAGTTCAACTACCCTATAGTAGATTGGAGTGTGTATGAGAGGGTTGGTGAGAAAGAGAGGAGAGTTGGAAAGAAGGAAAGGAGAGTTGGAGAAGGGAGGAGAGGGGAGAAGGAATGGTAAACCCTGAAACCTCAACTCAGCAGCTTACTACCTACCTATATGTCCTTAGCAAGACACCTAACTGGATTGTTCCTTGATTTTCTTTATCCATACAATGGGGATAAAAATAATACCCACATCATAGGATACTCTAAGAATTAAAGGAGTTAATTGGCCCATCCTGATAGCGTGGTCGGTAGCATAATGAACTGCAGTGCTAGAAACCACAAGACTGACCACGGGTTGGGGTCCCCAAGTGGGCTGACTTTTAACATGTTGGGAGCATCCGTGTGTACCCAAGATCCTGATGAGCTGGGGGAAGTGATTGCAGCATGAGGACACTCTGTTGGGGGTCCTCCTGTCTGTCTTCTCTCTCTCTTTCACATGGACATGCTTCCTATCATGAATTAAAAATAAACAAACTTTTAAAAAAATGAAAGGAAAGGAATTAATAAAAGAAAAGCACTATAACAAGTGGTACCTGACAGCTTCCATATGAGTTAGTTGCTGCTGCTGCTGTTGCTGTTTTTATTGTGCTAATTCTGTCATTCTAAGGCCAGTGATTTCCATATACAGTTATCGCTCTCTAGCCTTATGGTGACTAAATAAATGAACATAAACCTCCCTGGATATCTTCTGAAGTCAACTTGGAGTTTATTTTGTTAACAAACAGAGAATAGAAAGCACAAGGGCAAACCACAGGTGGTGACATTTGAATTTATACTCTGTGAACTGTCTGAATAGATCTGCTGTAGCAAAGATAATTGAGTTCTTTGTTTTTCACTCTGTTCCCTGGCAGCATGTGTCTTATGTATACATTTGCTTTGTTCTAATATTTATCATTATCAAAATAATAGAGAAATTAAAAGTTATTTTGATGTGAATGACATTGTATGTGCATTTGGTTTTTCTGTGAGGTGACAGTGTCATCATCACAGCTAAATAGCATTTACTTGACAGTGGACCTCCAGGATGCCATTTTTGGGCACTGAATGAAAAAGTCAGTTAAACCGATATGAGCCTATCCTTTACCAGGGAGTATTTCAAATGACATCTTTTAAAAATTATTGTACTTGCACACTTTATTAGATTTAAATTATTGATACTTTAGAAAGCCCTCCCAGCCTTCTCATGGTCCACTGCTGGTAGAGTGGTCCAGAAATTCTTGAGTTCTAGAGAGGTCCCTGGTCAGTCCCTGGGGAATGCAGGTGACTATATCAGAAGGACCTGCTCCAGTATGCTTCTGGAAGTCTGGGGAATCCTTTCCAGGAAGGATATCACTTCAAACTTGATGCTGAGGTCTCTGTATTCTCAGGTGTTTGGGGGAGGTGGAAGCTTTCTCTAGGAACTTTTCACCACATACCAGGCCTGATTGTGTCTATGAATACAACAGGAATGGTCCTGCCATCCGGAGTGGGGACAGTCACCACACAGCCACTTACTTAGAGCCTTCCAAAGACTGATCCTGGCAGGATAAATGATATCAGAGCCATCTCTCTTAAAAATGTTATGGGGCTTGTCCTTTAAAACAAAGACTATGTCAGCTGGAATATTGTTGGAAGTTTGGTATCATTCTCTGGGAAAGATGATTTTGGTCCCTTCAGACTTACTTGGCTGGCAACAGTTGAGGATCAGAGAGCAGGGAAGGATTCTTTCCTCTGGGTTTATACCAGTTTTATGGCTTAAAGGAAGATTGCTTCCAAGGACACTCAATAGCCTTGAGTAGAAATAACATTTCTAGCTGATTCATGACTAATTAAAAATTTGAAAATGATTCACAATGGCTACAGGAGTTTCTCTCTCTCTCATTTACGTTTTGCAAATAAACATACTAAGGGAAAAGAGAATGTCTAGGTTTCTATACATTAAAAATAAGGATGATTTTGAATATGCTAAATCATAGCTGCCAAAACATAACATTTGACATTAAAAGCAACACATTTGTTGTTTTAAAAGTTACCTTGTTAGTTACCTTGTTAGTCTTGTGCAGCAATAAGTGTAGATTCATAGCAAGTGTGGCTTAAATAGGATGATTATTCTGGCCATTCCCATACTGTGTTAATTGTGATCAGAGTGAACCAAAGACTTGACTGAAAGAGGAAGTGAAGAGTTGGAAGTATACTTTAGAAGATAAAATAGTACCTAGTAATCTCTATATTAGAGCAGAAAACATTTTAATTCCTTTTTAGTTATGAACTCCTTGATTTATGTTTTCAATTGTCAATGGCCATACATGGAAAATTGTTCTCTACTCCAACTCATTAAACTCTCATTCTTCAATGAATAAAGAATTACATGTAAGGGCCAGCAAGTGGTGTGGTGGTTAAAGTGCTGGTCTCCCACATGCTCAAATGTGGTTCAAATCCTGGATCTGACGGCTTGAAAATCATGCTGAATGCACGTGCATGTATGCCCAAAAACCCAGGAAGAAAATGGAGAAGGAATTGCAGCATAGGTATGCCCCTTGGAGGGTTATTTCTCACTTTCTTTCTCTCTATCTCTGTCTGTCTCAGGCATGTGTCCTATGACAAAACAAAAACCTTAAGGAAAAAAATGTGCACAGTGGAATTTCAGTGGTTGTAATGATAGCTTTGGTGATATAAACTAAATCAAGGGCAGTCCTTTCCCAATACCTTCATCTTTGGTGCTATAATATTATTTTGTCTTTCTTTGTAAGAGTCATTTCATTCTGCTTTGCTGTGAATGAAGTTGTCTATTTATTACTCGCATTAGGCTTTGAATTCCTTGAGAACAGAGACTATGGATTATTCATTTTCAGATTTTCTCCAGCCCCTCATGAGAGTGTTTAACAATTGTTCATTTGTTCATTCAATATGTCCAGATCAAGTATCTCCTGTATGCCAGACAGAGAGCTCTATCTGAAGGCTGTAGCAGTGCGCAGTGCTTACATGTTAGTGGGAAGACCAGATGATAGATAAATAAGCAAAGTAAGTGTGTCATTTGGTGATAAATTCTTGAAAAGACTGGAAGGAGGGTAAGAAGTACTAGTTTTTGATGGTTTTTGATAGGAGGTTGCGAAGGCCCTGAAGTGGGAACATGTTTGGTATTTTCAGAAACAGCAGGAAGGTTAGTGTGGGAAGAGTGTGGGGTCAAGAGAGAGAATAACAGGAGATGAGTTTGGTGAGGTTAGGGTAGGAAAAGATATACCTTGTAGGCATTGGAAGGATTTTGGTTTTTATTTGTTGCTCCTGAGCAGAGGAATAATGTGGCATGACTTCGATTTGAGAAGTTTCACTCTGGCTGCAGTACGAAGGATGTGCTGTAGGCAGACAATGATCTAAGTAGCTGTATACCAGTTAGTAGAATAGTACAGTAATCCAGGTGAGAGAGGACAGCTTGAACCAGTGTGGTAGGGAGGAAGTGGAGAGAGAGACTGGTTTTCTGGATGTATCCAAAGGCAGCACTACCAGCATTTACTAATGTATCGTATGTGAAAGATGAAAGATAGGAATCACAAATATTAAGAATAGAGTAGTTGGGGGCAACAGGTGACATGATGGTAAAGGCACTGGACTCCCACAAAATCAACTGCAGTTTGAGTCCCAGACCTGGTGCCTTGAAAAGTGTGTGTATATCTTTGCCCAAAGTCCTGAGAAGAGAATAGAAGAGAAGGGATTGAAGTGTAGCCATACCCACAGTGGGGGTGATTTTTCATTGTCTCTCTGTCTCTCTGGCAAGGGCATTCTCCCTATCTGCCACTCTGCCACCAAAAAAAAAAGGAAAAAACTAGAATGGCTATCTACAAAAATGCAAAAGACTGTGAAGGAAGCAGATTTGGAAAGGGGTGGGGGACCAGGAACTTAGTTTTAAACATACTAAGTTGAGTAAGCAGTAAGTCATTTTATCTGGTTTCTCTCTGAGCATGCTTATCACTGATATTAATTCAAACCAAACTATGTGCCGCCATAGACCAGTTATGCCACTATAGGTTCAAGAGTTAGTTTCTGTCATGTGTGTGTCTAGAGTAGTGGTATGGGGAATATAAAGCTCTATAAAGACTCAAATACTGCCTTCAAGGAGCTTCATTTTGGTTAGGGAAATAAGACCTCAACAAAGTTGTGAAACTTTGTCCATACTACAAAGCAGTATATGTACCATTTAATATACATCAATCTATAAGCCTTTATGGAGTTATTTCTGTGTTCTGTGTGATTTCTACACATGCAATAAGAATTCTGAAAGGAGATACTGTACCTGATAGAGGAGCTACCAGATAGATGTCTGTAGATTTCTTTGAAAATACATGTGGTAACAAGCTGAAGAAAAATAAAGGAATCATTTCATTGCAAAATCAAATTGTAAAGTTATGTGGTTTCAGACTAGGATTTTTATCATTGTGTGAAAGGACCAAGGTACAAAGTTATAGCAATGGATAGATATGGGGATTAAAAAATAATGTCAAGAATGAAAATAGGGCCAGCTGATGGTGTGGCGGTTAAGGTGACTGGAATCCTGTAGGAATGACTGCATAGTTTGAGTCCTGGACCCGGCAGCTTGAGAAACACTCTGGGAGCATTTGCGTATATGTTCAAAATCTCAGGAAGAAGATGGAGAAGGGACTGTGGCATGGCAATCCCCCTGTGGGAGTGATTTATCACTTTATCACTTTCATTCTCTCCTTCTCTGTCTACTTTTCTGTCTTTCTCTGGACAGCACTATAGCAAGAACTAAAATAAAAATAAATAAATAAAAAATGAAAATAGAAACTTTATTTATTTATTTATTTATTTTTTTGCTAGAGGGCACATGCACTCACCAGAGAGAGACAGAGAGAAAGAGAAAAGGAGAGGAGAAATCACTGCCCCCATCCATCCCACCCCAGGGAATGGTCATGCCACAATCCCTTCTCCATCTTTCCCTCTTTTTGGGGATTTTGGGCTTCCTGGCATGTTTCTCAAGCCACCAGGTCTGGGGCTTAAGCCATGCAGTTGGTCAAATGAGATCTGGCTGCCTTAACCCCCGGGCCACAGAGCTGACTCCCCAAGTAAAAATACTATTTAAAGGGTTTTTAACTTCATAAAGGACTTCAGCATCTCAGATGGCATTTTATCTTCTCAAACCTCTGGGCTAAGTAGGGCACCTAACTCCACTACTGACCCTGAGAGCTTCAGTGACTTCTGGTTGAGCATTCCTTGGGGAACAGGTATTCTTTCAGCGATTGATCATGAAGTTTTAAATTGTTATTTCTAAGCCTGATTTTAATCTTCCTGTTCCTATACCAGGGTACTAACCAGAAGTGTTGTTCACGTCCTCTCAGTACTATGAAGAACAAAAATTTACCACCATCTAACTCATTAAAAAGGCTCTGCAGGCCTGAGGCTCAAAAGCCACAATATGAACATGAAGAACTCAGTCCCCCTCAAGGACACTTTATTTCATGAGCTCTGCTAGTCACCTCTCTCACTCACAATCCTTCCCTTCCTCAGAGCCCCTGTCTTAAATGTGATATTAAACCAGAGGCAAGAACGTATTCTTTGTGAATGTAGTTCTCTTACCAGTTTTCGTTTCAAATGTGGTATGTGCTGGGTTAACATTTGTACTCCTGGCTACTCGCAAATCTGCTATTTTTTAATCTAACAACTGACTTTAACATTAAAAACATGTGCACAATGTAAAACAACGTTGTCCTTTGTTTGCATTCCAATACAAATATTTTTGAAGGCTGTCTCTCTTTTACCTTGAGTATTTTCTGATGCTGCAACCTCCAGCTTTATCCTAAATACTTGACAATATATGCATGGAACACAGAGTGTTATTATTGCCTCCGGCTAGCTTCATGTCATCTAGTTTGTCTTTTGCTTCACTCCTTTGATAGTATTATCAGGACCAATTGTGAATCTGCCAGATGCATTTTCTCACAAAAGGACAAATCTAAGAAGGCTTGTTTTTCTCTCTCTATTCCAGAACTGCTTGCATTAAAGGACTCCCTCATCCTTTTTTCATGAAACTTAGCTTGCTTAATCAGAGATGGAGCAAACAGACTGCAAACCCTACCAGCCTCTGTCAAAAGTCAAGCATGAAATGGATTTAGCTTATACCAGTTCTTCCGATGAGAGTGAAGATGGAAGAAAACCAAGACAGTCATACAACTCCAGGGAAACTCTGCATGAGTATAACCAAGAGCTGAGGCTGAATTACAATAGCCAGAGTAGAAAGAGAAAAGAAGTAGAGAAGTCTACTCAAGGTATGTTTTTATTGCAATTGTACAACGAATACTATTTCTCATTAGAGAATGCTCCTGTGCATAAACTTATGTTTCAGAAACAAATTTGGTGATGTTAACTGGTTAATAATTCACACTGCTTACATATGCTCAGTGAATCTGTTTCATATGTTAACCCAGCTGAGGTTGTAGGTTACATGTGCTTTTTACGGATTATGCATGAATTTGGATGCAACAATCCTCTTATCAGAGCATTCAAAATTTGTCTAATCCTACAAATAGCCATTTACAGACTGAAGGATAAATAATTTATAGTAAGATGAAAAGTAAACAGCTAAGTGCTTTTCAAGCCATTGCCTATATGGGACAAAAGTCTCAAATAAATATTTGGCTGCTAAAAAGCTAGAAGGTTAGTGAAAACCACAAAACAAGTATCCAGAAAATTTGTCAACAGAATGCAGAAGTTTAAAGGAAAAGTAAGCCTTTTGGGGATCCACAGCGATATTTTGGAGTGTACTCTTTGGGCAGCCTGGATTTCTTGTTTAATCAGATAGGCTCTAACAAATAAAAACGGGAAATAGAAATTTGATTATCTATCTTTTTCTAATAGATAGATAAGTGGTGTTAGATACAATTTTAACTAGACAGGAAAATATATTGACATCACAGGTTATTTTTTATGAATAAGTCAATGCCGAGATAGAAAAAAAATAACAGATTCGATTATCTAGATCAGTGGTTCTCAAAGTGCAGATCCTAGAAAAGCACTTAGCATCACCTTGGAATTCATTAAAAATGTAAATTCTCGGTCCCATGCAGACCTATTGAGTCAGAAACCCTGGGGGGTGGAATCCTGCAATTTATGGTTAAACAAGCCCTGTAGGAGATTGTGATGCTTGCTCAAGTTTGAAGACCACTGTTCTATCCTCCGAATTCTCCTTTACACAAATGGCTTTAATGATCATATCTATAGGGATGTCTTCCAAATATTAATATTTAAAAATTTAAAAATTTATTTATTTCTCTCATGAGAAAGAAAGAGAGTGGAGAGAGAGGGAGGAAGAGAGAGGCACCCTCAACAGGGTCTCACATGTTCATCTACCCCCAGCCTTTCAGCTTACCAGGATTATGGACACACACACATATGCACACGTGACCAATGTGTACAGATTGACCCAGAATCCAAATCCTGATCTTCCTATGGCTTCTGGTATTGCAGAATGTTGCACTATTAGTGTTGGACCTTATTAATGTTTTTAATTGCCAAATAATGAATGTACATATTTATGGGGTGCACTAAGATTTTTCAGTATAATGATCAAACCAGGGTAATTAGCAAATCCATCACCTCAGACATTTATTATTACATCTTATTATTACTTCATGTTGGGAACACTCAAAATCCACTCTTTTACTTATTTTGAAGTATACAATAAATTATTGTTTACTATAGTTACTTTATTGTACTATAGAACACTAGAACCCATTCCTCTTATTGAACTATAATTCGTATTCATTAATCAATATTATCTTCCTATCTTTCCCTCCCTCCTACCCTTACTAGCCTCTAGTAACCACTGTTCTATTCTCTATTTCTATTAGGCAAACTTCTTTAAAAAAATGTGTTTGTTCTTGTTTTTTTCATTGTCAGAGAGTGTATGTGCTTGCCAGAGAGAGACAGAAAGGAAGAGAGTGGGAGAAGCACCCCTCAGTGGGGTATGGGCATATCTGAGGAGAATCTGTTCTCTTCCATTTCATCGTCACAATGGAGGAGAATCTGTTCTCCTCCATTTCTCCATCCTGTCTAGATTTTGGGCATGTGTGCACACATGCTGGGTATGTTTTTCAAGCTGCCAGGGCAGGTTCTTGAACTGTGGTTGGCCATGTGGGGTCCATCTCCCTTATTCACTAGGCCAGCCATGAGGTAAACTTCTTCAGCTTCTACATGTGAATAAGAATGTATAATATTTCTCTTTATGTGTTTATTTGACTTAACATGATGTCCTCTAGGCTCATCCATGTTGCTTTGAATGACAAGAGTTTATTCTTTTTAATGACTGAATAATATTCCATTTATATATATATATATATATATATATATATATATATATATATATATATATACCACATTTTGTTTATCTGTTCATCTATTGATGACCACTTAGGTTGATTCCATATGTTGGCTACTGTGAACAGCACTGTAATGAACATGGGAGTACAGGTATCTCTTACACATACCGATGTCCTTTCCTTTGTACATGTACTCAGTGGTGGGATTGCCACATCATATGGTATTTTTAAAAAATTATCTTTGGGCCAGCAGGTGGCATGGTGATTAAGGCACTGGACTCCTATGTGGTTGACTGTGATTTGAGTCCCAGACCTGGCAGCTTGCTTTCTCATTTGCCCTCTCTCTCTCTGTCTCTCTCTGGTGAGCGCATGTGTGCTATAGTGAATTTTAAAATGATAATGATCATTAGTAAAATAAAATAAATAATTCCTTTAAAAATTATCTCCAAATGATAATAACTATTAATAAAATAAAACAAATAATTCCTTTAAAAAATTATCTCCAGTTCTAATCTCTTCTTGAACTCTAGTCCCAAACCTTTTGCTTACCTGATGGACATGTTCAAATAAATAACACATAGTAACTCTAAATTAATAGATCTAAAAGGAGGTTATCATCTCCACTCTTCTTCTTCACATCACCAACATCTGTTAATGATGTCACCCATCCTTCCAGTCAACCACACATACTTCTTTTCATACATACTTCCTTTATTATGATTTAAGGAATATGTAGTTCTAAATATATATATAAATACACACACACATATAGATATATAATATATAATATATAAATATGTATATTATATAGAGTTCTAAATATATATATTATATGTATATAATATATATTTTTATATATTATATATTATATATATTTATATATTATATATTATGTGTGTGTGTGTGTGTGTATATATATATATATATAATTTCTCTGTAAGTTTGCCTTTATAAAATTATGAGTTGTGGGTAAGAGGATTGGGTGATAAAGTGGTTGGCCTAATGTTGGAAGTTTAAATGGGAATGCACTCTGGTGACAGTTCTAAAATTAAAAGCAATTATATGTTGAATGAATATAAAGTGCTAACCAGTCTTAGATTTTGTCTACATATTATAATCAAAAGGAATTTGAAGTAAAAGGTGTTTGTTTTCTGTGATTGCACCATGAATTCCTTTCAATAAACTATTTTCACTCAATAAGCTTTCATTTAGCTAAATATATGTCAGGCCTCGAGTCTGATGCTGAATATGGAGATGACTGCTTTTACAAAACTCATAGTGTAGTGAAGAAAGTGGACATCAAAGAAATCACTACAATTAAATGTAATAAGTGCATTTATAGATTAAGTGCTGCCAAAGTGCACAAATGAAACTTCTAACTTCCTCAAGGGAATCAGGGTCCAAAGTGCACAAATAAAAACACCTAATGTTTTCAGGGAAATCAAGGCAAAATTGTATCCAGGTCTTAACATTTTAGTAAGAGCTTACCAGGAAGATATTCCAAGAAAATAGATGAGCAAGTGTGAAGTACAAAGCTATGAAAAGGCCTGGAATGGTGAAATATTCAATATGGCTAGAGCAAGGTATACTGGACCCAGATCATAAGGTTTGCCTACCCCATCTGGGAGTTTTTTGTTTTGTTTTGTTTAAGCACTAAAAAACAAACAAACAAAAAAACAAGCAAACAAAAACAGTTTTCAATTGGTAGATATTCCAGGATGAATTGTAACTTCTAGGATGAGAAATACATGAAGGAATTGTAGATGTATAGGTAGCAGTGGAGAAGGTTAACTGTAGTGGGGAATAACTGGATGCAGGGAGAAAATCTGTGAGATCACTGAATCAAACCAAGGCTAAGAATGGCAATGGAGAGTTAAACAACAGCTATGGAAGTAAAGGGGCACATACATGATATATTAATGTGGTCAAATTCGTAGAACTTGGTAATTGATTATTGTCAAGGTAGAAAGATATGAGTCAAGGATGACTCTAAAGGTTCAAGTTTGGGAAACTGGGAGGATGTTGATCCTTTTACCAAGAGAAAGAACATAGGAGGAGGAATGGGTTTGGAAGGGAACAGGGTGAATTTCTTTTTGGACATGTTAAGTTTAAGATGCTGGTGTGACATCAGTTGGATTTTCCCATCAGGTAGTTGGCAATGTGTGCCTAGGGTTCAGGACAAATCTGGACTGTTGCTGTAAGTAGATTTGAGCCCATCAGTGTCTTAAAGTATAAGATGCCTTGTGATGGATGAGATTACCCAGGGAGAGTGTGTAGGGTGAGACTAGAAAAAGGCCAAGGATAAAAACCTGAATCTATCATCCATGAACTGACATAAACACATCGTGAACCTATTTATATTTTTATCCAGCACCACCTTTGTTGCACTGACTTATATAAAGTACAGTATAAAGATCCAGGAGCTGGAAATCTGTACACTTCATGTCTTATCTGCCACTGACTTGCTGATCTGTAGAGAACTAGGAGGGAAAATACATACTGCTTTGGGGAGAAATGAATCCTATGTTAGGCAGAATGGTGGTCCCAATTACCATCTTTACTGTGAGGTCTGGAATCCTCTTTGTTGTTTTATTTCATGTATTATTACCTATGAGTCAGAGAACATGTTCTAAATTTTCAGAAAAATGATATTTATTGCCTCTTGCATCAATCTAGCTGAAGTTATGCCTAACTCTTTATTTATTTATTTATTTATTTATTTATTTATTTATTTATTTAAAAGTGTGACACATGGAATTAAAAGGTTATGGAAGGATTATTAGATTTTTTTCTTTTTATTTTTTTTGTTATTTTGAGTTCTTTTATACATTCAATCACATTATTTAGCTTGCAAAGTGAATATTCCAACATGTATACATTTCTCCCTAGTCTAGTTGATAATACTATAAAGTTATCTTCAACAGATAATACCCCATTTCTTTGTCTCATTAATGCTTTGCCTCTATTTTTCTTCTAAATGTCTTTACTCAGACTCTACTCTTTCACCCACCCTCTTCTCACATTATATCTGGTATTTACAACCATTTACTGTGTTTCTATATCCTTTAGTGAATCAGTTTCAGTCATAGAGTGTGGACACTCAATATATATTGAGGACATAATAATGTCTCTCCTTCATAGCCTGGCTTACTTTACTCAGCAGTAAATCTTCCACATTCATCCACTTTCTGTCAAAAGCCAGGGTCTTCTTGTTTTTTTTTTTTTTCTTATTTATGGCTGAATAGTATTCCATAGAGTATATGTGCCACAGTTTTTTAATTCATTCATCTGTTCGTGGGTATTTGGGTTGGTTTCATATCTTAGCCATTGTGAATAATGCCGCAATAAACATGGATGTGCAAGCACTTTTTTGATTAAGAATTATTCTGTCCTTTGGGTAAATACCAAGGAATGGGACTGCTGGATTATATGGTAGTTCTATTCATAGATTTTTGAGGAATCTCCAAATTGTTCTACACAGTGGCTAGACCAATTTACATTCCTACCAGCAGCGTAAGAGAGTTCCCCTTTCGCCACAGCCCCTCCAGCACTTATCATTTTTCGTTTCTTTAATCTTAGTCATTCTGACTGGGGTTAGGTGGTATCACATTGTGGTTTTGATTTGCGTTTCCCTTACAGTGATGGATGTTGAGCATTTTTTCATATGCCTTTTGGCTATTCGTATGTCACCTTTAGAGAGTGGTATTTTTCAACTCATTCTCCCATCTTTTAATAGGGTTGATCATCTTTTTTTGGAACAGCTGCTTGAGTTCCTTGTGAATTCTGGTTAGATTTTTTTAAACAATAAACAAGGTCCAGGGTGCATGGATGAAGTAGGGCAGATTATTGAGATGTTGGATGGCAAAATGATATTTATCATGACACAAACTACATCTTCCAGCTCATAGTAAGGCTTTATAACTTTGTTCCATTTCTCAGGTATCTCTTTACAAGTGACTAGGATGCTTATGTATCAAATAAAAATTCATGCCATGGAAAAATTAGCCTCAGAAACTTCCCCAATTTCTACATCCAGTGATGAGTACAGTACCACATTCTCTGGTTCTGTATTTCTTTTGCATGAAATATCCTTGCTATTCCTTAAAAAAACAGATTCAATCCACTTATCCCTACGAAGAAAAACTAGACAAAAAAAATCCTGATGAAGAATTTTGTATTATTCTCAACACACTAGTTTACTCCTCAGTTGCTCACTTGCCAAGTAGTTGGAAAAGGATATTCAGTTTAAGAAAAAGTTTCAAGTCAATTGTCTTTTATTATTGTCTTTAAAATATATGATAGCCTTAGAAATTATCCAGCTTGTTACTGTAGCTGGAAAAACTCTTAGATCTTAGTCATCAGCCTGCTGAACTGTACCCTTCTCAGAGACATAGATACCATCCCAGAAATTTCTTATATCTTTATTTTTAACTGGCGTGGCTTGCTGTATCAAAGCAGCTGAGTTTTTAAAAAGTTCAATATCATTGCCTTCAAGGAGCAACTCATCTTTCTGGGCTTGAGATACTCAAGAAGTAACACCTAGTCGCATTTGAACCCTTTGGATGTACTTTTCACACGAGAAATTTTGAATTTCTCCAAGAGATCCATTCTCTGAATAATGACATTGATGGAGAAATGAGCGACACACACCTCATCTTGTAACAGAAGCCCAGTGTGATGCCCTGATTATGTTCTGTATGTGACTACAGATAGTGTGAACTGTAGCCAGTTCCTTTCTGTTTCCCCACCCATTTGTCAACCCGCAGCCTCTTCTTTTCCTTTCCAAGGAGATTGAGCTCTACCCTGATGTGATTGAAGTCCCTCTGCAAGGTTCCTCTGGGGCCCTTCACAATAACTGTGCATCCCTTCAGGGTGATGCCCACATTCTCTGGAATGTCAATAGTCTGATTGCTGAACATGGTCTTCATCCTCACAGTAGACATGGAAAAGAGCCTAACTCATTATTTTTAAGGAGTAAGATTCTCATAAAATGATTGACTTTTAGGTGAGGAAGGAAGAAAGCAAGCATCAGTACTATACTGTGCTAGCAGCCTTTCAGATTTTCTAGCTGTCCAACTTAAGCAAGTTAATTTAATCGTAAGCTTGTTTCCTCATCTGCAAAAATGACTTTATTATCATCATCATTGCAACTATCATCATCACATTAATAATAATAATAATGAATCTTTAATTGTACCTGCTTTGATTCAGGACTCGACTAGGTACTTTATATTTCCTCCCCATAAATACCTTATGAGATACGAGGTATTATCCCCAGTTTACAGATGAGGGAACCGAAGCTTAGAAATAACTTCCCAGAGGTTCCACAGCTAAGAAGTGGTGAGAGTCGAGCCTGGAAATCAAGGCTATGGCTCCAAAGTCCCCAGTCTTCACTGATCCACTGCCTCCCCTACTGTATCAGGAAGTTGTGGGAAAGATTAATTGTCATCACAAGTGGGAAAATGTTTAGGAATTCAAAAATACGTAAGTTTCTCTTCATTTTCTTTCTCAACTACTTTGCCAGCCTCTTTATGTTCCAGTTGTCAAAGGTTTACAAGGAGGTTAAATGTTTTTCCATTCTAATGATCATTAGAAAAGGAAACCTATGTTATATAATTTATCGAAAAAGATTCCTGAATCTCTTTGTTTGTTTCCACTCTTTAAGGAAGTTTAACATGTTATCCAATTCAGGACTTGTTTTGGGGAAATGTTAATGAGAGAAAATACTGGGTCGTAAGAAAAGTCATGACACATTTGTACATGGAAAAACACAATACTTGATCCCATCTGGAAGTAAGGTTCTAGTATTATCTTTATTTGCCAAAAAGCAACCCCTTCTCACTCCCATGCACATGTGGAATGCTGTATTATAAAACTGATTTTCTTATTTTCCAAAAGCTTTTGAATTAAGACACGGATGTTAATCTAATAGTATTTGCAATTCTTTATTAACAGGATGAATGAACATTATGCACACTTACTTTATATGGTTTTTGGCAGATGAAATAACAGGAATAGATTTCCTAGAGGCACAGGCTAGCAATTGTTTCCAAGCAGACTCACTTCCAAGAGAGATAGCAATTTAAAAAAGTAGTATGAAACAAATGAAAATATAAGCGTTTGTACATAAAAACTAAAGATAATTTTAGTTATGAGAATTTGCCTATAATTTTTATATAAATAAAATTAGTCTTGAATGTACCACTTTATTGCAAAATGATTATGAATGAAGTCACCCAAGCCTAGAGGCGATATGATGAGGACTTGTTACAAATCCCACAAACTCATAGACTCCTAAGATACTACAGCCAGTAGAATCGTTTTATTTCTTCCTTCTTAACCTTCTCTTTTGTGACTTCTTTTTCTTGTAATATGGTTTTTGTTTGGTTAGTTTGTTGATTGTTTTCCTCTTTGGGATTATAACCTAAAGCTATACCTCACATTATCGCCATCTGGTGGAAGTATTTTAAACTGCCAGTTTGTATTTACCAAGATTACATGGAAGCATAGTTTCTCTGTCATCCATCCATCTGTTGATTTATTCATTTGTGCATCAGCATTCATTTAGTATCAACTATTGGGTTGTTGGAAAAGTCATGATGTCTTTTGTCTATATTTTTCTATGCAAAAATGCATCATGACTTTTCTGACAACCCATTCTATGCCAGGTACTAGAGTAGAGGGGTAACTTTCATTTTGAAATAAACAGACCCTAGCGACTATTATTTCCCCCTCCTTGCCCCAGGTCTATGAGCTGCTTCATCCCACAATGGAAGCTATGTAGGCAGCATTACCACTTGTGTGTTCAAGGCATAGACAGAAGTCCAAATTCAAAAAGCACGTTTCTCTAGTCTTATTTCCAGCACTTAGCAGTAGTCTAAACTATTGTTTGCTTATATATAGACAATTTAGATAATAGTTCCTACAAAAATCTTGAAAGAATTCTAAATCTCTGAATCTGTATTTCCATGTTAAAGATCATAGCTAGCAGGTGTAGTATAACACAGCAAGATTTATAAAGTGAAAATTCCCACAGCATTCGATCAAATGTAATGAGGTTTTGCTGTGAGCATGGTATGCTTCTAGTTGTCACAAGTTTTTAGCTTTAAAATCTATAATGAATGCTCTAAAAAACAAACTATATTTTAAAAAAAGGTTGTTTAGTAACAACTCAGCTCATGCCTTTCATCCAATAGCATTTGTTCATGAAAATTTATTCAGTGAACATTTACTTATACAGAATTTCAAAGTGGAGTAGAATACCCATGGCCCTTGTGCCACTGCTCCCTTGACCTATCCCATAGTAGTCATCTCTGATTTTTATCACTAGTGCTCTTTCCTTGAGCCCAACTGCATCCTCAGACTCTTTTTCAGCACAACATTTTATGCAAGCATTGTCAATCAATTTGAGTTTGCAAAAGATGAAACCTATTTCTAATCTGTGGTCTGCTTATCTGTCCCAAGTTCTGTGTTAAATTTTGAAGATATATAGATGAATAAGATACAGTTTTGCCCTCAAGGCATTCAGAGTACAGTTAGGAAGGCATATATCATTCAACGGTAGTGATGTAGTATGATTGATGTTATAATAGTGGTACATGGAAAGTACAATGGGGAGTCTAGAAGCTAGAACCATGTGCTTGGGGAATGATCACAATGATTATGAAAGAAGTTATCTAACAGTCATTAAGAGTCAGGCTCTGAGTAAGGTATTTCAGATGCAGTATATGATTGAATATTTCCAACAGTATTATGAGGTTGAGATCATTTTTATCCCCATTTTAAAAATGAATAAAGTAAGGCACAGAGATTCCAAGTTACTTGTCCAGTGTTGCAGAGGTAGTAAATGATACAACTGGGATTGGAATCTAGGCAGTCTAACATTACAGCCTACTGCCATAACTACTATGCACAGATAGCTCTAAATTCAGATCTCACCTTTAAGTAAATGGTGTCACTGTGTGTATATGTGTATGCATGTGTGTCTGTGTATGTGTATACATACACATGTGTGTATCTGTGTATGTGTCTGTATTTGGTGTCATTTAATGTTGTTAAAAAAGTCTATGCTACCCTAAGTGATCTGCAGATTTAATACAGTCCTATCATGCTCCCAGTATCATTTTTCACAGAAGCATAAACAGGTGGTTCTTGAAGCTGTGGGAGTAGAAGAGCTCATCTAGTGAGAATAAGTACAATTGGAAGTAAAGAGAGACAAGTATGATATGCTGAGAAGGACCAGATTTAAAATAGTGGACAGTAGAAAGTAAGTGGTCTTGAGAGTGGTCTTGAGATGTTGAGAAGAACCAAAAGGAAAGGGTATCACATAAGCCAAGAGAAGGAGTCTTTCCAGCTGGAAGAAGTGTCTAGTAATGTCAAATGCTTCAGAATTAACAAGTAGAATGAAAACTGACAAAAGGTAGTGCAACACGCTGTTTAGAAAGTCATTACTAGGGCCAGCAGGTGGTACAGAGACTAAGGTATTAGATCCGACAAGGCCAGTTGCACAGTTCAAGTCTTGGACCTGGTAGCTTGAAAATCTGCTGTGTGTGTGTGTGCATGTGTCCACTCAAAATCCCAAGAGGAGACTAAAGTGAAGGAATTACAGCATGCTAATTCTACCTGGGGATGGGGGAACGGAGATCTCTCTTTCTCTCTCATGCACATATGCCCCTAAAATAAGAAACAAAAAGGAAAAGAAAGTCATTGCCGAATTTAGACTAGAGATCCTCCACTTTGACTGAACATTAAAATCACCTGTGCCAAGGTTGCTCCTAGTGCCAAGACCAATTGAAAAAGATAATGCAGTCAAGGATGATTCTTAACAGTTCAGGTTTGGGATTCTGGGAGGGTGGTGATCCATTTACCAAGAGAAGTAACATAGGAAGAGGAATAAGTTTCCTTTTGAACATGTTAAGTTTCTTACTCTTTTTTTTTTTTTTTTTTTTTTTTTTTTTTTTTTTTGGATATGTTAAGCTTAAGATGCTGGTGTGACATCCAGTTGGACTTACCCATCTGGCAGTTGGAAATGTGTGTCTAGGGTTCAGGACAGATTCTAGTGCCAACACTACTTCCCAGAAAAATTAAGTCAGAATTTTTAGGGATAAGAGACTGAGACATTTTAATTTTAAATCTCAAGGGATTCCAAGTGCGTCACAGATTGGGATCCACTGCCTTAGAGTAAATAATAATCCTAGAAAAAGCTACTAGATCATCTCTAGTAGATTATATCCTCACTGTGCTATACACTTTAAATATTATCACTTGAAAAAAAATATATTTTCCAGGTAGTACTGAGTGCTAAACTAAAGTTGGAAATCCTATATTTTAGGGGTACCATGATGTATAACAGGTTTAAGGAAGATAGGACACATATTTTATGTGTTTAAATATCTTCTTCTAATATAAGAGCAACCACAGATTCTCATTGTTACCAATGATCTTTCTAAAATATAATACAAATCAGATCATACCACTCTTCTGAAAAATCCTTCATTGTTTCCCAATGCCTTCATGGTAGGGCAGGGGGAACACTATCAAATGCATTGAGAATATGATCAAAGCTCTGGTGCTTCTCAGAAAAAGTTTAGCATGTGCACAATATCTGACATTCATTTCATGGGGTTCTGTGGGGTCCTTAAAAACATTTGCCTCCATGGACCATGGGTTAAGAGTCTTTGTTTGGGAATTTTTCTCCCCTTAGTTAATTTAACTTAGATCCTCCTAGATTGAACACTTAAAGGAGAAGCTACAGGAGTGTGGAGCTGTGAGGCTATCAAGAAATAGACTCTGCCTTTGAGTTTCACCTTCTCTAGGCAATATGACACTTTGATTTACCACTACCATCATCAAGTAGAAAGTTTTCCACCCAGTGCCAAATCCACAGAGGGTCTGGGTTTGTTTTTTTTTTTTTTTTTTTTTTTTTTTTTTTTTTTTTTTTTTTTTTTTACCAAGGAGGCAATACTTTCTTATATAAACATACTCCAACCTACAAATGATATTTTCAGGTTATGCTGGTGAGTGCAAAAATGTGTGTTATACAGGTAAGTTTGGAACCTGGTTTTGGAGAAATGAAGGGAGAAATGGAGGCATGATTTTTATAATTGTATAGTATAAAAGTTGTACCTTCAACTTTTGGTTTTGAAGATCATCATTTCTGTCACACAGTCCTTTTCCTCTTCATCATTTAGCTAGGAGTGTAAGTAGCCACAGTTAGCCCCACTCCATCACTTTTGCGATCACTTTATTCCCAAATGGTAGGATTCATCTGTTAGAGCTAAATCTGACTTAAATAATTATCTGTCCAGATTTTTTAAAGTTTGTTTATTTCTTCCATGAGCAAGAGAGAGAGAGAAAGATCACCCCCAACAGGGTCTTGACACCTTGATGCACCCCTAAACTTCAGCCTGCCCTGAGACACAAGCAAGTAAGTGACCTACATTCTCAGAGAAGTCTCCAGACTTGAACTGTGAAACTTCCCATATGGTATTGCCTTCATTGCGTTTACAACTCTATCACTTTCTGACCCCTCAAATTACCATATATATATACATTCTTTTTCTTTTTTTTTTAAGTTTTAAGAAGGTGGGTGTGTTCACTCGAGAGAGCAAGAGAGGGAAAGAGAGAAAATGAGAAAGCACCCTCCATAGGAAATGATCATGATGCAGTCCCTTTTCTTCCATTTCTTTCTCTCTCTTTTTTTAGAGGTTTTTGCCTTAGAACATGTGTGCTCATGAGAGAGAGAGAGAAAGAGAGACAGTGAGAGGGAAAGTGAGAAATCATCTCCTGGAGGAATAGCCATACCATAATCCCTTCTCCTCCATTCTCCTCCAGGGATCCTAGGCACACAAGGACATACACTTGGCATGATTTTCAAGTCACCAGGTCCAGGACTTGAATCACAGTCAACCATGTGAGAATCCAGCAACATAACTGCTATTCCATCTGCTGGCCTACCAGTTTGTTTTTCAGGCCACAAGGTCAGGGACTGAAACCATATAGCCAGCCATGTGGAATCTAACTTCCTTAACCACCACATCATAGGCTAGCCTTATATGTAGATCCTTAAAAGAACTTTATAAAACAATATCTAATTACATATTACACAAGTGTGGTTGTACCTTTGACCATCAAGTCTCTTGTTGGTGGAGATTTTTCAGCCAGGAATAGCTAGATCAGTTTCTAATTTTGTTTGCCTTACTTCTTCTGAGGCTACGTGACTTTTTGTTCTCAGTCTGAAAAGAACTCTCGCCCCTGCATACTCATCTCATTTCTACTGTTTGTCCCTGAGCCCACTTTGCTTAATACTATGTTCAACCTTTTAACGCTTCTTCTTAAATCTAGATTAAAAACTGCCATATTATTGGGATGATTCTGAAGTTATCTTCTTACATAACCTTTTACTCAGTGGAATTTTGTATTTCTCTTGAGGATCTACATAATTTCAGAAGGAAAAGACTGGCCCCCTAGCTAAGAGTCACAGAGATGACTATCTCCTGGGAAAGAAAGCAGTCATCATTTTTTGGGTAATGGAATTTGGTTCTTCTGTTTGTAATGCTTCAGCAACAGGACAAAAGCAAAGGGTATAGATGGGGAGGTCCTCAAAAAGTTCGTGGAAATGCATAGCTATACATTGATGCAAAACTACATATTGATTTCAAACATTTTTTGTGCACACAAAAACAATTAGCAATTAATTAATTACATTTTTCTAGGAATGTTTTGAAGTCCCTTTATACCTCCCTGGCATTGTGAACATTGGAGAAAAAAAGCTTTGTTTTCTCCTGTTAGTACTTCAGGCTCACTTACAGTTATGCATTATATATAGTTAACATAGAGACACAGAGGCAGGAGTAGGCTAGGTCATTAGGATGACAGTAGATAACTTGGCTGAAGCAGAGACTGTTGAGGAATGATGGGAAAAGGAGGTTGGTAAAATAAAGAAGGAAGCAGTCACTCAACCTAAAAAGTGAAGGGAAAAGGCATGGATTTGACTCTCTCGATAACAGGGAACCTCTGTGGCATCTTGAAGGGTTTAATTCATAGGCTTGATTGAGATTATACCCATATTACATGCTGATTTTCTTTTATTACAAAGATTTAAGGAAGATTCAGAATTGGTATGTTGAAATGTAGCTTTATATTCATGCGAACAGTCAAAGGTGGTTTTAAATATCTGCAAAGGCATAACTATGAGGTATGCCAACTTGTCCTGTCAGGAAATCGTCCTGTCAGAAACCTGTTATTCTGCTTTTTTGGTCATCTGTGATGCAGAACTGGCTCCATATACAAATAAGTTCTATTTATTTTCAGTACTTTTCTTTCTCATTATAATTCTGAAAGGGTCTAGAGGTGACAGAAGATAAATCTTGAATCCCCTGGAACCTTGAAAATATTCTCATTTGAAGCATTTATACAAAAGCTGAAGACTGTACTGTCCTGTCAGTATAAACTGAACCATATGCGGTGCTATTTTGGTGCCAATCATTCCTGTAACACATGAAGTACTTAATTTTATTACTCTTGAGCCTGACTGTTTGAGCAAATGACCCTTTGTGTCTTTTATGTCATGGAAAAAAGCAGTTAGAAATGAGCTCAAAGGCAAAAAAATTAATAAGGACACACCCAAACCTTTTATAGAATTTAAAGGTTTGCATTAAAATTCATTTTTCAAGCTTCAACTGAGACATTTACAAGGCTTCACTGCTAAAGTCCAATTATATCTTCTCATTAATGGTTCAAGTCCAGAGTTTCAAGAACACTTAAAAATTATCACATTGACATACTACCAGGCTGAATACTAATGCGTCTCAAACTAATCAATAAATATGGTCCCAGATCGCCTTCACTAATTGGAAGCATGTAATATGTGGTTTTGATAAATGTGGTTTTGATAAATGTGATGATCACAAGAAATGCAGGATTTTTTCCATGTTTACATGTATACATGCACATATTTATGCCATATATTTAGCAATCAACTACATATATATTTGTATATATGAACTGCTGAAGTGGATCGATTTGTAATGCGCTTGCTCTCTAGTTTTTTCCTATTGTTTCCTATTGATTGCATCTTCTTAAACAAGACATACTTGTACGTATTAGTGGAGAAGCAAAACAAAAGAAAAGCTGTATGGAGCAGCTTGCATACATGGAGACGTAGTCTTCTATTTCTCCTGTAGCTTCCCATCCTGAATTCTCCAAGCTCCAGGTACGATTGGCAAGTGTTAGTGGTTGGCAAGCTATGTGTTTCTCAATGGTTTCCCTTCGACTCTCTCTTGGATAGAGAGCAATAAAGCTGATTTCTGAAGCATCCGAACTGTAAAATGCAGCCAAAAGAAGTCAGTATGTTTTTTCCAACCCGAATTAGGATTGGCAGGGGCAGTGTATCTGGCCAATGGACCATGGAACATATCTGATCAATGTGACTTAAAAATACAAGTAGGCTGTCTGTGCCATCTTTCTGCTGCCATGCTTTTGGAATTTACTTTAGTCCTTGGAACAGTACTTGGCACATAACAGGTGTCAGTGTATATTTACTGAACAAATGAATTTATTAATTTTACAGCATTTATCATTCTCTTTTAGTAACTTTAATTGGAGAAGCTCAAAATTGAATATTAGCCACCTTGATTGTTATATATCATCTTTAAAAAAAAAAAAAAAAAAAAAAAAAAAAACTTTTTACATGGGGCCAGCAAGTGGCATGGTGGTTAAGGGCGCTATACTCCCACATGAGGGACCACAGTCTGAGTCCTGGACCCGGCGGCTTGCTTTCTCACTTTCATTCTCTCTCTCTCTCTCTCTCTCTCTTTCTCTCTCTCTCTCCCCCTCTGGCCAAATTAAAATGAATGAATAAATACATAAATAAAGTTCAATAAAATAATTCTTTAAAAAAATTTGTACAGAAAAGTATGTGGTAGTTTTAGTATATGATGCTTTGTCATACCATAAAAATAAAGTTTAAGTAAAATAATGACACAGCTAAAGTTCATAACCTTTTGCAGTTCACGATAACAGTTAGCTTAAAAGTCATCAATGAAAACTTTCCAAAAGGTTTGAGTCTGCTTTTCTCCATACTTCAGTTTGTAGAGTTTGATTTTGACGTGGAATTGGTGTAAGATTTTGTGTGTGTGCAAAAGGATGTTATTCTGGTCAGTTATTTCCACTTTTCCTGCATTAGACTATATACGTAGAAGGTATAGGAGAATGGCCTCATGTTAAGAGAACCTGAATGCTTGGAGGTGGCTTTGTGTTCTCTGTATTTGAATCATTCTTATCAATGTAAACTGCCAGGGGCAAGTGGCAAGAAGGATATTTCAATTAAATGTGGCTCTGTAATATTTTGTTTTTTGTTCATTGTGGTTGTACTGTACTAATCAGATTATCTAAAATACATATTTGTAACTCTTATTTGTATTTATTTGTCTATTGTGGAATGGAAATTTTGAGTCCCCCAACCTGGTGGCTTGAAAATCACACTGGGTGCGTGCATGCATGCATTGGTCCCCAAGATCCCAGGAGGAGAATGGAGAAGGAATTGCAGTATGGTCTTCCCCCCTGGGGGGTGATTTCTTACTTTCCCTCTCACTGTTTGTGTATCTCTCTCTCCAGCAAGTGTATGAGTCCTATGGCAAAAACCTCTAAAACAAGCAAACAAACAAAAAAACCCGAAATTTACATTTCAATATAAAGCTTGGAGTCTATATTGTTAGCATTGGCCTTTCACAGGAACACTGAATGCTGTCACCCTGTGATTTGGAGTTTTTTATGACATCCAAACTCATTAAGAGTGCCATCAGAAAGTTGCCTTTTCAACGAACTAAACAGACTTCTTCTAAGTCATTCTTTTGGTAAAGCGCTTACACCTTTGCTAAAATAAAGCTTAAAAACACAGAAGCTATAAAAGGAACACAATTAAGCAGTTTTTATTACTCAGGTACGTAACCAAAGTTCAGGGCACTTAAAATTGAATCACAAGGCTGCCAAGGACCTTCAGAGAACATGCCTTTCAGGCAGGACCACACTAATCCTGGCCCCCTAAAAATTCCATAAAATGTAATTCTAGTTCAGTGCCATCACCACGCTTTCATGATGGTGTGATGTGTTGATTTGTTTTCTCCCTACATTGACATAGCAATTCTAATTTTTCATTCTATACACCCTTAAGTCTCGCCAGAATTCAACTCGGCAATTACTGTTTTCCAGGAGTAGCATTTAGTAAGTACTTGATCACTGATTTTTAAGATGTCAAGAACTTTCTACCATTTTCTAGTGTTTCCCAATGTTTACGACTAAGCATATTTTACGAAAATTCCACAGGTAGCAATTCAAGCCCCTTTCTCCTTGTTCTAACCTTACAGAGCATAAGACTAGAACCAGCTAGCTTTAACTGGCAACAGGGACACTTGGATATAGCTCATTACTTTGTACATAGTAGGTCAGGCATTTAACAGATATTTAGTAAATTGACTTAAAAAGTTGTGTGTCTTTGTTTTGATGTATTTGATCTAAATGATTTAGGATGGTATAATAGAAAGATTACTGGACTAAATTTGAATACCAATTGTTATTTACTTAATAGTTTAGTACGATATCATCACAGAATAAGTGCTTAGTAAATATTTCCTGAATGAATGAATTGAATTAAACTAATCCAAATGCCTCAGGCACCCCTTCCCCTGCAGCTCTCAGTTGGTTCCTCTTACCTTCTAACCTGCCTCAAGCATGGCTCTCCTCTGAGACCACTGTTTCTCCATCAGCAGTTCTGTTGGAGTTTCCTCATTATTTTCCCACTCACCAAACCTAATCTTCCACTACAACACTAACATTCTTTTACCATTATGTTAAAATCAACAAACCTCCATAAAACAATACGCCAACACTTGAATGACCTATGCCATCCAACTGTATCACTTCCATTGTACCTCATTTCTTTAATGTCTTTTGAGCATGGTGAAATTTTTTTTTTCTTTTTCTTTCTTTTTTTCTTTTTTTGGAGAGGTTTTTGCTATAGGGCGCATGCGCTCACCAGACAGACAGAGAGAGACATAGAGACAGAAAGCGAGAAATCACCCCCCAGGGGGGATGTTCACGCCGCAATCCCTTCTCCTCCATTCTCCTCTCGGGATCTTGGGCACGCACGCACATGCGCCCGGCGTGAGTTTTAAGCCACCGGGTCCGGGACGCGAACCGCGGTCGACTACGTGGGAGTCCAGTGACATAGCCATTACGCTAACTGCTGGTTCCCTGGTGAAATTTTTCATATTGATTCCAAATTCTGCTGTTTTCCTGGGTACATTTGTACCACCTTTCATCTCTGACTAAAGCACTGGTATAAGCCTATTTCTCCTCTCTTTTCATGTGACTAGATCCTTCTCATCCTTTGAGTCTCCAGCTAGACACTTCTATAGAAAGCCTTGCTTGGTCCTGTGAGGTCTCGACAGGATGCCCCTCAACTGTGCTCCTATGCCACACTATTCTTATTAATGCCATAGCACCAATCACCTTAAGTTGTAGTTGACTATGAATTTGTTTGTTCTCCATCTAGGCTCTAAACTTCTCAAGGGAGGAACTGTGTCGTATTTACTTTTATAAGCCCTGTCATATACTATGTACTCAACATTGTTTTCCTTTCAATGAGATAACTTTTATAAGGTTTTATTTCCAGTTTGTCTTAGTCCATTATTATATTGCTAACAGCAATACCTGACCAAGTGATTTATAAAGAATAGATGTTTATTTGACTCATGGTCCCAGTGACTAGAAAGTCCAAAGTCAAGAAGCTAACAGTGAGCTGGATCCAACATTGCTGAGAAGCAGAGAAGATGAGAGTGAGGGACAACTGTCTCTTATAACAACCCACTTTCTTGAGAACTAACCTCTTCTCAAGAAAGTGAGACCTCAGTCTCTCATGAGACAGCATTAATCCATCTATGAGGTCAGTGCCTCCATGATCCAATCACTATGATCCAATCACAACGCACTAGGCATCACCACCTCCCAGCACAGTCACATTGAAGACCACATTCTAAAACATGCATCTCTGGAGGACCAACCATTATCTGAACCATAAAACACTTATTCTTTATTATCAAATTCTTTCACAGGTGCCATAAACTTTGAGATTGGCAACTATACCCATTTTCAGAGGGTGATTTCCTTTGCATTCTTAGGATCTAGGAAATTGTATCACTGGGAAGAAAACAGAATGGATTGGAATGTTATACATGGGGATAAGAGAGTATCCTATTTCCACACCAGCCAGTCTGATTTTTTTTTTTTTTGGAGAGTTTTTTTCTATAGGGCGCATGCGCTCGCCAGACGGACAGAGAGAGACAGAGACACAGAAAGCGAGAAATCACCGCCCGGGGGGATGGCCATGCCACAATCCCTTCTCCTTCATTCTCCTCTTGGAGATCTTGGGCACGCACGCACACGCACCTGGTGTGAGTTTAAGCCACTGGGTCTGGGACTCGAACTGTGGTTGACTACATAGGAGCCCAGTGACATAGCCATTACGCTAACTGCTGGTCCCTTGATTTTCTTGAGAGTTATGAGTTCCTATGCAGTTACTCTATATCTTAATAATATGACTGAACAATTGTGGAAACAAGTTTTACAAAATTCTTAGCCCTGTCTTAGTGGCTTTGGGTGTAATATGATTAATTTTACTGTTGTTAAACACCAGAAAATTATTTTTAGGTCAAATCTTCTCTAGAATGTCTGTAATTGTACTAAAAATGGCACAATTGATGTCAGATAATAAAAAGTTTAAATCCTGAACGGGTATTGATAAAAGTCAAATTCCTAACATCGATCTTTTTTAGCATTGTAGTCATGCATGTTAACCAATTGGATTAGAAGAGTCTAACTCTGCTATTACTTGCCAAGAGCATCATTACTTTTGTTACACTACAGGTTCTATAAACTTTGCAAGGGAGTTCAGGAGTAAAACATATACCTCTGATACTTGTTGATGGTACTAACCCTAAAAGATGGAGTTTTAGTGTCCCTCCAACTGCAGACGAGTCTTTCCCCATTGGGTTATCACCTTTTATCTCCATGCCACAAACCCATTTAAAAGGTTTTATTATCGAATCTTAATCTCAGTTATCATCATTACCATGCTAATTTAAAATTCTGTACATACTAATGGATCAGTCACATTGGGAAGAAAATATCATTAGAAAATAGAAGGTCCGGGGCTAGCAGATGGTATGGTGGTTAAGGCTCTGGGCTCCCACATGACTGGCCGCAATTCAAGTCCCAGACCCTGTAGCTTGAAACTCATACTGGATACTTGTGCATGTGTGCCCAAAATGCTGAGAGGAGAATGGAAGAGAAGGGATTGTGGCATGACCATCCCTTCTGGAGAGTGATTTCTCACTTTCTTTCTCTCTGTCTCTCTGGAGAGTACACGTGCCCTATAGCAAAAATCTCTACTGAAAAAAAATTTTTTTTTTGAACGAATGAGTCTGAACAGTTTCTTCCAGTGGTAGACAACAGGAGACACATTCTATTTTTGTTTGAATAAATAGAAATGTTGCTCTTTAGTTTATGACCCTGATGTACTTCCTAACTACGCAACCACTGGATTATTTGACAATTATATCTACTCAGAGTTAGAATGGTAGAGTTTCTAATTTTCTAGGGGATTTTTTTTCTTCCTTGAAAGTTTATGATAACTAGAATTGGTAGCTCATAAAAAGCTCAAATCAATATTGCCATTGACTTAATCCACATAAGAGGCTTAACTTCACAGGGGACTTCTGAACAGCTGAAACAAAACAAAAATCAGTCTCTGGTGAGTTCTCAAGTTTAAAATAAACTTGAAAGCTGTTGCAGAAAAATCCTTCTAAACTAACAAAGATAGCAGAATGGGCCTTGTAAACAATTATATTCCAGCAAATGAATCCTCATGCTTACCTGATTTCAAGAATAATAAGAGTTAATATTTAGCATGTGTTGGACACTTTGCTAGGCACAATCTCATTTAACCTTTAAAAAAATGACATGTAGAGAGGACCAGCAGTTAGCGTAATGGCTATGTCGCTGGACTCCCATGTAGTTGACTGCGGTTTGAGTCCCGGACCCGGTGGCTTAAACTCATGCTGGGTGCGTGTGCGTGCATGCCCAAGATGCCAAGAGGAGAATGGAGGAGAAGGGATTGCGGCATGGCCATCCCCCCTGGGGGGTGATTTCTCACTTTCTATCTCTTTGTCTCTCTCTGTCTGTCTGGCCAGAGCACGCGCCCTATAGCAAAAACCTCTCCAAAAGAAGAAAAAAAAATGACATGTAGGCACCCTTATAATATCCGTTTTTAGGCAATAAAATTGAAGCCCTTGGAAAAAGCATTTAATTTTCGCAAGATGACTCATTTAGTGGTGGCCCACTTGGGACTTTAACATATATCTGCTGGACATTTAGAGTTATATTTTCTTTTGTTTTTAAAGAATTATTTTTATTTAACTTTATTTATTTATTTATTTATTTATTTATTTATTTATTATAATTTGACCAGAGAGTGACAAAGTGAGAGAGAGAGAGAAAAGTGAGAAAACAAGTTGCCAGGTCCAGGAGTGGAACCGTGGTCAGCCATGTGGGAGTCTAGCACCCTTAACCACCATGCCAACTGCCAGCCTCAAGGGTTATACTTTTAATCAATGTCCTATAAATGGAAAATAGCATTTATAAGATAGAAGAATTGATGTTCAAATGGGTCTATAATGGAAGATGATGCCCCTTACATACAATTAGAAATACCTGTACAGTTTTTCTGGTTAATAGGGGTTGGTACACCTTGAGTCTTCTGTATTTTAATGTCAGGAACCTGCTGTGATTAGAATCAGGCCAATATACTTTACAAGATGGTGATGCAAGACTAAACTATATGCCATGGCCAAGAGACAGTGTTGTTTTCCTGTCAGGTTAGCTATCCTATCTAGGGTGAAAATAAAAGCTTCAACCCCTTTTTTTCCTAAGATTATACACTAACAACCTGAATTAACAACTAGAGGTAATATAGTCAATGATAACTAATTTATTCCTAGGTCTTCAATTTAATAGCCTCACTCCTTTTGAAGTTCATACCATCTGACTTCTATTTTGTCCTTCCTTTTACTTCATTGAAATGGTCTAACAATATTCAGACTTAGATTTTTCAGTGTCTGATTATTACAACATTGTATTCTTCATTTTATTCCCTACTATTGGGTCATCAGGAAAGTCATGACATATTTTTTTTTCTGGCTTTCTATGCAAAAATACATCATGATTTTTCTGACAACCCCGTATTATTTTCAGAAAATCTAACATGTAGGTCAGTAATTATTCCAATGTTTAAGCCTTAGAGGTCCTTGACATTCTTTTTTTTTTTGGAGAGGTTTTTGCTATAGGGCGCATGCGCTCGCCAGACAGACAGAGAGAGACATAGAGACAGAAAGCGAGAAATCACCCTTCAGGGGGGATGGCCACGCCGCAATCCCCTCTCCTCCATTCTCCTCTCGGGATCTTGGGCATGCACGCACACGCGCCCAGCGTGAGTTTAAGCCACCGGGTCCGGGACGCGAACCGCGGTCGACTACATGGGAGTCCAGCGACATAGCCATTACGCTAACTGCTGGTTCCCGAGGTCCTTGACATTCTTAGTCAATGTTCTTGTCAAGATCACCAAAGCCTCCATGGTGATAAATTCAATGGTCAGTTCTCATCTTCACCTTTCAGTAGCACTTGACACTATTGATCAATTCTTCATTGCCTCTCGGGATATGATATTCTTCTTAGTCTCCTCCTGTCCCATTGACTATTCTTTTCCACTTTCTTTAATTGTATCCTCCTCATCTTCAAACCATTAAATATCAGAGGGTGGGGCCAGCAGGTGATAGTGTTTAAGGCTCTGTACTCCCACGTGGTCAACCGCAGTTTGAGTCCTGAATCCTGGCGACTTGCTTTCTCTCTCTCTCTCTCTCTCTCTCTCTCTCTCTCTCTCTCTCTGTGTGTGTGTGTCCATCTCTCTCTGGTGAATGCACATGCCCCATAGCAAATTAAATAATAATAATTATAAATAAAATTAAACAAACAATTCTTTAATAAAAAACATTGGAGAGCTGGAAAACTCAACCTTTGGACTTCTTTCCTTTTGCTACATTTATTTTCTTGGTCAGATCATCCTATTTAGTAATGTCAGTACTATGTATACACTGGAAAGATTTACATTTCTAGCTTTGACCTCTCCCTGCAGTTCAGATCCATATATCCAGTTGGCTATTTTTCATCTCCTCTTGGATATCTGATAAATATTTCAAATTTAATGTATTTATTTCAAACTCCTGTTGTTCTCCACCTCACATTCTCTCACTCCACCTTTTTATTCCAGCTCTTGTTGCAGCTGCCAGCTATGTGTAGATAGGCACTAACATCCTATCTCTCATCTGGACCATATAGCCTTCATTTCCTGCTTTATCTGTCACCTATATGTTCAATACTTTTGGCAACCCACTAGGCCCCTCTGAGGCCTTTCTGTGAGAGAATTAATATATCATAGGGCAACCTTTACCCTATATTAGAAAGAGGACTATTCATGACTGTTTTCCCTCTTCTGTGTTTGAATTCTCACAAGCATTTTACAAGCTCTTCAGAGGCTCTCCAGTAAGATGCAACATCCATTGCCCATAGCTTTGACCAGCTCAAAAGTTCACTCTTGTGGTGAATTTCCTTAATCTTTTTGTTTTAGTTGTTCTCTATTCCTATTTTGGGGGTAATTTTTCAAAGTTCATGGTCTACCCATATTCCCCTTTCATGTTCTGTGTATTGGGAAACCCACGTGGAGATAATATTCAAAACCAGATTCCTGACTTTCCCTTCAAACCCTGTTCCTCTAACCTTCTCCATCTGAGATTCTGACAACTCTTTTCTCCAGGTCCTTGTATAAAAAAACCTTGACATGATCCCCAACTTCATCCATTTTATCAACAAATCTTGTCATCTCTGTCTGCAAAACATACTCAGAATATGACTAATTCTTACCACCTCCACTGTTATTATCTTGATCCAAGCCACCATCATTTCTAGTATTGATTTTTTTTTTTGGCGGGGGAGAGGTTTTCGCTATAGGGCGCGTGCGCTTGCCAGACAGACAGAGAGAGACATAGAGACAGAGAGCAAGAAATCACCCCCCCCCCCCCAGGGGGATGGTCACGCTGCAATCCCTTCTCCTCCTTTCTCCTCTCAGGATCTTGGGCACACACGCACACGCACCCAGCGTGAGTTTTAAGTCACCGGGTCCAGGACGCGAACCGCGGTCTACTACGTGGGAGTCCAGCGACATAGCCGTTACGCTAACTGCTGGTTCCCTCTAGTAATGATTTTTACAGTAGTCTTATAATACCTCTCCCTGCTTCTACCTCACACCCTTACAATTTACTCAAAGTACACTAGCCAGAAGGATACTTTTGAAACCTAATGTAGGACCATCCTGTGTTATGGTAAGGTGGCTGGATTCCACACAGCCACTACGTGATTAGAGTCCTGGACCTAGTGGAATGAAAAACACACAGGATGTGTGTGCATGCGTGTCCAAAATATTTACTTACTTTCTTATTTATTTTAAGGCCCTTGCCATAGGGTACATGCACTCACTTGAGAGAGACACAGAGAGAAAGCTAGACAGTGAGAGGGCAAGTGAGAAATCACCCCCTGGGAAGGGAACCACAACCCCTTCTCCATTCTCCTCCTGGGATTTTGGTCACATACACACACATACTTTGTGTGATATTCAAGCCACCAGGTTCAGGACTAGAGCTATGGTTGGCCATGCGGGAGTACAACACCTCAACTACCACGTCACCTGCCAACTCCTACCCAAAATCTTGAGGGGAGGTAGAAGTGGAGGAGAAGGGATTGTGGTGTAACCATTCCTCATGGAAGGATGCTTTCTTCCTTTCCCTGTCTCTCTCTGGTGAGCACATGTCCCCTCTGGTGAAACTGAAGGGGAGAAAAAATAAAAACCTAATGCAGATCATGTCACTCCCCTGCTCAGAACCTCCATGGCTTGCCATCTCATTCAGAACACGAGACCCTCCAAAGTGTGTCTTTCCATTATGTTGTGACCTCATCTCCTACTGCTCTCTCTGCCATCCATCCTTTTAGAATCATTCTATCAAGATGATGTTTCTCAAAAATGCAAGCATATTTCTGCCTTTGTAGTTACCATTCCCTCTGTGAGAAATGTTCCTCCCTTGATTTCTACCTGGACTAATCTGTCACCTGATATAGATCCTTACTCAGATATTTTGTGCTCAGTGAGGTATTCCCTGATCACACTATTGAAAGTTACAACTCTTCCACACACACTCTTTGTCCTGACTGTATTTCATCCATAATACTTATCACTTAGGTGACCATATAATCTGTTATACAAACTAAGACATTTTGAGAGTGAACGTGTATGCTAGATTAACCACACAAGGACCATAACTATGAATGTGACTGTTTGAGAAAACAGAGACATTATGGTCACCTTACTCATTATCATCAGACATTTTGCTTTAGTTATTTTTATGTATTTATTTATACTTACTACATATATTTAACATATATTTATTTACTGTACTACATGTGTAACTATGTATGCACTATATATTTATTTATACTTACTAGCAGATTTTATTTTACTTATTTATGTTCTGTCTTTCCTGCTAACATTGAGTTATATGGGAATAGAGATTTTTGTCTTTTTTTTTTTTGAGAGGTTTTTGCTATAAGGGCATGTGTGCTTGCCAGAAAGGAGAGAGAAACAGAGAGAGAGAGAGACAGAAAGTGAGAAATCACCCCCCAGGGGGGATGGCCATGCTGCAGTACCTTCTCCTCCATTCTCCTCTTGGGATCTTGGGCATGCATGCACACATGCCCAGCATGAGTTTAAGCCACCGGGTCCGGGACTTGAACCGCCGTCGGCTACATGGGAGTTCAGCAGCATAGCCATTATGCTAACTACTGGTCCCCAAGATTTTTGTCTGTTTTGTTCTGTGCTGAATGCCAGTGTTGAGAACAGTGCTTTAGAACATACTAAGCAAGTGGTAAATATTTATTTAATTAAGGCAAACCAATAAAACACTGCAAATAGCATCAGATCCATAGCTACTTTTCAATGTTGTTGTCATCAGTGCTTATTATTATTATTTTTGTTTGTCCTCAAACAAAAGTGATCAGTTTTAGTTTTGACTGGGAATAGTGTTTCTTTGGTGGCATTAGTCTGTTTTATTTACCCTTCAATAATGTTTTAATGGACTACCTGTACAGAAATGCTTGCAACTGCCAAATAATTTTTATTTTAAATAGTTTTCTGTCCTCCAGTTTTGTTTTTTTTTTAATGATGATGTCTAGTATTTGGGTGACTTAAAAGCTTTTGTGATTCATGACATACTGATGAGTTTTTTTTTTATACATCAGGATATATAATAAAAAAATCAACCAGTAAAACCTGTATGAATTCATATTCTAAAATGCATTGGATTTACTTATTTAAAGTCTAGTTGTGAACATTTTTTTAAAAAGATGCTTGAACTTCTAATTGTAATAACAAAGGACATATCTTTTGTATACTTTATCCAGTTGGGAAATGTGGCTAAAAATATCCTAGAAGAATGATTTTGAGTTCTTTCAGTAGAATTCTAGAAATGCAAATTCAGATAATTGTAATGATCAATCATTTACTGGTATGTTAATTTCTTAATGCATTCAATTTATCAGCAGCAGGTTTTTCCTAATTCTAAAGAAGCAACGCTTAATTCTCTTTTTACTGATTAATTGTAGAGAATTATACTTCTGGCAGTTGACAAAGGGACTTACATGGCTTGCTTCAATACCATTCAAGACATAGGTAAATAATAAAAGTAAACAATTCATGAGAAGTGGAAACATAATTAACAGCAATCTTATGAATGTTTGTCTCCTCTTGCAAAAATCCTAGTAAGCTATGGCATGAGCTTCCAGTTTTCTTTGTATGAAAAGTACTTGTTACTAATCGATATATAATCCCAAATGATCCTTCAACATTAAAAAAATTGACATAAGTCTATTAGATAATTCAATTGGACAAGGATTTACAGAGCATTTACTATTCAAGAAATTTTCTTTTGGTCACAGGCACAAATTTAATACAGCAGCAACCATTTATAAATCTCATGTTGGGAAGCATAACTGATAGCTTTTTTATTTTTGGCTTTTGTTTTACTGAGCTTTTATATTTCAAGACACAGGATTTTCTCTACAGTACATCTTATAATCATGGGCTGTGTTATAATAGGGTTGAGCTTTATTGAGATAGAATGGATGAATTGAAAGTTCGCTTGGTAAGTTCTGTCATTTTAATACTGAATTCCATGCTGAGAAACCTTGTCTTCTAACCTTTTGTGCAGATAGTGTCTTGTATTCCCATTTGCCCCCTTTTGGATTGCCTTTACTATATGGTCTACTAGAAAGATCACATCACTGGGTCAAGACTCACGCTTTCAATTTTGCTTCATTCACTCTCTGTATGACCTTAGGTCTTCTTTTAACTGTCTTTACTAGTATATTAATAGTCACCTGGGGTCTGGTGGCACAGTTAATCAAAGTCCTAAAAATAATTTGAAATGTACAGCCCTCCCTTCTGTCTCTAGAGAGAATCTTTGAACCAAAGAAGAAAAGTAAAATGGAAAGGGAGATTTGCTAGGATAATCAACAATATCTCTGTGTGATGATTTCTTTTTCAGCCCTGGCCTGCGTGATCCTCTTTAGTCTCTGAAAACGGAAATACTCATTTCTGAGATTCTTCTTTATAATGTGTCACTTGAAGAACAGATCTTAGAAAGTGACAAGACTGACATCTATTTGAAATAAAAATAATAAAACTAGTAGTATTTCTTTATGATACTTGTGTTGAGATACAAAAGAACAGAAATGACTTCCAAGTTATATGCTAATCAGATAATGTCTGGTTTGGATGCATGTAGAAAAGGTTCAGAAAAAGTGACTGCATTCCAGCAATATCCAAATATCCAAATTGTCACAAGAAGTCTGGGAAAAAATTAGTTATCTTCTAAATTACATTGCCATCTCTTTTTCACCACTGTTTTTACCTCTCTGTCCAATGCTCTCTGTCCAGTATTCAGTGATTTCCTGTTGCTATTAATAGACTTCAATTTTACTTAGTTAATTACAGCCCTATAAAGATAATTGGAAAAAATTCAAAGGCACGTTTTTGAGCTATAATGAGCTCAGTGTGTGTGTGTGTGGGGGGGGGGGGGATGTGTAGTATTCAAGGCAGAGTTTGGTATGCTTTAAACACATTCCTTTGCAATGGGAAGGATTTCAAAAGTTTTGTGGTTTCTATTGGCAATAAGGTGGACACATTGGAAGAGTGAAAAGTGATTAGGAAGATACTACAATAATATAGAGAAAGAAATTATGAAGGCTTAATGTAGGCATTGAATGACTAAGTAAAAGAAAGAAGACACACATGAGAAATAAGTTAGAATTGGCAGAACTTTGTTGATTACATGTAAATGATGAAGGAGAGGAAAGAATCAAGACTTTATCTTTGGTAAGTCAGTTTGAGATTGTAGGGGCATACTAGCAATCAAGGTAGGGAAGCAAGAAAGGCAGAGTTTTAGAGAAAAACTATTAAATTTTGAATATGACTTTCTAGGGGCTGTAGATTCTTTAGGTAGAAACGTTTTAAATGAAGTTAGATTATAGGACTTCCAAAATGGGTTTGGAAGTTGTTGATACATAACTGATACTTGAGATTGGATGCATTCACGTGATAAGGAAGAACATGTACAGTGAGTAGAAGGCATACAAGTAAAGGACAATGGATAAAATCATGGGCACACCAACATTTAAAGGACTGGCAGAAAGAGCAGCCCAGGAATAAGTGAAGAGAAGTAGTTGGAGAACTAAAGGAGAACCAAGGCAATGTGGTATTCTAGAACTCAGGAAAGAATAAAGACTCTCGAAAGAGGGCATAATAGTATCATTCAAGAAGAAAAGTCTAATAAATACCTTAAAATATTTATCAGTTTGGCATTTAGGAGTTCATTGCTGACTTTAACAAGAGAGGTTTTAGTTCAGTAGTAGAGATGGAAGATAGATTTCAGTGGGTTGACGACCAAATAAACAGGAAGGAAGTGGTGATATCAAGTATAGGCTTTTAATATGCTTGACTGAGAAGGGATGGAACTGATGAGAGGGGGCAATAGCCAAAGAAGAAGATAAGGTTCAGGAATGAACTTTTGTCATCTCATTTATTAGTATTTGGATGGAAAAAAAAAAAAAAAAAAAAAAAAAAAACCTTGAGCATGTTAAGCTGGCTTCATCTTGTACCTTGCACAGTGGCAATGACTA
Source organism: Tupaia tana (assembly GCA_026018925.1). Lineage (NCBI taxonomy): Eukaryota > Metazoa > Chordata > Mammalia > Scandentia > Tupaiidae > Tupaia > Tupaia tana. The sequence continues at coordinate 28,338,604 of JAKSZU010000009.1, forward strand.
AATATTTTAAGTATGAATAAATGAATGCTTATAGAATGATGTAAAAGGACTAACGAAGAAAAGTATAAATTAGTGATAGACAAGAGAGATAGTATCTGAGGGAACAAGGTCCTCAAGAGAGCCTTCAAGGATGGGATCTACAATAAGTCCTTGCTTAAGAGTCTATTCTATGGGCTCCAAGATCCAAACTCTTAAGCAAGGACTTTTATTAGCCCTGTTTTGTTCAGTTGCCTGCTTCTGGATCAATCAGTCATGGCCAGAAGTAGAATCTGATTGATATAGGTCGGGTAAGATGTTCACACATGAACTGATCAGCTGTGGCAATTTATTCCATCGTTGAACAAGACTTGGTTGGGTCCTTACAGTGTTCCAAATCTTGTTCTAGGTTTTGGGGATACAGTGGTGAAAAACACAGACATGGTCCCTACTTTTGCCCGGTTACGCTCTTATAAAGAGAGACGCATAATAGACAGTATACTTCTGCTATTAATATATTTTTGAGAGGGTAAAATAGGTTTATAATAGTGAGTACCTGGTGATAGAGCCCATTCAGACTGAATGGAGAGAGAAGACTGAATAGCTGATACCTGGATCACAAGAAGAAGTCAGCTATTTGAAAATCTAGATGATCATTTATGTAGAAGGAAGAACAAATACAAAAACCCTGAGTGGGGAAATTACCTTGGCATATTTAATTAGTAGAAAGAAGGCCATCATGGCACTGTATCTTAGTGAGTGAAGGGGAGAGAGATTTATGAGATGAGATCAGAGAAGTAACAGGAGGTAGATCACATGGGATCCTGTTAGAAAGGTCAGTAGGATTGATTTAGTTAAACCAGGATGTTTTTATGGTAGCCATTTGTATGGATGGAAATAGGCTTAGAGAAAAGATTCTAAATACAGTAATATGAATTTCTTTACGCATTCAGGTGCAGATGTAATAAAACCTCTTAGAGGATTGGTAGGGTGGGTCAAGTAGAAAGATGAGGGAGAAGACAGAGACTAGTTGAAAACAACTGATCCAGGATTCAAGATCGCCATATGAAAGAGCTGAAGTTCAGAGGGTGGCTGATAGACTATGACAATACAAAGAGGTTATTGATCTGGTGGTCTTTGCCAAGGTTAAAGTGTGGGTTTTATGGGCATAAGAATGTCCAAAAGGTAGAAGAGTAGGATATCATTGGTAGAGTGAGATTTTCTAGTCAAAGGTGTTGTCATGCCCTTTTTATTCAGATGAATTTTTATATATATATTTATTTCTATCTAACCTAAGTCCATGAATACCTTGTTAGTACACCTAGTTTCCAGGAACTTGCTCATGTGGGTTCAGAATACCCTCTCCCCCCCCCCCCATCCTTTTTAAAACTGTGATCTCTTCCATTATTAAACATTGGCTTTTTTCCCAGGGATGGCACTGAAGAAGAAAATCAATGACATATCTAGCCAGCCGGCTTGGACTGAATGGGCATTCAAATAGACTCCAAGGGCCAAGTACAGATGGTGATTTATTGTGCATACAACTTCTACAGAATGCCTTCATTTGAGCATTGATGTATATGCAATTACTCACCAGAATGCTGCAGTTTTACAATTTAGCCAGGAATCTGTGGAGAGATTATGTTCGCTAAGAAATCCACAAATGTAGTTTCCACCCTTTTCAGCAATTCTACAAACTCTCAGTACCCTTCTTCTGCATGAAGAAAAGAGATTTCAAAAATAGTTCTTCCGTTTTACCATATTTCTCACTATTGTCATCCTTACGCAATTCCCATTTCAAAACCAATTCAAATTTATTAAACCATGTTCCTCTCCTGACATGCAAGTAGATGGAGTTGCTAGAGGCAAATCATTGACTGTGTCTATTGTGAAACCTAACATTGCAGTAGTCATCCACACATATCACAGGCTTGCTCATTGTAAAGATCGTTTGTAGGCAATGTTTATGTGATACTGAAACAACCAATTGAAAGTTAAACAGTTTAAATAAACCAGGTACTTGACATCATATAAGCAGATAAAACAGTGAGGACACTTCTTAATTTTTTTCTCTTGTTGAAAACAGTTTAAATGACCAGACTGCCCTTATAATTTGAAATACTACTGTAATTGTAAGGAGATTATTACCTTTAATAGGAAAATTTCCAAGAAATCTTGCTTTCTGTCTCTGGCCAAATATTACCTCATTGCTATGCTACTTGGGGGATGGCACAATGTCCAGGCATTTATGGATCTATATTATATTTGTGTTTTATGATATGGACAATGGATTGTTCTGGTATCCAACTGGAATTAAATTATCTTTTTCTTTGTACTAACATGTATGGAATTATATTACAATGTATTTCTTTAATATTTTGCCTAGATTTCAGTGAAAAAAAATGTTAATCATCTTAATAGAAACACTTCAGACCACTCTTTAATACAGACAATACACAGTCAAGATTAATAGAAGCTATAAATAAAAAGAAGCTGTAATAGTATTGATAAAAATCAGCTCAGCAAATGAAAATGAGGACGTTCAATAACAAATAATATACTGCAATGACATAGCCCATCGAGTTGCTATATGAGGCAGCATAAATAATAGCTCTTCAAATTGTTTATGTACCTTGCAGTGTAATCAGCATCTTGGACAGTAAGCTACTAGAAGGGATAAGCAAACTTGGTTTGTATGGTGCTTAGCCTGGTACCACCTTCACATGAAATGTGAATATATGCACTCGATTCTGCATGAAAGTATTTCTCTTAATGCACTCATCATTGACAGACTGTCCGGCCCTCATTAGGGTCTTCTTTTCTTAGCTGTATTTTCTCTTTCCTTTCTGGGAGAATTTCTCTATTCACATCTTGGTGTGAATTTTATAATGGAAAAGCTACTGGTCTGTGTCTGCTGATAAGAGAGAAACACTTACATGAGCATCATATTTTTTCTGCACATTGCAATAGTCATTCTTGAAGCAATGCCAGTAAAACCTATGGACCCTGCTCTTTGTGTAGAGAATCTATATGGAAAGAACAAATATATGCCCATGAAGAAGTGTAAAGGCACTTAAATATAACTTACCAAAAAAAAAATTAGCAGATAGTTCCATTTTATTTTTAATTGGCTCCATTAACTTATGATAGCAGTGTTTCAAAATATAGATTAACACAGTCATTACTGATTCAGTATTATTATGTCATCTGTTGAATAAATGAGTGATTAAAAGGGTGAATATCTTTAGTGGTTCTTGCCAGTATTTATGGGTGAGGTGTGGTACGTAAGTGCTTAATAGTTATAATACATTTTAAGAATTAGGACTAGCTACTAAAGACCTATTTATTGTGAGTGCACCCCATGATTAACTCTGTTTCAATTTTGCACCAAAGAAAGTATAGCCCTGTAATTATTTCCACTATCAATCAGTTTATATTATGCATTCATTTAGTATTGCATCCAAGAAATATAGAAAGAAAACCTATTATGTGTCAGGTAGTGTGTTAAGTCCTGAGTGCAGTGGTGAATATATCAAATAGAGACCTTGTCTTCATTGAGCTTATGATCTATTGAAGAAGACAAATAGCAACTAATGCTGTAAATGCACCTAACAGGATGTCTTGATAGAAAATAAAAGGGGAAAACTAGGGATCTACTTAGTGCATTCAGGGAAGGTCTATCTAAAGAAGCAATCATTAAACTAAGAATGACAAGAGAGAGCTAAGTGTCTGAAAAGCTAGGTATGAGCATTCCAATCAGGGGAAGAACATCTGCTAAGTCTCTAAGGCATGAAAGAGTTTGGTATATTTTATTAACTTTAAGGAACCCTGTGTGGTTATATTAATATGTATTGCAGAAAGGAAGGAAAGGGTACTACTTGATGAAGCTGGGGAGATACAAAGAGACCAGACCTAGGGCTCTGAAGACCATGGTAAAGATTATAGACTTTTTCTTAAGAGTAATGGGAAGTGGGGCCAGCAAGTGGTGTGATGGTTAAGATACTGAACTCCCGTTTGACTGACTGCAGTTCAGTCCTGGACCCAGCAGGTCAAAACACACTGAGCATGTGTGTATGAATGCCCAAAATCTGGAGAGGAGACTGGAGGAGAAGGGCCTGCAGCATGGCCATCCTGTCTGGGGAGTGATTTCTTGCTTTCTGTCTCTCTGGTGAGCACACAGGCCTTATAGCAAAAATCTCTCTAAAATAAAGGAGTAATGGGAAGATATTGATGGGTTTAATTTGAGGTAAGACTGGGATTTATATACGTAAAGGTCCATTTGGCAGCTATTTGGATAATTGAGGGTGAATAGAAAAAATAGGAGAAATCAATTATAAAGTTATTGCAGAAATCTATTCTTGAGGTGAAGCAAGAGGGAGGAGAACTGATTTGAGATCTATTTTGGAGATATAACCTAAAGAACTTTCTGCTCAGGGTTATATTAGAGTAGAGAGAGAGAAAGAAGAATGAAGAATGAGTTAGGCTTCTTTCTGGCTGGAGAGACCGATGTATAGAAAACAGAAAAGAATGGGTTTCAGGCTTGAAATCAATAGTCCTATGTTAAACCTTTTAATTTTGAGGTACCCATGAGATATCTGAGAATATAAATAAGGAGTTGAATTTATCAGACAATGATATCACAAGTTTAGAAGTTTTTACCAGAAAAATAATCGACAAGAGTGGTTTGACTGACATGCTTTAATTAATGAATTCAGCAAACATTTGTTGAGTCTCTGCTATGTAGCAGATATTGTGCTAAGCACTAAGAATACAAAGACACAGTCACTGCCAATATAGAGTTTATTATCATCAAATTAGGAGACTGAAAGAACACATAATTAAAAATATGGTGTCATAACAATAAGAGGAACCTCTAACTCAAATAGGGGGGTAGAAGAATCAGGGGGAAATTCCTGGAAGATGTAGCATCACATCTGTTCAAAAGGAAAATGTAGCCAGGCACAGAGAAGAGAAAGACATCTCAGACATAATCCTTGTTAGAAAAAAATTGTGCTGATAATGGATATAAAATAAATCTGAAATTGAAGTTTTGTTTTTTATTTTCTTTTTTCGGAGAGGTTTTTGCTGTAGGATGTGTGCGCTCGCCTGAAAGAGAGAGACAGAGAGACAGCAAGAGAGAAATCACCCCCCAGGGGGGATGGCCATGCCGCAATCCCTTCTCCTCCATTCTCCTCTTGGGATCTTGGGCAGGCACGCACACGTGCCTGGTGTGAGTTTAAGCCACCGGGTCTGGTACTCGAACCGCAGTCGACTACATGGGAGTCCAGCAACATAGCCATTACGCTAACTGCTGATCCCTGAAATTGAAGATTTTAATGTTTCTGACCACAGAATGGTTTTACACCTATACAATGTGACTATTAACTATGTCCATAATATTAGAATCATAAAAATGAAAGAGCTATTAGGGTTCAAACGGTGAAGCCACTTGGTTTTACAGATGGAGAATTGGGCTCAGCAGGAAGTGACCTGTCCCAATCATCGATCCTACTTCAACTCTTTTGTTTTTAAATATCATACATTTTACGTCAATGCACTCTCTAAATGGTGCCTTACAACATTAATTTAATCCTCCCATTGCCCCACCTACTACCAGGGAATATTTTATTCCAGGAGAGATTGTATTCCCCTCAAGTTTCCTCAGTCATTATTTTCCCTTTAATTCACAATGAACGGTGTTAGGCAATCCTTCAGTACATGATATTGACAATTAAACAGCTTTGTGTAACACATAGGGAGACATTGAAAATACAATCTTTCAAAGCAATGATTGTAGTCACATTTCCTTTGCCTCCTAAACCATTTATAGGTGTCCATTTCTTTCTGTTGGACATATGAAAAACATTTTTAAGGAGAAAGATGAGTTGACTACTTAAAATTCAGTTTGATTTGATTGTCTCATAGCCATTTCGTTTCTATTTCTGTCCTTCTCAGACAGACTCTGGTCTGCTGCACCATTTATTCCCTGGCACCATAGTTTCTCATATGTACATACTAGGAGAAATAGCTCCTCATAAGCCATAAAAGCCATAATCAAGAAAACATAAACCATTTTCCCTTTCTTCCCTTCCCTGCAATGTCAGATATACAATCTAAATGAACTGAGAACTTTAGCAAAGAGGGCAAGTTAGGGCATGACAATAGAAGCAGTGACTTCAAGGTGGAAAGGTTTGTATAGTAGGACCTAGCGAATCTAGACCAGTCAAGAAGAACTCATCTGAATGCTTCAGTACATTAGTAAGAACTGCACCTTTATTGCTCTAAGATACATAGGCATAAGTCACTCTTGTGTAGTGCAAATCTATGCAATTTCTTTGGAGGACAATTGTGATAATATTTGCCAGAAACAAATTTGAAATACCTCAAATCTCTATTGGCTTTTAAAAAATCCATTCTTCCATCTGTTCAGCCATTAAAAAAGATATAGATAGGTATGGCTCCAAGATATGATACTGTTAATCAAAATAAATATAGAACAATCTATATCAAAACTCCAACACTTTATTGAAAATATATTACCCATACACACATACATACACAAACATGAATATGTTACACCTGATACACATATGCAATGCAACAGGCATATACAAACACATATAGGTGTGTATAGATTGGGTTGTCAGACAAGTCATGGCATATCTTTCATTACAAAAATGTGTCATGACTTTTGTGACAATCTAATACATAAGAGGTACACAAATATTGTTTAAGTTTTATTTATTTCATGAGAGAGAGAGAAAGAGAAAGGCACCCTTTATGGGGTCTCATCAAGCCATGATGCCATGCCCTGTATGTTCCAGGTTGACTCAAGATCAAAACCTCGGTCTTGCATGTAGCCCCAGCATTACCAAGCAGTATGCTATTGCCTATGCCATGTGACTGGGCCACACACATATTCTTAATTATTTCCTTTGGGGTGTAGCACTTGGGGCAGAGCTAGAAGGAAATACTACTTTTAATCCTGTATGTATTTTTGTACTTTTGGAGATGTTTCCCATATGCAGCTATTCTTTTGTATAACTAAAAATTGTGAGATGGCATGTGAAATGTTTCTGTAGAAAATACATTGTAAAAAAAAAAGCGTAAGTAATATTATGTAGCAATTGAATATATGCAGTTTAGAGTAAAATATGTGAAAATGGTTCTAAAATGCAGTGGAACTTAAATTGGCAAATATCATGAGGCCAAATAGAGAGAGAGCCTTCTGTGCTTGCTTTAATGAACACATAGGAATAATTACCAATTATTACAATGTAAATGCATGCCTTCAAAGTGCTTTTTAAAAGCTTATTTTAAATAGCTTAAGCTTTTCCTCTCCAAATTTTAATTTTGAAATTAATTTATTATATGCACATTTTTCACTAATAGTACATTTCTAACAAAGCCTATTGAAATTTTTAACAAATTCTGGATTTGTAGAACATTAATGAGGCTTTCAAACGTCTTTTTAAAATTAACAATGGATAATATCTAATCTCTTTTTTTTTAAAGTACTCATTGAAATATTAAATTAAGTCCTGAATATAAGTTGGAAAATCACTCAAAACTGCTCTAATCTAACGTGTGTATTGGTAATGTATTTTCTTGATGAGTCTTTAGACTTATTTATCCTCTTTGAACACATGGCCATGTTCTATTTGACCGGTGAGTCCAATGTTCACAATGTGGGTTGTTGAAAGAAGGGTTTCCCGGGACCAGCAGTTAGTGTAATAGCTATGTTGCTGAGCTCCAATGTAGTTGACTGCGGTTCAAGTCCTGGACCCGTGGCTTAAACTCAACACTGGGTGCGTGTGCGCGTGCGTACCCAGGATCTGAGAGGAGAAGGGAGGAGAAGGGATTGGAGCATGGGGAGTGATTTCTCGCTTTCTGTCTCTCTGGTGAGCACAAGTGCCCTGTAGCAAAAACCTCTCAAAAAAAAAAAGAAAAAAAAAAAAGAAAGAAAAGAAAAGAAAAGAAAAGAAAAGAAAAGAAAAGAAAAGAAAAGAAAAGAAAGAAAGAAAGAAAGAAAGAAGGGTTTCCTAGTTGTATTTTGTGTGCCTGTCTTCCTTTGTCTACTGACCTTTTGACCTCTTCACTGAGAGTGTGGGGATCTAAAAAACAACGGGAGATAGAAACTGGTTAATACAGCTGCCCCAGGATGAAAATATGGGAGTAGGACTCTATGAAAAGCAGAGGTTAATTTTCTCTACAACCACCACATGGATAATCAAGAGATGGAGCTATAGAGTTGGAGGATTTGGTTTTAAGATTACTCTTGGGATAATTTTAAAATAGAATTTATGATTGATTTGAATATGAATTCACCAAGAGTAGTGACTTTATTATGGAGCCTATTCAGAGGCATCTCTTGGGATTTTTTACTCTGGTACTGATTGTGATCTTAAACCTAAGTATGCAGAGATGCCTGAAATTTAATTAAGGTAAAAAATCTGTAAAAATATATATTTTTTCTGTTTGCATTATATGCAAGTTTAGAAAAAGTCCATACAAACTGTGGAGATTTATTTCACTTTTCTATCTAGGAACTTTAATTTCCACACTAATAAGAATATCTGATTCTCACACTCAAGAATAAACAGACTGATGGTGACTCATACTGAAGGTCATATTTGAATCTCATATTTCCCTTGAGTCTTAGTTACAAACATTCTTTCGGAGGCTCTTTCTAGCATTTACAAATCCTATCCATCCTCAAGGCCTAGCTCAAGTCACCCCTCTTTGATAAAGTCTTCCTTCAGGACTTTCGACTTCTGCATATATTACTCTCTGCCTCCTGTGAACTGCTACAGTGGTTATTGTCGGACACTCACAGTCTTGCAGTTGACTATTTACTGGCTTAAGTATTTGTTGTAAAGTTTGTTTCTCCCAATGAAATGGTAAGTTCCTTAAGAATAGCACTTGCAAATACTTTTAATTATATTGATATAGCACTCTCTTGAATTCCTTATAATACCTAACAGAGAGTACCTAGTGGCACTCAAAAATATTGGATTTTTTTAGTCTTTTTTAGGATTATACATGAGTTCCATTTAAAATTCCTTCTATCTCACTATTTCCATTGCCTCAATTAGTTCAGTCCTTTACTATATCATCTTTTTTTTACAAGGCAGGACAAAATATTGCCACTGATACTGAACTCTAGTTTGGCTTATCTGCTGGCGGCAGGCTTTCCTGTAGGGCATTGTGAGCGTTTACAAAGCTAGTATAGCTAATCTGTTACAGAGCTATCGTGCCCTTTTGGTCTGATTTATTTTCATGGGGCTGCAGTATTCTCTGGGTTACTGTGGAAGCTTAGAATTCGACTTTCGCAAGCATCAGTGATCAGTTAGGAAGTTTGTAGAACTAAAAATGATGCCATGTTAAAAAGTGATTATCTGGGACCAGCAGATGGCGTAATGCTTATGTTCCTAGACTCCCACTGTAGTCAACTGCAGTTCAAGTCCTGGACCCAGCAGCCTGAATCTCACTCTGGGTGTGCGCCTAAAATCCAGAGAGGAGAATGGAGGAGAAGAGATTGGAGTGTAGCCATCCCCTCGGGGGGTTATTTCTTAGTTTCTTTCTCTCTTTCTCTGTCTCTCTGGCAAGTGCACATGCCTTATAACAAAAATCTCTCTCTACATAAATATAAATAAACAAAAGATATGTCTAATAAAAGTGATAATCCACACTTAAAGGCCAAACAATTCCTATGGGGGAGGTCGGGCCTTTTGGCAAGTCTGTGTGTACATGAGTGTGTGTGTGTGTGTGTGTGTGTGTGTGTGTGTGTGTCTGTGTTATGATGTCTTTTCTTCTCCAACTCCTACAATCTCTGTCCACCCTACCAGTCCCAGTAAGCTTCATGCCACTTGAGATAACAACACTGTAAGTAACATTTTAATACAGTCCATAATAATTTATTTTCTTTCTTTCTTCAGGGTAGACCATAGAAAATGTTTGCCTCTCTCCTCTGTTAGGTCTCAAAGGAATTCCTTTCTATCTGCCAGAAAATCAATTTGAGAGACTATGAAATTTGAAAGACTTGGGTAGAATATTATGCGGCTACTCTACAGCCATTCTTGTGAAGGAAATAACTCCAGAGGCGTCAGTGATGATATTTAAGGGTAGTAAGAGGCATCCTATCTTGCTTTTGGGCATTTTCTGCTGTTTCAGCCTCATGGTTCCTCTCCCTGAAAAGAACAGGTGTGCCTGACAGCAGGTGTGTTTGTTCTACTTTTCCTATGGCAGCTGTCACTCCCCAGGTAACTCCCTTTTCCAGGTGGTGAATTCTTACAACCCATCATCTTCTTTCCTGGCTACCATTACTTTAAAAAGAAAAAAGAGGGGGGGGGGGTTGACTGTCACAACCCTCCCTCACTGAACTTTAGATTCTGTTGAGATGTTATTGTTTATCTTTCTTTCTTTTTTTCTTTTTTTTTTTTTTTTTTTTTTGGTCCTGGTTTTGTGCTTTGGAATGATTTTTTAAAAGGGAAAATGTGTCTTCAGATGGGTCTATTTACAATTCAGACAAACTTAATGTTTTCCTTTTAAAAGGTTTCATGAAAGTCTGCAGCCTTCTTTGATTTGGATTGAGTTTTGAAGCCTTCTTCTGTGACAGCTTTGGGTTTCTCCATTTTTGCATTTTCCAGTAGATCTTGGGGTCTGTCCTCAGTCAAGACACCTGCTGCTGGGACTGCCAGTCACCACATGCTTGGCTTTTATCCTCCCTCGTTTCTATTCATAGCATGTACTTCTCATAACTCTAAAAGACTGTTTGATGCCCCCACATTGTTTAATATCTACATGATTAAAGCAGCTGAGAGAATTAGCACGTGTTCGAAGCCTAAGGAAAAATTCAGTCTAAAAGAAATTGTATCGCAGGCCCAGATCGTTTTTAATAAGCTCTGCTGCTCAATCTTACCAATTCCTCTGCTGGGCTCCTTTGGGTATTTTGTAGGTATTTGAGGGTTAGCTTTAAAAGGATTCTTTCAGGCATGCGTTTGACTCTCAGTATAACATTTACTGAGCCCCTACAGTGTGCAGGACCCTGACAGTGGTCCCATGGTGAGGTACAAAAGAAACACTCATTCCATTCCAACGCTTGAGGAATCAAATGATCCAGAGCTTAGGACGGAGTGAGAGAGACAAAGTGCATGTATATAAAAGACCTGGGTGGATGATGAAGGCCTCAGCTGAATAGGTGTGACATGAGTACATAAGGGGAGCATGAAATGAGTGTGTGATCGCAGTGAGGAGGTAGACATCTTTAGTGAGAGCCTCAGAGTTGTGAATGATGTGAGCTCAAGAGCTTTTATCCTGAAGGCCATTAAGGAGTTCAAGAAGGCAATGCATAGTGCAGAAAACAAGTTTGTATTCTGATTAAGTCATATGGCAATAATAATAACTGCTACTATTTATTGAATTTTTACAATAAATTCAACACAAAAAGAATGGAACAATAGGGGAACAAGAAAATATGAGCTATAAAGAAATACTTTCTGGAAGTTTCAAATGTATAACCATGGGCTGTAGTTTGGGAGGTTGGTGAAGCATTTGCTTGTCTGTGTGTGTGTATATGTGTGTGAGAGAGAGATAGAGAGACAGAGAAAGACTTAGAGAATAGGGAAGGGTCTGGAAATTAGAAGCTATGATACGTGTTGATAGTAATTGAAGGGAGAAAAAGAGTACACGAAAAGAGAGGCTGTGTTCTGTGAGGATTCAGAGTTCAGGATCTTGAAATTAAATTCTTTATTTCTGAATACATTCTTTACGGAAACCTTGGGCTTATTTTGCTCAAACATAATAAAATAGAACACTTAACTGAAAGTAGAGTTTTCACAGAAAATAGAATTCTTTGAAAATGTAAATTTTCTGCTCTCTGAGTATGTCCAATTTTTCCACAAATTTGTAATTCATGGTAATTCTAAGGCATAGTCTATTGGACATTAGAATGCTAAAGCTATGTCAGAAAACAAAGTAGGTAGAGATTTACCGTGAATTATTGAAGAGACTCACATCATCACATTAGCGCATGCCTTAACTGTATTATGACAGTGGAAAACCTGCCATAAGAGCCTCCTGGAGCACCAAGAAATATGCCCGAGGTCCCTTTCCTGCAGGTGAATTCTCTAGTGGCAGTTACCGCAATTTGTGCCAGAGGCTTACTCTTATGCAGACATAATCTCTGGCAGAATTTTCTCAGCCTCTGTTGACAGAACTGACAGTGTACATAAGCCCAGGCTACTAGGAAACATCAGCAATCAGTTAGCAGTCAGCAAATATTTATTATGTCTTAACCATGTGCCTAGCACTAAGTTAGAAACAGGGGGATATCAGAAAAGAGGCATAAACAACCCTCTCAGGTACTTTACTGGATTGACATACTTAAATAGTGACAGGGCTATATTTAATCAAATACCACACTAGGGGTGGGGGTGACTATTTTAGGATACTAGAAAAGGGATGGATCAATTACAGCAATAGATTGGGTACATCTTCATAAAGGAATTAGAACCTCTCTTATAATTTGAAAAATAGTTGGGATTTAAAGCAGCAGAATGAGGAAAAACAAACTATTCAAATTGAGAACAGTTCAGAGGAGGGCAAAGAAGAAAATGGTATAACAAGGAGACTAGATTGATTGGCATGAAATATGTGTTAGAGATGAATAGAAAACATGTTAGGTAGGGCCAGATTGTCATAGGACCTTGAAAACCAGGTCTGATTTCTTGAATTGAATATATTAAGAAATGGAGTACCTTTGACAGATGCAAGATAGGAGTATAACATGATCATTGAGGAGGAAATTTAAGAAAATTAATGTGGTACTGATGTACTGGATGTACTGGAGAAGGAAGAAGAAGATATACAGATATTACCATAGCTATAGAAGTAGAATATATTTGACTTTAATCTCACTTTCCGAAGAAGTCATGCAAGCCATTCCCAACGAAACCATTGTTAGAATCAGGGTCCAAGGCTGGAGACTTGCCTCAGTGGAGAAAAATCTCCTTCTCTCTAAATTTGATTGGATCTATATAGATTTTTTTTTTTCTGAGAGGTTTTTGCTATAGGGTGCGTGTGCTCGCCAGACAGACAGAGAAAGACAGAGAGACAAAAAGCGAGAAATCACCCCCCAGGGGGGATGGTCACACCGCAATCCCTACTCCTCCATTCTCCTCTCGGGATCTTGGGCACGCACGCACACGCGCCCAGCGTGAGTTTTAAGCCACCAGGTCCAGGACGCAAACCACGGTCGACTACGTGGGAGTCCAGTGACATAGCCATTACGCTAACTGCTGGTTCCCTATATAGATTTTTTTAAGGAACTTCTGTTCTTTTTATGAGACCAACCTCTTGAATTTTCTTCATCTAAGGCTGGTGGGATATTTTGGAAACTCCCGTTGTAGGAGGAACAACATCTGTAAATAAGAGGAAAAAATAAGCAAACTAAAATAGCTTAGATGGATGGCCCAAAATCCAAGATGTAGCTGAAAATAGGACACACATGTGCCATCCCAAATAAAGACACACTAGAAGGAGAAGATAGGCAACACAGAGAACTGAGGACATGAACCAAGTTTCATCTGGATTATACATAAAAATGCTGGCTTTTTTTTCAGCTCTGATTCATCCACTTGGGTATTTTCCTGCCAAACTTTGTAGGATTTCTGGTCAGATTTTTATCATCATTAAAGGGTAATGGATCGCTAGATTTGGGGGAAGAAAATACTTTTTTTTAAAGAAGTTACAGATATGGTTTATTTTCTGTTGATGAGGATGTGTATAGTATTCTCAACTGGGCTGGACTGAGGTGTACATCATGCTTAGTAAAGTCTCTTTACAATATAAATGATGTATAGTAATTGAATGTGTGAATAATAATACTAATAATAAAGAAAAAAAAGAAGTTGCAGATTAAGAGACAGGAAAGTGGGCCAGTAGCTGATGTGGTGGTTAAGGCCGCTGGACTCCTACATGGCTGACATGATTTGAGTCCCAGACCTGGCAGCTTTCTCTCTCTCTCTCTTTCTCTCACTCTTGCTCTGTCCCTCTCTGATCAAATTAAAATAAATAAAATTTTTAAAAAAGAGACAAGAAAGTTATTTTTCCAATGAAATCATTTTAAATATAATTGTTTTCAAAAACTGGTTAACTAACACTATAAAGGAGAAGAAAGTCAAATGTATCTTTATTTTTTTTTGTCTTTTGCTGTCCTCAGTTTCTCCCTACAGTGTGATTTCTTCCTTTTAGATCAGTGGTTTAACCCTGGCTATTTGTTAGAATGCTTACAAGACCTATGAAAAAGTCTTCTGTGGATACTTTACCCTAGATTAAGTTAAATTTTGGTATTATTCAAAACTCCCTGGAGGTTTTTAATAGATAGGCTGAGTTGATGGGGGCCAGCAGTTGGTGTAATGGCTGTCGCTGGACTCCCATGTAGTTGACCGCAGTTTGAGTCCTAGACCCAGTGGCATAAACTCACACCGGGCGCGTGTGCGTGCATGCCCAAGATCCCGAGAGGAGAATGGAGGCGAAGGGATTGAGCCCCCTGGGGGGTGATTTCTTGCTTGCTGTTTCTATGTCTCTCTCTGTCCTTCTGGCGAGCACACATAGCACCAGCATCTTTCTATCTTCCCTAATACAGTCCCTTGAGGCATAACATTTTCTGCAAGGGACATATATTTTAGCTAAACTAAAAATTAATATTATACTGATGACTGAAGAATCTTGAGGACAGGTCCTTAGTGTGCTCATTTTTGTATCATTCATGGGCCTATGGCTAGTAAAGTTTGTTGAATTAATACTAAGTAGAGGGGCCAGCAGATGGCATAGTGGTTATGTTACTGAACTCCCACATGGCCCATCGCAGTTCGAATGCTGGACCTAGTAACTTGAAAAATCACACCTGGTGCCTGTGGCTGCGTGCCAAAGACCCCAGGAGGAGAATGGAGAAGAAGGAATTGTGGCATGGCCATCCCCCCAGGGGGTGATTTCTTACTTTCCCTATCACTGTCTCTCTCTTGCTCTCTCTCTCTCTCTCTCTCTCTCTCTCTCTGGCAAGCACATGTGCCCTATGGCAAAAGCCTCTTAAAAAAATACCAAGAAGAAATGTAACTAGGTAACTAGGATTGGAAATAGGACCTGGGACAGGTGATTATTTATGTTAGGGGTAAAGAGAAGGAAAAATCCAGATTGTAGGATACAGTAGTTGTGGCAATAGTGGCCAAGTCTTAGATAAATCCTGTAAATGTAAAATACCACCTTAGAACTGAGGTTTACTACTAGGTCTTTTGATTATTCATAAGTAACCTTAGGTCAGTTGCTGATCACTACATGTCTCTGACAACTATGTAAAATCAGGAAAATAGGTTGAGCCCCATCTACCTCATGGAGCTGATGTGAAATGCAATGGAAGTGTGTAGTTATGAATGTGCATTTGGCAGCATTTTAAAGTATGATATGCTAGGTATGTGTAAAGTCGTTGCTATGATTCATAAAGTAAATAGTCTTTTAGTCAATTGTCTTTTTCATCCAAATGAAAAACCTAGAAGAGGGATCAGCAGGTAGTGCAGTGGTTAAGGTGCTGGACTCCTAAATGGCCAACCGCGGTTTGAGTCTCTGACCTGGCAACTTGAAAAGTCATATCAGGCACGTGTGCATGCATGCCCAAAATTCTGAGAGGAGAATAGAGGACAAGGAATTGAAGCTTGTACATCCCTCCTGAGGGATGATTTCTCACTTTCTTTCTCACTGTCTCACTGTCTGTCTGTCTGCCTTTCTTTGTGTCTCTCTGGCAAGCTCGTGCATCCTATAGCAAAAACCTTAGAAGAAAAAAAAGAACAAAAAAACCTACAAGAAACAGTAGAGTACTACAGGTGCCTGTAACTATCAAATTCAGTAGAACTGTAAAGAATAGGCTACCTTTGAAAGGCTCTTCAAATACCTCAAAGCTTGCGTTCTCCATAAACCCAAAAGAAGTGTTTATCCATATAGAAAATTGCATAATTTTGACAGATTTTAATAATGCAAGGACAATAATCATAGAGAGGGAACTTAATGTGAATTTGGGTTCCAGATATAGCATTGCTTATTTGTCTTTTACCTTCCTCAGCTATCAAAGATTTGATTTTCAAACGGATAACATACATATATATATGTACTTGCATTTATTCATTTATTACAGGGACAGAGTCAAGGTATTATTATTCATTGAAATCATTAATCTATCCAGTATATATATATATTTTTTCTTTTCTTTAAATTTATTTTTTACATTAATTCACTATACATCATTACAGCATACAAAATGAATTTTCCATCCAGAATACACTGTATATTGGCTCAATCAAACACATCAACATATGTGTTATCAAGAAATAATTTTCCATTAATGTCTTGTATATATTTATTTATTTTTTGCCATCCTTGATTCCCTATCCCTCACCCTCTGCCATGTCCCACCCTCCTCCCACATTGTCTCTGGTGGCGCCCGCCCTATGGCAAAAACCTATGGAGACTGGAAGATTGCAGCATTGAGTCCAGTATATATATTGAACAAGTATTATGTGTCTCAGTATTTTTAGAGCTGGGACTATAGCAATGAAAAGAAATAGAGACATTGCCTACCATCACAACAATTTACATTCTAGTAAGAAGTAAGGCAGAATATACTGGGTTGTCAGAAAAGTCATGACACATTTTTCTATGCTTTTCTATACAAACATGCATCATGCATCTTCTGACGACCCTATAGTTCCAGATACAGAGAATTACTTTTGGAAAACTAGAGTAGGAACACAGAGTGGTAGAAAGAGACAAAAAAAAAAATAGATTTCTTATTCACCAAGATAAACCTGGACAGATATATATCATCATCAAAGGTATTACTATCTTCATTTTACAGAGAGGGAAACTGAGACTCAGAGAATTTTTTAAATGTGCTAAGTATTACCTAGCGGTTATGTAACAGAGTTAGAATTAGACCTCAGATCTGCCTAAGTTCAAATCCCATGTTCTTTCTACTATGTATGGCCAGTACTTAAGTGATTTAATGTTTCCATGTTTCTTTCTATGAAATAAGAGTTTGATTTGAGCTTAGATTTAAATCTGGGACCTGTACCCTACATGTTCCACAGACATGAAATTTAGATAATAACATTTTTAAAACTGAATTCATTATCAGCATGCAAAGGTAAGAGTTTTCATGTAAAGTGATTGATTTCCAACTTGTCTCAATGTACTGAAAGGTCTAGCGACCTTTCTCACATGTAATAACCAATTGAAGCTGACCAGCATCACCCCTCTTAGACTGAACATGCATTCTCTGGGTCTCCACAGCCCCCACCAATCCATGTTGTCACATCTCACCCATCTCACTCATTTACATTAGGTACATGGCCCATGTAGAACTTTGAATTTGTGACCTGCTGGACCAGATAGTCTAAAAACCCCCTTTTAGTTCCAAAGTTATGATTCAATGCTAAAAATTCAGACTTGGTTATAAGCTTTTTAACTATTCATTTAACAGCCTTAGCTAGATTTAAAGCCATTTTCTTCCTTCATTTGTTTCCCGCTTTATTTTTTATGGTTTAGCAACCATGTAAGTGATAATCAAGACGGCACACTAACTTCTTTTTTTTTTTTTCGTTTTAAAAGATGATCCAGTGCAACACACAACACACACACACACACACACACACACACACACTTTTGAATATTTATGGAGGAAAAAAGAAACATGTTAAACATGTTCGAAGTCTCAAGTATGCGTATAAAACATAAGCAGCATAATTAACAAGTAATTCATAATGGCAGTTAAATTCTGCTAACGTGGAAACATGGAAGCCAGTTTAGAAGTCCATGTTTTAGTTAAGTCTATAATTCACCATAGCTTTTAAAATCTAAGTAATTTATTAACCTAATATAGATTAGAAGAGAAAATCCGGTCATAATACTGAAGGGGGTGTAGGAAAAGATCTCTCTCATGAAAATCATTCAAAGTATAATTATTCTTAAGCACAACATTATTAAAATGTATTTCTATAATATAAAAGTTTTTATTAGTATTCTGTGATATAAGGTGCCCTGTGCAGCATTATGTTAAATTCTTTCTTTCCATATTTATGTTTTATAGAGTTGATTTTATAACAATAAACCATGGAATCTCTGTTAGACTCAGAGTGAATTACAGTTGTTTAATGGTGTGGGTCCAAGTTGTTTTGTCAGCTCATAAGCCCAATTATCTGTTCGTGTGGTTGCCCTAGAGCTGCCCTGAGGCACAATAACCTCTGTGACCAGGATATCTAGTTTGTTTGGTGGTTCATACTCTGTTGTTACTCGTTTGATTTCACACAGGTTGAGTATGAACCTTCTTACGTTGTGCACAATGAAGTGTGGCATGGGGATCACATTTTAGCCTCAGTCCAAACAACTCACTAAGTAGCCTGTCACAGTGCCTAGAATCCCCAGCCTCCAAGAGTCATTTCTTTGTGTTAAAGTATTGTCTCTTACTGGAAAGCAAAACCACTTTAAGAAAGTTAAGCCATTGGCCCACTTAAAAATAGTATTGGCTTTATTAATAGCATGGAATTGTTCATTGATTTACATACCAAAATGTCACTGTCCCTGAGTAAACTGGACACAGAACAGGTCATTCTTAAGGGAGGCAGATAGGAAAATTGAATATAAGTATAAGGTATTTGCCAGGAAGGTCTAGAGTAAAGAGCCTTGAGCAGCACATCCTTGCTTAGCAGAGAAGTTGAGAATGAAGGAAAAGAGGGAACCAGCAGTTAGCGTAATGGCTATGTCGCTGGACTCCCACGTAGTCGACTGTGGTTCGCGTCCCAGACCCGGTGGCTTAAAACTCACGCTGGGCGCGTGTGTGTGCATGCCCAAGATCCCGAGAGGAGAAAGGAGGAGAAGGGATTGCGGTGTGACCATCCCCCCTGGGAGGTGATTTCTCGCTTTCTGTCTCTCTGTCTCTCTCTGTCTGTCTGGCGAGCGCACGTGCCCTATAGCAAAAACCTCTCCAA
Source organism: Tupaia tana (assembly GCA_026018925.1). Classification (NCBI taxonomy): domain Eukaryota; kingdom Metazoa; phylum Chordata; class Mammalia; order Scandentia; family Tupaiidae; genus Tupaia; species Tupaia tana. The sequence goes on from JAKSZU010000009.1 coordinate 28,357,614, forward strand.
AAAAAAAAAAAAAAAAAAGAGAGAATGAAGGAAAAGAACAGTGAGAAAGAGGAGGTAAAAATAAAATAGTTAAATTTAACCCATTTCTTGCCACTCCTTCCCTGTTGCAGACACTCACATTACTGCTTATAAAAGAATTGTAAGATTTCAATTTGGTGCTTGGGGAATGGGGAATTATGTCTGAAAGATTTATTAATTTAGACTGAAATATAAAATAAAGATATCAATAAATCTGCAAATTGTTGAGAAGAGGCAGATAAGGAAGAGAAAGTCAATTCAAAAATTCAATAAGGAAATGGAAAGAAGAATAAGTAACAGAAGTGTTCATTTCCCTTTTTAAAAAATTGACTTTCCCCATTATCCATCCGCCACCTCCAGTAATTTGGAAACATACTGTTACCTACATCTTACAATAGCATACAAGGGGACTTCAAAAAGTTCATGAAGAAAATGGAATTAAAGTCTGAATTAATTTTTAGTACAGAAAATGTTGAAATCCATGCATAATCTTCTCATAATATATGCTTTTCATGAACTTTTTGAAGACCCCTTTTATTAGTTTTCTGTTGATGCTGTTACAAATTACCATAAATTTACTGGCTTAAAACAATACAAGTATATTACCTTATGGTTCTAGAAGTCAAAAGTTTGAAATTAATATCATTGGACTAAACTCAAAGTGTCAGCTGGTCTGTGTTTCTTTCTGAAGATTCTAGAGAAGAATTTTTCCTTGTGTTTTCCAGCTTCTAGAGACAGTCCATATTACTTGGCTCATGGCCCCTCCTTAACCTCAAAGCCAGTGATTTTGCAAGGATATTTTTTAAGAGTTGTGGAAAAATAGAATTTAAGTGTGAGTTCATTTTAGTGCAAACAATTCTTTCTTTTTTTTTTTTTTTTTTGGAGAGGTTTTTGCTATAGGGTGCGTGCGCTCGCCAGACAGACAGAGAGAGACAGAGAGACAGAAAGTGAGAAATCACCCCCCAGGGGGGATGGTCACGCCGCAATCCCTTCTCCTCCATTCTCCTCTCGGGATCTTGGGCACGCACGCACACGCGCCCGGTGTGAGTTTAAGCCACCGGGTTTGGGACGCGAACCGCGGTCGACTACGTGGGAGTCCAGTGACATAGCCATTACGCTAACTGCTGGTCCCAGTGCAAACAATTCTTGAAATTCATGCACACATAGTTTTTTATGAAAGGCATTTTCCATTAACTTTTGAAGACTTCTCATACATCTCTTTGTATCTTCTTTACATTTTATCTCCTCTGACTTTTTTTAAAAAGAATTATTTTATTTAACTTTATTTATTTATTTATTTATTTATTTATTTTTAATTTGACCAGAGAGGGACAGAGTGAGAGAAAGAGAGAGAGAGAGGGAAGTGACAAAGCAAGCCACCTGGTCTGGGACTCAAATCTCGGTCAGCCATCCGGCAGTCCAGCGCCCTTAACCACCATGCCACTTGCTGGCTCCTTTCCTCTGACCTTTTTCCTTTTTTTTTTTTTTTTTTTTTTTTTTGGGAGAGGTTTTTGCTATAGGGCACATGCACTAGCCAGAAAGACAGAGAGAGACAGAGAGGCACAAAGCAAGAAATCACCCTCCCCCTAGGAGGAGTGGCCATGCCACAATCCCTTCTCCTCCAGTCTTCTCTTGGGATCTTGGGCACGCATGCACACGCGCCCAGCATGAGTTTAAGTCACTGGATCCAGGACTTGAACTGTGGTTGACTACATGGGAGTCCAGCAACATAACCATTATGACAACCGCTGGCACCATGACTATTTTCTGATTTAGTGTTGTACATCTTTTTAAGAATTATTTATTTATTATTATTTTTCAATTTTGACTAAAGAGAGACACAGAGAGAGAGAGAGAAGACAGAGAGAGAGAGAGAGAGAGAGAGAGAGAGAGAGAGAGAGCTGGGCGCCAGGTCCATGACCTGGACCACAGTCAGCCATGTGTGGGAGTCCAGCACCCTTAATCACCACACCACCTGCTGATCTCTAGTCTTCTAATTTTAAAGACCCTTGTGATTACCCAGGTGTACTAATATGATCCAAAATATGTCTCCCTATTTTAACCTTAATTCCCCTTTGCCATATAGCATAAAATATTCAAATGCCATGGAGATTAGGATATTGGCATCTTTAGGGGTGTTATTCTGCCTACCACAAATACAACAAACATAAATTGCTACACTATTGTGTTTGATACAAAATGTTAATGAAGTGATGCAAACATTAAACAAATTGATGCAAATATTTCAATATAAAGGAATGAACAAAAATATACCAGTAAATTGTCAATAGAGTAAAGAAAGGATAGCAATATTAGATAAATTGGCACTTAAAATCTAAAGCACTAAAATATAAACTAGAGGGCTTCACTCATAAACAAATATTTATTGTAGGTAACTATTTGGGATAAGACAAAGGATTTGAATAATATAATTATAAAAACTGACCTAATATTTAGACAAATATGTAGAATTATGTACTGTAATGCAAAAGAATAAGCATTTATATTTGTGCCCTGGGACCATTTACTAAAGATGATCATGTACTTTGCTACAAGAAAAACTTTAATTCTCAAGTGCAGAACTGTCAGTTCATTTTCTGTGATAAGAATTATATAAAGCTAGAAACAAACAATTAAAGGATGATTAAAAAATAAACAAAAAATTGGAGCTGTAAAATACTTTTCATAAATAATTTTTGAATCAAAGAGGAAATCAAAACAAATTTAAAATGCTTAAAAATAAAGAAAAATGAGATTACATTATAAAAAGTCTAGGGATATAGCAAAAAAATATACAAAGCAAAATTTATAGCATTAAGTGAATATAAAGAAATATTGAGAAAAGGATGACCAGTAAGGTGGTATGGTGGTATGGTGTTTAAAGCAGCTAGTTCTCACATGGCCAACTGTAGATTGAGTCCCAGATCCAGTGGCTTGAAAAACAAGTGAGGCACATGTGTGTGCATGACCAAAACCCAAGAAGAGCGGAGAAGGGATTGCAGTGTGACCATCCCGCTCCCCTCACGGGGAGAGGTGCTTTCTCACTTTTCCTCTCTCTCTTTCTCTGTTTCTCTTCAGCATGCATATGTATCCTATAACTAAATAAATAAATAAAGCCATGTAGTGGGGCAGTGGGCAAACATGATCTATGAGGCAATCCCACATAGGAAGAGTCCACATTGAAGTCCAGACGCCTGTCTGAGTATGCCAAACATGTGTTTACTTGTGATTCAGTCTGGCTGAGTGTGGATCATGGCATTAAGCGCTTATTGGCACTTCTCGCTCTCTCTCTCTCTCTCTCTCTCTCTCTCTCTCTATTTTTCTCTCTCTGTCTCACCCATGGGTAAAATGCATAAGTAAACTTTAAAAAAGAAAAGAAATATTGAAAAAATTTATTCAACTCAGCAGAACAGAAAAAGAACACACATGCCTGTACACAAATCCCATGAGAGTAGTCATATGAAATTAATAAAGATATAAGCTAAATTTAATTACAAATTTTAATGTGGAATTAATAAGGCAGAAAGCTGGTCTAAAGACAGATATATAGAAGAAGGATACTTTGTTCTACACTGAAACATTCATTGAGAAAAAGAAAATCTTTTAAGCTTCCGGGCAAACAGGCCAAGTTGTATACAAATAAATAAATAAGACTGCTATTGGTTTTCTCATCTATGTCATGGAATCTAGAAAATGGTGGAATAGCATCTAAAAACTTCCAAGGACTGCCAACCAATCATTTTATTATATAATCAGGATATAACTTATCCATCTGGGTCAGAGATGTTTGAAGACATGCAAGAATTCAAACAGTAGATCACTTTCATTCACCAGTGAAAAACATACTTGAGGGGAAAAAATAAATAAATAAAACAACTCAAAGATCCATGAATTAGAATAGAGACCTGAAGATGAGAGAAAGAGCAATACTGGGCAGTGAATCTGGCTCTCTGGAAAAGTCATTCAATCTAAGTGGAAAGACAGATTGCCCAGGATGAAGTGCAAACAAGTATTTAAACAGAAAGTGTATTTTATAAGGGAAATGTATTGGGTCATTGGGAAAGTTATGACATATTTTTCTATGTTTTTCTATGTAAAAATGCATCATGACTTTCCCCATGACCCAACAGTAAAATTCTGGAACAGAGCTGTCCAATAGAAATATAATGCAAGCCATGTATATCATTTAAAATTTTTCTAGCAGCCACATTTTAAGCAATAAAAAGCAAATAGATAAAATTAATTTACTTATATATTTTATTTAGATATCAAAATATTTCAATTTGTCATCAATAAAAATTTTTTAAGGCTTTTGCCATACTGTGTGTGTTCTCACCAGAGAGGAACAGAGAGAGACGGTGAGAGGGAAAGTTAGAAATCACCCTCCAAGGAGGGGGGCGGTGGCCATGCCACAATCCCTTCTCCATTTTCTTTCTGGGATTTTGGGCATGCACCCACACATGCACAGAGTGATTTTTAAGCTACCAGGTCTAGGACTCGAACTGTGGTCAGCCATGTGTGAGTCTAGCAACTTAACCACTACACCACCTGCTGGCCCCTCAATATAAAATTATTAATGAGATCTTTTGCACCCTTCATGTGTGCTAACTTTTAAAAATCTCACATCTATTTTGTACTTGTATCACATTTCAGTTCAGACTAGCCACATGTCAGGTGCTCAGTATGCACATGGAGCTAGCAGTTACCATATTGGACTGTACAAGCTTATAATTAAATGAACTAAAGTTGCTCAACAAAACATAGATAGGAAGTGAAAAAGAGGGAAGTAACAAGACCCAGAAGATCTCATGGGGTCAGGAAAAAAGCCAGAAGGATGACAAATCCAGCATTGTTTGTAGTGTTAGCAATGACAACAGAAGGAAACAACCTGGATATCCAACAATATGGTATTAGCTATATAATAGACAACACATTTATAAGATAGAATATTTCCAGATATTTAAAGAATGAATTACAAGCACATTCTATCCTAAATGAACATGAGTATTATATTGTTATGTAAAATAAATAAGTGTGGTGTAATACATAAAATATTCCATTTTCATTAAAAATAAGGGGACAATTTCTTTACATGTGTCTACTATATATTTTTATGGTTCTAGAGAAAGATATGGAAAGGTACTCACTTTGTAATGAATACAAGTTGCTTTGTGAAAAGAATGGGAGAAGCACAGAGACCGTTTGTTTGTTTATAATTGCCAGAGGGTATGTGGACTTTTGAGAGATTCAAAGAGAGGGAGAAAGCACTTCCCAATGGGACATGGTCACACTGTATTATTTGAATTGTTTAAGGAAGATATTTTTGTTGAGGAGATTTTTGTAATATCTAAAATATCTTGTATAGTATAAATGAGTGTGAGAAGGACCAGCAGATGGCGTAATAGTTATGTTGCTGGACTCCCACGTAGTCCACTGCGATTCGAGTCCCAGACCCAGCAACTTGAAACTCATGCTGGGCACATGTACGTGTGTGCCCAAAAATCCCTAGAGAATGGAGGAAAAGGGATTACAACATGGCCATCTCCCCTGGGGGATGATTTCTCACATTCTGTCTCTCTGTCTATTTTTGTCTCTCTAGTGAGTGTACATGCCCTATAGCAAAAATTTCACTAAAAAGAAAGAAAGAGAGAGAGAGAGAGAGAGAGAGAGAGAGAACAAAGGAGGAATAAACAGCAGTAGCCTTTGATATGTGCAAAAGATTCAGTCTTTGTTTTTAATTTTTAAAATTTATTTCTTTTTTTGTATATACATTCAATCGCATTGTTTAGCTTACAATGTGAGCATTTCAATATGTGAACATTTCTCCCCAGTCCCATTGATCAAAATATCTTCAACCGATAACACCACACTTCCACATCCCGTCAATGTTCTACCTCCGTATCCCTTATCCCTTGATGCAGTCAGACAAAGCCTGAGTTAATAGCATTTTGTGGAAGCTAATAAAGGGGAGTGGGATTAACAGTGAGGAGAGGTGAAGTCTTATTTGTTTAAAACATAATCTTGTTATGTAGATGGCATTCTTAAGTGAAATATAAAACCCAGAACCCATAAAGAATTTAAAAACAGGCAGATTTGACAATATAGAAATCGAGCACCCATAAACAACAGTAAGGGAAAAGCAATAGGTTTGAACATAATATTTGGTACATACAAAATAAAATTTATATGGGTAGCACATTCCATGTAGAAGTGAAAGACTTATGTATTAACAATGACATATAAAAGATGTTCAGGTAAAAAGAATATAAATATAAATGCATGTAAATAAAATGTAAATAAAAATGAAATAACTTTTTTGAACAATTCTATTTTTCAGTTTATTTATTTTCTTCATAGTAGAGAGAAAGAGAGAGAAACAGGTACCTTCAACAAGGTCTTCATACTACAATACTAACCCCATCCCTACAGCCAGCCAGATCAAGTAGATGCAGAATGAGAACCTGGAGCCTTCCCATGGGGCTTCCAGCACCACACAGAAGGGTCCCTACCATCCGTGCCACTGTGGCTGGGCTTTTTATTCTCCTTCTAATTAAACAAAGGGAAAAAATGATAATTGATACAATCTACTCTTGGTAGATTTGAGGACTAACACTCAGGCACACTGTTGATGGGGATGCAAATTAGAACAGTCTTTTATAGAATTATTTGTGAGAATCTAACAAAACTTAAAAAGCATACACACTATTGACCCAGTATCAGAAATATTATAGCACTTCAAAAGGTTAGTGGAAAATAGAATTAATGTCCAAGTTTATTTTAGTACAAAAAATTGAAATCCATGTAGTTTTTTCATAATCAATATTTTTCATAAGCTTTTTGAAAATCAGTTGTAGCTACAAGGATAATCATTGAACATTGCCTGTAATAGTAAATACTTGGAAACAAGCTAAATGTGTGGATCTGTTTAAACAAATTATGATATCTTAGACAATGGACTTCCTTGCAAATGTTAAAAAGGATGAAGAAGAGCTATATATTCTGATGTGGGAAAAGATCCATGATACAGTATTGAGAGAAAAATTGTCAAACAATATGTATAACACAATTTCAGTCTTCTAGAAACACACAAAAATGTATTTGTGTTTGTGTATATATATATGTGTGTGTGAGAGAGTGTGTGTGTGTGTGTGTGTGTTTTCTCATTTTTCAAATAATACATTAAAAAGAATGAAAGCATAGTATATTTTCAGTCAAGGCAATGCTTAGGAAATGAGGAATTTTAGTTAATTTACATTTTGGCTAATTCAGAGTTAACTAATTTTTAAAACTTCAATCTGATTATTGAAATTTTTTCAGTGCTTTTTTTCTTTATTATTATTATTATTACTTATACAGTCAATTGCTATACATAATTTATATTATAAAGAGACTTTACCCAGCCTGATGATATACACCTCAGTTCAACCTAGTTGAGAATACTGTACACATCCTCATCAACAGATAATAAACCATATCTATGAAGTAATAATTACATGTCTTTTTTTTTTTCAATTACAGTGAAATGACAACCCACAGAATGGGAGAAAAAAAATTTCACATTATTCCTCAGACAAGGGATTGATAACCAGAAAATCCTTTAAAAATAACTCCTTTTCTATGTGTGTGACATCTACCTGTGTGACATTTTTGAACCTTCCATTTTGACTGTTGATCTTGAGTGACTTAAGTTCGTCATTCTAAATTATCAGTTCTGTCTGCCTTATACTCTAATAATAGTGACACCTGCTACATTTGTAGAGCCAGAATTCAAACCAAGGTCTCTCTGATGCCAAGATTTTGTCACTATTGAAAAACTCCTTGTAGCAACTTTCATTGATTAAATCCCTGAAATAAAAGTGTTCCTTGTTCATTTCCTTTTTTCTTCACGGTAAAAGGCTAGAGGAAAAAAAACTCACTTAATTGAAAATTTTGATCTGTTAATGACAACAATTAAAGTTCTATGTATTCATCACCTAGCTTAAGCAATAAAACATTACCAATACCCTTTTGCCCCCTAACATAATCTTTTCAGATCCCAATTCTCTTCCCTCATTCCCCTACTAGTAACTATTATCCTGAAATGTGTTATCATTCTCTTGCTTTTCATTATAGTGTTATGTATGTACATGTGTACATAATAATCCCTAAATAATGTATTGTTTATTTTGCACAGTTTTATAAACATAATAATAAATAATAATAAGCAGAATTGCTTTCTTTTCTTTCTTTCTTTCTCTCTCTCTCTCTCCCTCTCTCTCTTCCTTTTTAGAAATTTTGCTACAGGGCGCATGCTCTCCTTGGAGATAAAGAGAGACAAAAAGTGAGAAATCACCCCCTGGGAGGATGGCCATGCTGCAATCCCTTCTCCTCCATTCTCCTCTCAGGATCTTGGGCACGCACGCACACATGCCAGGCTTGAGTTTTAAGCTGCGAGGTCTAAGACTTGAACTGCGGTTGACTATGTCAGACAGAGTCCAGCTATGTAACCATTACACCATCTGCTGGTCCCCAAAATTGCTTTTTCTGTGCTCAATTTTTATTTTTTTATTATTAGTTTTGCTATAGGGTATGGACATTCACCAGAGAGAGTCAGAGAGTGAAGGAGAGAAAGAAAGAGAGAAAAGGCATCCCCCAGGGGTGATGGTCACACCACGATCCCTTCCCCTCCATTCTCCTCTCAGGATTTTGGACATGCACATATACACACCTGGCAGGATTTTGAAGTCTCCAGGTCCAGGACTCAAACCACATAGCTTGGTCATGTGGGATTCAGCCACCTCAACCTCCATGCCACCTGCTGGCCCATCTGTGTTCAATATTACACTAGTGAGGGTCACCCATTTAATGTGTATGAATAGTTCATTTATTTTCAAGGTTATATTGTAAAATACTTCATTGAATGACTGTAACATAATTTGTTTATCTTGTTATGTTTTTTTTGGAGAGGTTTTTGTTTTTGTTTTTGTTTTTATTGTTTGGTTTTTTTTTTTTTTTTTTTTTTTTTTTTTTTTTTTTGCTATAGGGTGCGTGCGCTCGCCAGACAGACAGAGAGAGACAGAGAGACAGAAGGTGAGAAATCACCCCCCAGGGGGGATGGCCACACCGCAATCCCTTCTCCTCCATTCTCCTCTTGGGATCTTGGGCACGCACGCACATGCACCCGGCGTGAGTTTTAAGCCACCGGGTCCAGGACACGAACTGTGGTCGACTAACGTGGGAGTCCAGTGACATAGCCATTACTCCAACTGCTGGTCCCTATCTTGTTATGTTTTTTAAAAGAATGTCATGGCACAGTTTTAAATAAATGGCAATATCATGGACATTACAAACTATTGAGTATATTCTTAGTCCTTATTAACTATCTGATCAATCTAATAGTGGGAAAAAAAAGAGCTATATCAAAGATAACCATTCAACAGAGCCAGCAGGTTGTGTGGTGGTTAAGGTGCTGGACTACCACATGGCTGACTGCAGTTTGAGTCCTAGATCTGGTGGCTTGAGAATCATGCTGGGTGTGTGTGTGTGTGTACATGCTGAAAATCCCAGGAGGAGAATGGAGGAGAAGGGACTGTGGTGTGGCCAATACCCAGGGGGTGATTTCTCACTTTTCCTCTCACTGTTTTTCTTTGTCTCTCTCTGGCGAGCACACATACCCTATGGCAAAAACCTTAAAAATAAATAAGTAAATAAAAATTATTGAAAAAAGTTATTCAATAATCAGGATCAAAATAAAAATATAGAGGACCATGAAAGTATGTGAGAGGGCCAGTTTAACTTTGGCTAAAGTAAACCCTTGAAATTAGATCATTTGAAATGAGCCTTGAAAAATAGAACTTTCAACAGGTATATATAGGGAAGTAGAACTTCCTGTGCAAATAACCATTTGAGCACCAAAATTAGCATGCAGGACAATATTCAAACAATGGCTAGCAAAAGTGTGGCTGGAGTGTAGGTAGCTGAAGGCCTGGTTTACCAAGTCTTGGTAGAAACAAATCTGTGATCAAATTCTAGCTCCTTTTTAAAATTTTTGACTGTGTTACTTAGCATGGCAGGCTACTTGACTTAACCCTGTTCTCTCATCTGTGAAATAATGACTCTCTCTCTCTGAGTCACTGCGATGATTAGATCTTTAAATGACAATTATATATTAAAGACTTAGCACAGTTTCTAGCACAAAAGAGGCACTTACTAAATATCAGTTTCCTTCTTTGCTTTAACTTGAGTATGGTCTCCCCTTTGGTTTCTAGGGAGTTTAATGGGTAGATAATGGATTGTGTATTTTTCTTAGACTTTCTCTTCAGGATGTGACATGTTTCTTTGCTTCTGTCAGAAAATTGGCTACTCTCTGGTGCAACATTTCAGTATCTGTGTGTTGTCATTTTCTTCATAATTCCTACATGCATTTCTACTTCAGAGACAGCCCAGTCTAGGATATGAAACTCAGGCCAAGGATTCTGAGTATAAAGAAGGAAGAATGCAGACAAGATTTATGTTTGCTTAACCTGAGTTAGGAAGCCAGAATCAAGAATAGGGCTTAAATTGGGGTCCAAAGCTTACAAGTGATGTGTTCCCTTTCTATTTGATTCCTAGAGACAGAGCTCATGTCAAGGGCTATTCTAAGCCTATAGATATTCTGGTTACCGTGGAAGACTGATGAGCCAATCATGACCAAGTGACTTTGTTTCACCTGATAAAGGTGAGACACTACTGACCAGTGCACAATCTATGAAGGAGCAGAAAGTTGCACAGAGAGTGAATTAATTAAATAGGAGTGTCAGAGTCAAATTATATCAGGAAGCAGTAAAATAGGGACTGACCAACTAGCAGTGCAAACATACAAAAAAGAGAGCATATTGGAGTTGAAGAGGTGAGAAGATTAAACATCTACAGGAGGAATCTGTTACAATTCAATTCAATGACTAGTTACCAGGCCATTCCTATAAGCCAATAGCTATGTCCTGTGCATAGGGAGTCAGATTTTGTAAGGCTGACCATGGTTGAGTCTCAGCCCAGTAGCTTGAGAGACATGCTGGATGCATATACATGTATGCTCAAAATCCTGATGGGATGGAGAAATTTAGGGAAAGGTATTTCAGTGTGACCATACCCTGTTTGAACAGTGCCTTCTCTTTCTCTCTTGCACTTGCACCTTCTGGAAGAAAAAAAAGTTATCAAGCACTGGGTGTGAACAAATTTCAGCTCGTTCTGTCTTTGGTCTTGGGGATATAGCCAAGGACAGTTTAACATCCGACTCGAAATAAGAAAAAAGTCTGTGAGGTTAAGGAGTGAGTACAAATATCCATTAGTAGAGACTTGATCATGAAAACACTTTCCTGACCCATCTTCAGATTATTTCCTCTGGTTTGTTTTTTAGCCAGGACGCTGACTACAAATGATGTAAACCCAAATCCAATTAACTTAAAGGGAAAAAATAGGTATTTGTCCATTCATATAGCCTAATAAGGTGGGACATGTCAAAAACTGGAACATAACCTAGAACTGTGGACTTGAACATTAAGACACCCTCCATATGTAGCTGTCTCTGCAGGTCATTTTCCTTATGTACATGATAAACATTTGACTGCTGCTGACTGCTCTGAGCTGGCAACCTTACAGCCTTTCTCTCCTTCTTTCTTTTCTTCAGTTTTATTAAAATAATTTTTCCAGCGATTCTGTACACTCACCAGAGAGACAGAGAGAGACGGAAAGTGAGGAAGTAACCCCCAAGGGGGCTGGTCACACCTCAGTCCTTCTCCTCCATTTCTCCCTTCTTTTGGGATTTTGAGCATGCATGCACATGCACCTCACATATTTCTCAAGCTGTTAGATCCAGGATTCAAACCATGTGGTCAGATATGTGGGATCCAGACATCATAACCACCATGCCATGCTTTGGCCCCTTAAAATTATTGTAGCTAAAAGGAAAGAGATCCTCTTCTACCTGATTTCTGTGAACATTTTTAAAAGAAAGAAAGAAAACATGATGGCAAATCTGAATTGGTGTGGCCTATGTTCTATAACAGTAACTGGACCAATTTCTGGGTATAGGTAAGTAGTATATTAGTCCATTTTGTGCTGCTGTAACAGAATACTATAGAATGGATACTCTCTAATGGATAGAAATTTACTTCATAGTTCTACAGTCTGAGAGCCCAATATCAAGGTGCCAGTTTCTGGCAAGAGCCTTTCTGTTGCATTATTGTATGGAAAGGCATCACAGGGCAGAAAGCAAAGAGAAGGCTAGAGAGGGAGAAAAGGGAGACAAACTTTCCATTTATAATGAATCCACTCACGTGATAACAAACATATTCCTTAGGTAATGGTGTTAATCCATTAATGAGAGCAGAGCCCTCACAGCCTAATCATCTCTTAAAGGTCCCACTTCTTGGGACCAGCAGATGGCATAATGGTTATGTTGCTGGACTACCACATAGTCAACTGTGGTTCAAGTCCCAGCTACTTAAAACTCACGCTGGGCGCATGTGCATGCATGCCCAAGATGCCAAAAGGAGAATGGACAAAGGGTTTGTGGTATGGCCATCCCCCCTAGGGGGGGTGATTTCTTGCTTTCTGTCCCTCTGGGGAGTGCATCTTCCCTATAGCAATAATCTCTCTTAACAAAACAGAACAAAACCAAAGTCCCACTTCTTAGTACTTCTACGATGGAAATTAAATTTCAACATGAGTTTTGGAGGAGACAGTCAAATCATAGCAGGAAATATAATTGTCCCAAACTGGACTGGGTGTCCACCTCTTGAATAATCACTGTAACTAAGATGGTACAAAGATAGGAGATCATAACTCCAAAATGAGAGTGAGAAGAATGGCTTCTTCAAAGACGTTTGATTGCAGTACAGATATGGTTCCTGGAGAATCACTGTGAGCCTGTCATTCCAACATCTGGCAGTTCTGTTGGACAGGAGCCAATCCTAACATGAAAAGCAGTTCTGAACCACTTCAAGCCTTTGGTTGTTCTCTATTGCCTGTAGAATAAATTCTGAAATACTCATTATTTTAGTACTTTCCAATATTACTTTCCTTTTTGTCTTCTATAAGAATCCTCTGAAGTAGCTGGACTTGTATATTTGCTGAGCAAAGAACCCGAAAGTATATTCACATTATCATCAGTCTTCTACATGTGGCATCCTCCTTCCTGTATGTGTGCTTATTTTATTGTCTTTGCTTAGAATGCTTTTGCAGTATACTCCTTTATTCATCAAATATTGTTGTATGTGTAAAAAGTTGTTCTGGATACCAGGCCTACAAAGTAGAAAAGGCAGATATGGTCCCCACCCTTAAGGAATTTACATCCTGGTAGGATTAGACAATCATTATATAATGATACATAATTCCAAAATTATAATTGTAATAAGTACTCTGTAGTAAGAAGGACCTAATTTAGTCTAGGGTGTCAAGTAAATGAACTGAAATCTGAAAGATAAGAATTAACTGGGAACCAACAGTTAGCGTAATGGCTATGTCGCTGGACTCCCACGTAGTCAACCACGGTTCGCATCCCGGACCCGGTGGCTTAAAACTCACGCCGGGCGCATGTGCGTGCATGCCCAAGATCCTGAGAGGAGAATGGAGGAGAAGGGATTGTGGCGTGACCATCCCCGCTGGGGGGTGATTTCTTGCTTTCTGTCTCTATGTCTCTCTCTGTCTCTCTGGCGAGCGCACGCGCCCTATAGCAAAAATCTCTCTCAAAAAAAAAAAAAAAAGAATTAACCAAATAAACTCATGGAAGAAGCTGGAAGGAAAAGACACAACTCACAAATGTGAGGTCACAAAGAGGATGGCATATTTGAGAAACTGGAAGTACAGCATTGCTGGTGAAAGACTAAGAGGTCAGACAAGCAGATAGGGAGCTTTATCATATAAAGCTCTATAGAGTATGTTGGGGATTTTGGTTTTTATCCTTAACGTGATGGGAAAATATTGAAGAGAGGTGATGTGATTCGTTTTTATGATCTCTCTGGTGGCATTACAGAAATGGATTAGAGGAGAACAAGATAGATGCAAGGAGGAAACTTAGGTTATTGAAGTCATTGAGGCTAGAGATTATTGAACGTGGAAATGGAATGAACTAGATAGGTTCAAGATATAATTAAGAGATAAAAATGGCAGTATTTGAAGTTGTTTTGAATATAAGGGAATGGCTCATAGGTTTCTGGCCTACAGATGAGCACATGGTAGTTCACTTGAAAGGCAAACGCCAAGAGGAGGATTGAGTTTGGAGGCAATGATGATCATATTAGCTTTGGACTTTATTATTGTTATTATTATTTAATTTGAGTTGCCTTTCAAACAGATAAATTAGCTGACAAATGAAGAGTTGGATATGCAAACCTAGAGCACAGTATTGGACTCTAAATTTTCCCCTCCGCTCATTCACACTTTACCGTTTCATCAAATCATAGCTTTCTCTACCATCTTCACAAAAGGTCACTCAACTTTTTTTCCCATCCTGATCTTCCTCTCCCCTGTGCTCTCTCCTAGTGCTTATTGCCTGGATTACTCATTAGGTTCCACTTATATACTTTTCCATGTAAAAGGGAATATGTCTTGTTTCCATAATAGAAATTAAGTTCTTTGAAATCAGAGTTCCATGTTAGATTAGGCTATCCCCTCACTGTCACCACCAGCAATATATGTAGTAAAAGATCATTTTACCTGTAGCAAAGTGAATGCAGAGATTTTCTGGTACTAAAGTCATATCAGAAGCAAAATGTGTTAAATACACATGAAGTTTGACTTCATCTCTTATTAGCAATAATAATAGCTATATGATCAAGTAATTTAACTTCTTCAAAGTCAGTTTTCTCATTTGTTGATCCAAAATAATGATATAAGACATAGAGAGTTATTGTATTAAATGCACAATGTATACAAAGTGTATAGCACAGAGTTTGGCACATGGTAAATGTGAGAAATAACTGTTAGCTGTTGTTACTATTATTATTATTATTAATTTTGTGGAGATCAACAGATACCATAATTCAGTATGCCAGCCAATTGCTATGGTGCGGTAACAAGTTAGTGAATACAAACTTCGGTAAAAGCATATATTTGCCTCTCCATGGTTTTTACTACAGTAAGATTTCCCGTCATCCTCTACTTCAGAGAGCAGCTATCAATTTGTTCTCTTTATCCCTGGCTGGAGCTTGGCCTCCAGTTTTAGAGAGACTTCCACTGGAGCCAGTCGCTTGTGTTTCACAAAGCATAACTTAAGGTATAGCCATGTGTGAGTTGTGTGCACATGTGCATGTATGTGTGTGTGTATCGGTGTATCGGTGTATATGTGTGTGTGGATATATATATATATATATATATATATATTATCATATTATATATCCACACACACATACCATGTATCATTTTTATTAAGGAAAGCTATTGCTTATAGTGAAAACCATATATTGATCATTATGTTGCTAGTAAGTAAAAAGAGAGAGAGAGAGAAGTTTCTTCCTTACATCTATCTTGTTCCCCTCTAATCCATTTTAGAGAGAGAAAAGCACATTAAATATTCAGACTAGTAGGGGATGCCTTCAGTAAATTACCTTCTCCAGTTGCTTTAATGGTTACTCTAGCCTCCCTACATTAATGCATCTCTGAACACTGAGTAGTTTTCTGTCATTTCACTAGGAGAACTGGGATATTTCTTTTTCAACATGAAGAGTTTGGGCAGAGGGTGTGGACACTATTTATTTATTTAATTAATTATAATAATGAAATATTTATTTATGGAATCATATTGGGAATGCATATAAATGTATAGTAGATGTAAGTTGCTACTTCTACTTATAAAAATCCAGTATCTCTTTTAAATGAATGATAATAGCAAGAAAAAATTTATGATTTTTTTCAACTTTTACATACCAATACATCCAATTTTATACTTAACTTACTTTACTGATTCTTATTGTAAAGGACTTTTTATTTAAATGTGGCCTTGGAATCTAGTATTTTTAATATGCTGGTAGATGATGTATATTTCAATTTCATATATGAATAATTATAATTCAAAATGCCTTTCCAGTTAGTTTTTTTTTCATATCTCTCCAAAGGCCTATTTGAATTTTATGTAGGTTAAGAAATAAAACTGATTTCCTAGATGAATGAAAGTTATCTTTCTATAATTTTAGTCTAATGTTAAAATTAAATTGTTCACAAGTGGACTGTTTTAAATAACTCTGCCCAGATTTAGAATTTTTAAAGGAAATATTATTTGGCATTTATATATGACACCCTTTCAAAACTGTACCTTTATTTATTGGTTATATATCATGAAGTAGAACAGTGAGAGGCTTATAATTTTTTAGACAAACTGTGGATTAATTCAATTTTTCTACCAACACCCCCTACCTCCCAACCAAGGTTCTGATCTCCAAAGGCTAAGATTATTGCAGTGTTTCAGGTGGGCCCTGGTTAGGATAAAAGAGATCCCTCCCCCAAAATACCGTTCTTTTTTTTTTTTTTTTTTTTTTTTTGAGAGGTTTTCACTATAGGGCGCATGCGCTCGCCAGACAGACAGAGAGAGACAGAAAGCAGGAAATCACCCCCCTGGGGGGATGGCCACGCCACAATCCCTTCTCCTCCATTCTCCTCTCAGGATCTTGGGCACGCACGCACACGCGCCCGGCGTGAGTTTAAGCCACCGGATCCGGGACGCGAACCGCGGTCGACTACGTGGGAGTCCAGTGACAGCCATTACGCTAACTGCTGGTCCACAATACCATTCTTCTCATCTTTCCTTCTGTCTACCACTTTTCTCCCATCCTTCCTAACCCCTCTCAATATATTATGTTCCCGAATATATTTAGCCAAAAATCTCTTTGGAAGCAAAGTGAACACATAGAGTAGCGCTAAATGGGGGATATTTCAGCATAGCCTCCCAGAGGACTCATTTTCCTCTTACAGAGGAGACACAGAAGCCATTGACAAGGTTTTCTCCTAGTATATTTAAGTTGTATAGAAGCTGAATTCCTGTGTATCACTGCTTTCATAGGTTCAGTTTTCCTGGCCCTCTGTAAGAACACCAAATTAATACCCAGAATGCACAGACAATAACATACAGATTAATATATAGATGAAAGTCTATGTGACTCTGATATTGAATTTGGTATGAACATCATTATTACAAATTTACTCCCACTAGAATATAAGTTCCATAATGGTAGGGGTTTTTGTCTGCCTTATTCATCGCTTTTCCCCTAGTACTTGGAACAGTGCCTGCCACAATGGATGGTTAATGAATATTTTTCTCCTTAAATGAATTCTCTTACATCCTGAATTAAACTCATCATCACTAGAATCTAGGCTACTCTATAGACTTCTTAAGAATTCTTAAAATTTGGTTATTTGCATTTGGTGTAATGATTCTGATGCCATTATATATAGGAACAGTAAGCAGCATTGGGTATTGTTTGATAAGTAAAACCCAATTACTTAACATGCCATATAAGGCCCTTGCAAGCTGGCTCCATCCTACTTTACTGACCCTTCCTACAACTATAGTGCAGATGCAGAAAATTGGTATTTATTTAATTCATCATTCCTTTGCACACAGCTTTGTCTTTGAACACATACTTCTCCATTCTAAAAATGTTCTTACCTCTTTTTCAACCTACCAGAGTCATACTCACCATTTAAGATGCAACTCAGATTATCCCCTCCTCTTTGGAGTCTGTCTAGTCTTTCAGGCAGAGTGGGTCCTTTACTTCACTAGGAATCCACAGTCCTTTATGTATAAACCATCAGATTACTAAACTCCTTGTCCCGTCATCATTTTCATGTCTGAACTTCATTATCAGTCCTTCATGGGCACCTAATCTCATCCTACCACAGTGCCTATCACACAGTAGGTACTCAGTAAGTGTTTATTGAATAATTTATGGACTGAATGCCTAAAAACTAAGGATAGAAGTACTCTATTTAAAATTATGATATATAATTTGGCATGAGTTTTTGAAGAGAAAGTACACTAAATCTAGTTTAACTATACCAGATTTGTTAACACAGTGCTGTGCTATTAGGTAATTGATCATGAAACAGAAATGTTTGAACAAGAAAGGGAGAAAAACACAAATGGAGCTAGGGTTCTGGAAAAGGAAGTGATACTATAGAAGTAATGGATATGGGTTATGGGGTGGGAAGATCTAACAGAAAGTGGTTGGACAAAAGGAATAAATCTAACTTAGAATGGTACTTAAGAAAAGCCTTGGAACCAGTGACAGAGCCAAGTAACTATGTCAAAAATGAAAATTTAGCTATTCAGGTGTTTTTTCAATATAATATCAATTCACTGGCTACTTACTTGTTTTCTTTCCCCTCAAGGTGATGATCTGAGGGCCAAATGCAGTTGACTGTTCCAGGCATTTTGTAAACCTATATTACATCTGTTGTGTATGTCATTAACGTCCCTGGGCAGTCTTCATAGATTGTTTGACTCACACATCCTTCCAAAATCTGTAAAATGAATAAGTATTCATGTATATAGATTGTCTATTGTTTTTTTAAGTGCCTGAAATGTTAATTTGCTTGTTTGGGTTAAATGTTTAGGGCAGTGTTAATAAAGATTTGAGCCATATAAGTTTCCAATTCAAAAGCACTAATTGTTGCTGTTTGTATTTGCTTTCTAACATTAAAAGGTTTTGGAAAATGCATTTTGGAGAAATTGCCTGCAGTGTTAGAATTAAAAGGTAGTATGTGAGCTAAAGAGAAGCATGCCTCTATCTGATTTCATACTTCCTTGATAAATTAAAATATATTTTTTCTAAACACTTCATCAGAAACCAGAATATTTTCAACTCAAATCCTTTCTCTGAATGCTGTGATATATGCAAAACTCTTAATGTACATCACAGATTTAGGCTCAGTCTATTCGGCCTGGGATGGTAATGCTACTTTGTAAACAGGAAATGCCTTCAGATTTTGATCTGATTGTCTCCTCTGGCTTGGTGGTAATGTGCTGAAGTGATATCCCAACTCACACTTCCCAATGAATGATATTCCTCTCATCTTTGTTAATGTTTTTAAATAATTTCAGAACTCTCCTCAAGGCAGCTGCTCTGTTTTAGGGAGCTAAACACTGGAGAGGCCAACATTTTCTTTTATTTGTCTTCCTGCAGACACAGATGTTGTTTGTATTGTCTGGAAGTGTAGAATATGCTCTAAAATATCATTGTTGTTTTCAATGAGTCAAAGTGACATGATGCCGGTGAAGTAAGTCCATAAGAATTAGTACAAAGAAGAATAATACTTCAAAAGGAGAAGTAAAAATACATTAACCCACATAAAAACAATGAGCTAATATGTACATAGTTTAAGGGTCTCTTTTTATGTTGTCAGTGACAAAGGAAATGCCCATTGTCTCCTGGCTGCCATATCCCTCAAAGTATTTTGGCGACTGGCTGTGAAAATCCAGATGGAAACAGTAGTGAACTGAATGAAACCTGGGAGGCGAGAGGCAGGAAGTTCTTGCATCAGCCACATGCACATTGCACAAATGAGAACTAGGCTGTGAATTTGAATGTGCTACTTACAATTTCATATGCTGTATGAGGTGATTCAGTGTTAAAGTTGTTCTGGGTTGGCTTTCTCACTTAGTGTCTATGGTCTTGGACATTTTACTTAATCTCTCTTTGAGCCTCAGTTGCTTTGTTTGAAAAAAAAGGAATCCTAATAACCTTTCTCACAGGGCCTACTGTGAGGATTAAATGAAATACTGTATGTTTCAAAGACTGACACATGGAAGATACCGAAGTCATGTTTTGATTTCCTCTTCCTCCTCCACCGCCTTCTTTTTTTAATGTGTAAAATTGTCTATTCCTTGGTAGCTTGACCTCCATCCACTTGCTCCCCAGAACAAGGAAATGTGTGCTTTAGAATCAGAGCTACTAGTCCAAGTGTTTAAGACTAAAACCTTGTACTTGGTGAGTTATACGTGAATTTCCTTTTACTGAGGTGGATTAGTTTCCCAATTTTCACAGCTAATGGAGAATGAATGGCCTTTCTTTCTGAACAGCAGATTTTAATAGGAGGACTACAATGTAAACACCATTCTCAAAAATAATTGTATTGGTGCAGATCTACTGTACTTCAGAATGAGGTAAAGACTGACCCTGATTACAAGAGAGTTTGACTATTACACTGGTGTCTCTATATAATAACCCATCCTGCCAATTGACTGTATATACTATGCTATGAAAGAGCCCTTGTATAAATTAATGGTAAACAAAGGGGACATTTCTAACCTCCCATTGTTGAAAGGTAGATTTAGAGAGTTGTTTAAATGGTAGGACATTTGCACTGAGTTAACTGTATCATATCACCTAGTCTACTTTGAATCAAATAACGTGCATTTGACCAGAATGAACTGCCAAGATGATGAGAAAAATCTGTAGCTACAGAATAAGACTAGGTGACTAAACTGTTAAGGTGAAAACACCAAATATGTTTCACTGATATCATTAAGTCCACATAATCTATCACAGTGCTTTATCATTGAACCCAGATTGGCCTATGAATCCTTCCTGCCACATTACGATTAAACCTAATTTGTTGGTCATAAATAACAATCTAAGCATTCAGGATTTCAGTATCCAAATTTAAGCCTTTCTGATTCCATTGGAGTAAAGGCAAAGTGGCAGGCAAGTTGAAAGTAATTCATCTATCATTTCCCTTATTCATGGAAGTTTTTGAACACATATTGGTTTTTCTATTTTAATCAACCTTGTTACTTTGTTTCATTGCTTCCAGTGTTCTACTGGGACATTTAAATTGGACAAGCAGAAAATATTACTGTCTTCCCTCTGCATTTTCTAAAAATATCTTTATTGAGATATAATTGACATATAATAAATTATACACATTTAGAGCATGCAGTTTGATAAATTTGACATATGTATATACCACCAAAAATGTCAACAATCATCATAGTGAACCTACTTATCACCCTGAAAAGTTTTCTCTTGCCCCTTCGTAATGCCTTTTCACCCCTCTCTCCCACATCCCAGCCTCCCCTACCCCAGATAACCACTCTGGTGCTTTCTATCAGTATAGATTAATTTGTATTTTCTTTTTAGTTTTTTTCTCCACTAGAGAGCATGTGCACTGGCCATAAAGAGACAGAGAGGCAGAGAGAAAGGAAGAGGAGAAAGGACCCCCCTATGGGTCATGGTCAAGTGGCAATCCCTTTTCCTCCATCTCTTCATCCTTTTGCAATTTGGGGCATGTATGCATATGCACCCAGTGTAGTACTCAAGCCTCTGGGTCTGGATCTTGAACCATGAGGTTGACCATGTGGGATCCAGCCATCTTAACTGGCAGGCCACAGAATCAGCCCTAGTTGATATTTTCCAGAGTTTGACATAAATAGCAGCATGCAATATATAGACTTTTTTGCATAGCTTCTTAAGCTCAGCATAATGATTTCAATAATGTTTTCAAATAAATAGAATTCAATTTAAAACTTTCTAATCAATGTCCAAAGTTATTTCCTCAACCTTCACCCACTTGAAGAATTCCTTCTTTCTAGCACTGAAAAACGTTTTGAGTAACATTCTGTGAGTTTCCGAAAACAAACTTTCAGAAGAGCTGCATACCCACTCCAGGGCACTTACTGAGATGGTAATTTCTATCTGGTATATGGCATGAAACTGATTGATGGGAAGGACAGCAGAAGTTTTGTTATTTAAGCCAGAGTAAAGATTGTTTTTTACCAATGTTTTGTGACTGGCTTCAGTAAAAGCCACCTAGCCCTACACCCGAGGGTATATTTTCTAAGGTTTTTAATGAGAAGTCCCTTTCTCCATTTATTAAGTCAAAACTTAGGGAAGAAGAAAATGACTTGTGAAACTACATCAGAAGACAATGCAAAAATTTATTCTACATTATTTTAATATTACTATAAGTTATTATTTTCTGAATCTATAGCCAGTGGGCTTCTGGCTTTGTCTTCTTGACAAATTCATAGAGCATCTCTTACTTGTATTACAGCTAATTTACCAAAGTAACTGTTTTTCAGTTTGCATTAGTAGGCATTGTTTTGTGTTAAGCAGGAACAACTCATATGTGAGAGAATTATATGTTAACCTTTAAAGAGTGAATTCATGTTAAATCTTGATTCTAAAATTTTTGAAGTCAAGCATCACTCTTTGCCTAGAATTTTTCTGGGGCCTGAGGAGATGAGGATGCTACCTTAAATTTGTGTAAGTCTCATAGATCACACATTTTTCAATTTATTTTTTTTCACCTACTTTTGTTGTATAATGTTCAACATTATATGTTAATATATTTATCTTGATATTCATATACATAGTGAAGTCATTACTATTAATATGGTCAAACAAATTAGCATATCCATCAATCCCATATAGTTACTCTTTTTGCATGATACTACTCTCCTAATAAATTACCAGAACTTATATTTGATTTTGAAAGATACAAAAAATTAGGAGACACTATGGAAGCTCAAGGTCTAATTCAGGAGACAATACAGAAGATATCAACATAGAGAACAAAGAAATATATAACCATATATAAAATTATGCAGTAAAGATTAGAAGTGCCATGGGGAAGGGTAAGGTTTTTGAGAGGGAGGAGAGAAAAAGTTAGAGGATATTTTGTGAAGCTACTGATTCAGGCAGGATATTAGGTGCTAGATTAGGGGAAAATCAGAGGAAGATATTCTAGGTGGTTGTGACAATATGTCCAGAGACACAGAGGCAAAAATAAATAGGGCATCTTTGAAAGATGGTAAGAAGAATGCTCCAATGGAACACTAACTCTTGTGCATCCTTCCATCATGTCATCTTTATCTCCTTCATCACAAAGTAAATACAGATAAGTATAGAATGTTACGGAGGACACATTCTTTGCCTTTATGGGTATATGTTTGAAGCACTGGCAAGTGTTTTAATTGGTTGTTTAACCCTTTAGTTCATTGGTCACACTCCTGTAGGTGGCATTATGTGGTAGATTAATGTAATTTAAAATTTCAGACACACATACACATACTGAGCAAACAGCTTCGCATGCTTAGTGTACATGATGGAAATTCACAAGTATACCTGGAAGACTACAGTGGGCAATAAGGATTCAGGTTCCAAAGTGTTATGAACAGCCAGAAAATTGGACCAACACAGGTAAGAAATGAGAAATTTTTAGGGCCATTGAGCACCATGCATTTGCAGTGTTCAGTAGCCCTGAAAATTTCTCATTTAGGTGAGGAAGTCTCTGACTTATTTGAAATGTTAGAATAAAGGAAACATACACAGGTTCTCATTGATCTAAATTTCAGCTGAAGTCCAGGACCTCCCACCATGTTTTCTAGTCCCTGATTCTTTGTCCAGGCTCTTGTTTATAAAAGTGTAGAGCAGGCATGCATCCTTTTCATTGCAATGGTAACTGCTGAGTTAGCTCTTCCAAACAAGTTCTCCCATCGTCTGTGAATATAGTCTAAATGGGACCATCCACTAAGGTGAAAAAGGTCAAGGAAAATAGTTAGCAGTTGCTTATTCCCGCATCAAATTTCCTTCCTTTTCTTAGATTACCGAAGGTTATTTCAATCTCTAAGTATGATTGGAGTTTGTTTGATTTCTTCCCAGTTCCTACCTCATCTCCTTCCCTTTTGATTTCGTGCTATAATTCTGTGTTCTCTGATTTGAGCCATTCTTACCGATTTGCAATTCACTGTACTTTTGAGAGCATCCTTTTTGACATTAACATGGTCTTTTAACTATGTTCTGGGATGTCTCCAGTTAGACAATATTGGTCATAAAGCATGAATGTTTATACTTCCAGGCTCTTAACTCTGCCCAGATTTGTTGCTGTGCTTTTCAACATACTGACAGATGGAGAAATCTTGAAAATTAAATAAGCCATGGTTGGTAGGTCCTGAGTGCCGAGATAATGGGTGCATTTGGAACTCTGAGGGGGAGATTAGGCTTCAGGAAGCTTAGTTATTTTATTTAAGCTCTCTGATAACCACAGACCCCAGTGGTGCACATGGGAGCACTCCATCTCTCACTTCTGTGCCCTAGAAAAAGCTGATGAGCCCTCAGCAGAAAAATAAAGGTCAGATTTGGGCCATGTGCCTTTATTACTGTGTTATCATTAGGATCTTTAAAAGGCTCTCTGTAGAACTTTGCAAAGGACATGACGTTGTCCTCTTGACTCGCTCTGCTCACTGCTTAGTACAACACAGTGCAGTTGATAAAGCTTCTTCATGAACACAGGACAAAATTAAATTGAACTCATTTTCTAAGACTTAGAAAAAGCAGAGAAGACTAACTTGTTCTGTTTTCTTGACTTGAAATTGAGTGGCTGTTCAGCAAAGCTGTGTTTAGGTAAATGCACATGAATTGATTTGTTTGGCAATTTGATACAGTTTTCTTTTCAAAGGCCTCACACTGAGAAATACAAAATGGTACCAGTAATGAAAATTATTTATCTCCTACCTGGTGTTGCTCATTTCTTTCTTTCTTTCTTTGTATTCTTGCTTAAGACTATAATAATCCATTTCATTTTTCCCTGGAGCCAGTAATAAATTATTAGTGGGACAGTAATATTTTTAATTGTGTATATTTTGTATTCATTATGCCATAGAGTACTGTTTGCAATAGCCATGTTTGTAAACTGATAATTTTATGTTTGATGAGTAACCACTTAGTCACTTTTCTATATTTTTCCATTTTGCTCTACATGTCTTGTAAAAATTGTGCAGGGCAATAGTTTTTGTGACCAATAATCTTGCAGTTCACAGTAGATACCTAGGCAGTATCCATACTTTAATATAGCAAGACTCATAATCATGACACAAGTTCTTAGTTAGCTAATATGTGTGATTGTCCTTCATAATAAAAGTATGAATAGCACCTTGTTTCTTAAAATCACTAAGCCTTTTCCAATTTGAAAATATTGATCATTTTATATATATATATACATATATATGTATGTAAGTATGTGTATATGTGTATATATATATATATATATATATTTAGAGAGAGTTCTTGTCCTTGCCAGAGAGAGACAAAGAGAGAGGGAAAGTAAGAAAGCTCCCCCAAGAAATGTTTACACCATAGGCCATTCTCCTCTCTCTCTCCCTCCTTTTAGAATTTTGGCACACATACCCATGTACGTGGCATGTTTTTCAAGCTGCTGTGTCCAGAACTCAAACTGTTCAGTCAGCCATGTGGGATCTGGCTGCCTTAACCACCAGGCCAGTGGCTGGCCTGACCATTCCACATTTTGTCATAGCAGATTCAGGTCACAACTATAGAATTTTTAAACAAACAGTTACCTAGAGATTAATATCTAGTTGAACCCATACGTTTTACAAAAGAGGAAAATGAGGCTCCAAGATGCTAATTGACTTGTCCAAAAACCACATGGCTACTCTGTTTTTGCATATAATCCATAAGAGTTCTTATGAGTCATGATAATTAAAGCTAGTAATTTTAATCTCCTCCTTTATCTTACAGATGGACTACAGGGCATATATGAATGAGAGAGAGAGAGAGAGAGAGAGAGAGAAGCAAACCATCAGGTTCAGAACTCAAACCACAGTCGGCCATGTGGGAGTCTTGCACCTTAACCACCATGCAACCTGCTGGCTCTTTTTAAAAGAAGTATGGATGGGGGGAACCAGCAGTTAGCGTAATGGCTATGTCGCTGGACTCCCACGTAGTCGACCATGGTTTGCATCCTGGACCCGGTGGCTTAAAACTACACCGGGTGCGTGTGCGTGCGTGCCCAAGATCCCGAGAGGAAAATGGAGGAGAAGGGATTGCGGCATGACCATCCCCCCTAGGGGGTGATTTCTCGCTTTCTGTCTCTATGTCTCTCTCTGTCTGTCTCGCGAGCACATGCGCCCTATAGCGAAAACCTCTCCAAAAAAAAAAAAAAAAAAAAAAAAAGAAAAAGAAAAGTATGGATGGGGAGAATATTAAGAGAAATAAAGTCTTGAGTGCATCAGAAACTCAAACTCCAACTTTCTAGAAATGATGCTTGCAGAAAAATGCTTATATCATTAACTATTATCTTCCCTTTTGAGTTTTGATAAAAGGTCTCTCTGGGTCGAATATGCAAAGAGCAACTCTTAGAATTAGAGAGAAAAATAATTTTTTTGAGAGTTTTTTTTTGCTATAGGGCACATGCACTCGTCAGACAGATAGAGAGAGACAGAGAGAGAGAAAGCGAGAAATCACCCCCCAGGGGGGATGGCCACGCCACAATCCCTTCCCCTCCATTCTCCTCTCGGGATTCTGGGCACATACGCACACGCGCCCAGCATGAGTTTAAGCCACCGGGTCCGGGACTCGAACTGCGGTCGACTACGTGGGAGTCCAGCGACATAGCCATTATGGTAACTGCTGGTGCAATAGTGCTTAATTTTGTTCAGCACTTTATAATATCTTTTTCTTCCTTTCTTTCACACTTTAAAAAATTAGTTTTATTTACTTATTTTTTAACATTTTAAAATTTTATTTATCATAATCATTTTATATTACATTAAATCACGTATCTCTGTACAGTGGATTGCATTTCTTTCCCCAGCACTATTACCATGCATATCAGTTAAGACAAAGACATTACTATCCATATCATGTTCATCAAATAGCTTTTCATCATTTTTTACATTATTATTATTTATTCTCATTATTTTTTAAAACATTAAATCACTATATATCGTTTGGCTGGTATAAATAATTTACCCAACATGAAATACTTCTCAGACCAGTCTTGTTCAGAATACTATACATGTTATCATCAACAGGTAATAAACCATTTCTTTGTACCACTAAAGTCATACCTCTCTATTTGTTCTCTTGCTATCCTTCTCTATACTCTTCCCTTCTACCCCTGCCCTATTCCACACTGTCTTCAGCATCTAAACTATTTTCACTGCTTTTATGCCCTCCAATATTTTGATCTCTACCATAAAGTACAGATAGTCAATATATATTAAGGGGATACAAACAATATCTTTCATTTCCTGACTTGTTTCACTCAGCAATAGATCCTCTATATTTGACCATGTTCTATCAAATGCCAGGGTCTTGTTTTTTTTGTTTGTTTGTTTTTTTGGTTTTTTTTGTTTTTTTTTTTTTTAGATGGCTGAATAGTATTCCATAGAGTATATGTGCCACACTTTTCCCATCCATTCATCTGTTCATGGACATCTGGGTTGGCTCCATGTCTTACCGAACATGAATAATACTGCGATAAACATTAATGTGCAAGCACTTTTCTGACTGTCCTTTGATTAGATACCCAGAAGCAGGATTGTTGGATCAAATGGTACTTTTGATCTGTCCTTTGAGTAGATACCCAGAAGCAGGATTGCTGGATCAAATGGTAGTTCTATTTGTAGATCATTGAGGAACCTTCATATTTTTTTCCACAGTGGTTGAACCAGTTTACATTCCCACCAACAGTGTAGGAGAGTTTCCCTTTCACCACAACCTCGCCAACACTTATCACTTTTTGTATTTTTAATCTTCACCATTCTGACAGGGGTTAGGTGGTATCTCAGAGTGGTTTTAATCTGCATCTCCCTTATGATGAGGAATGTTGAGCATTTCCTCATATGCTTTTTGGATGTTCATATGTCTTCCTTAGAGAGATTTTTGTTCAGCTCAATTTCCCATCTTTTAATTGGGTTAATCATTTTTTTCTTTTTTGTAAGCCGCTTGAGTTCCCTATGTTTTCTGGTTATCCATCCCTTGTCTGAAACATATTTTACAAAAATATTTTCCCATTCTTAGGGTTATCGATTCACACTAATTACTGTGTCCTTTGCTGTGCAGAAACATCTTAATCTGATATAGTCCCACTTGTGTATTTTAGGGATTATTGTTTGTGCTTTGGGAGTGTTATTTAGGAAGTCTTTGCCTATCCAATGACTCCCAGAGTTTCCTCAGTATTTTCAACCAATAGTTTTATAGTTTGAGGTCTTAGGTTCAGATCTTTGAACCAATTTGAGTTGATTTTTGTTCATGGTTAAAAATGGAGATTCAATTTAACCTTTCTGCAGGTTGATATCCAGTTTTTCCAGCAGCATTTACTAAAAAGGTTTTCCTTTTCCCACTGGATTGACAGGTATCCTTTGTCAAAAATGAGTTGGCTGTAAGCTTTGGGGGTTATTTCTGGGGTCTCTATTCTATTCCATTGGTCCACATGTCTGTTTTTGTGCCAGTATCATGCTGTTTTGATGATCACAGCTTCATAGTTTATCTTGGGGTCAGGGAGTGATATGAAACCTACTCCACTCTTCTTGCTCAGGATTGCTTTGGTAATACGAGGTCCTTTATGATTCCAGACAAATTCTATGACTGCCTTTTCTAGATCTGTGAAGAATGTATCTGGTATTTTTATTGGAATTGCATTAAATATGTAAATTAATTTGCGTAGAATTGCATTTTGATTATGCTAATTCTTCCAGTCCAGGAACATGGGATGTCCTTCCACTTTTTTATGTCATTTTCAATATCTTTTTTAAGATTTTCATAGTTTTCTTTATAAAGGTCATTGACTTTCTTAGATTTATTCCTAGCTATCTTGTACATTTTGTGGCTATGGTAAAAGGGATTACTTTCTTTAGCTTTACGTTGTTCGATTTGTTTTTTGTGTATAGAAATGCTTTAAATTTTGGATGTTGATTTTGTATCCTGCCACTTTGCTATATTCATTTATTACTTCATGAATTTTTTTCATGGATATCTTTGGGTCTTGTAGGTACACAATCATGTCATCTGCAAATAAAGATAATTTCAACTCTTCTTTGCCTACCTGAATGGCTTTTATTGTTCTCTTTTTTCATTCCATTGGCTAAGACTTTCATATTAAGAAGTAGTGGAGAACTGGGCAACCTTGTCTTGTACCATTCAGTGTAATGTTCACTATAGGTTTTTCATAGATGGCTTTTATTGTGTTGAGAAATGACTCTTCTATACCAATCTTACTGAGAGTCTTAATTATGAAAGGATGTTGTATTTTATGAAATGCTTCCTCTGCATAAACTCAAATGGTCATCTGGTTTTTGTCTTTCTTTCTGTTAGTATGGTGTATTATATTTATGGTCTTGTATATATTGAACCACCCTTGCATACCTGAGATAAAGCCTACCTGGTCATGATGAATACTCTTTGTTATATGTTGTCAATTGATAGTATCATTTAGGTCCTATATCTCTCTATTTTTTTTGTCTAGAAGATTGCCTAAAGGAGATAATGGGGTGTTGAGATCACTAACAATTATAGTGGTGTACCCTATCTCTCCTTCTAGCTCCAGCAGTCTTTCATTCACATACTTAGGTGCTCCTGAGTTGGGTACATAGATATTTATAAGCATTATGTCTTCTTGCTGAATTAGCCCACTTACTATTATATAATGTCATTCTCCTTCTTTGTCTCACAGGCTTTGTCTTGAAGCCTATTTTGTTTGAAATTAGTGTCGCAACTCCAGGCTTTTTAAAAATTTCCATTTGCATGGAATATCTTTTCCACCACTTCACCTTTAGTCTATGTATGTCTTTATCCATAAGGTGTGTTTCTTGTAGGCAACAGATAGAGAGTTTCTTTTTTTTTAATCCATTTAGCCAGTCTGTGTCTCTTAATTGGAGTGTTTAATCCATTAACATTCAGTGTTATCAATATTTCCAGACTGGACCCTATCACTAAGTGAGTCATTTTCTTGGTTATTTTTTGTTCTCTTATAACTATTCATCTGACTTTTTAGATTTCCTGGTATAGGGCTCCCTTCAGAACCTCTTGAAGAGCTACTCTGGAGTTGGTAAATTCTTTCAGGTTTGGTTTGTCCAAGGATGTTTTTATCTTTTTTCCTCATATGAAGGATAATCTTGCCGGGTATTGTATTCTTCGTTGAAATTGTTTTTCTTTATTTTTTTTAATTCTTAAAATTTTTTTAAATTTAAATTTATTTATTTATATTCGTTCACTGTGCATCATTACAACATACAAAATGAAATTTTCCATCCAGAGTACACTGTATATTGGCTCAGTCGAGCACATCAACATACATGTTATCATCAACAAATAATTTTCCATTTCTTGTTTTCTGTATGTTTTGCTTTTTTTCCCTCATCCTTGATTCCCTATCTCTTACCCTCTGCCATCTCCCACTCTCTTCCCACACTGTCACTGGTATCTATGTTTGCTTTCTATACTGTTTTTTCGCCACATTTTATTGAGTCACTAAAGATCTTAATTAATCTAAATATTTTCATAGCAAGCACAGCTGATATATACATTTCTATGAACACAAGTCCAAATTTAGGCATATGCCTCAATGAGTAGAATGAACATCCTATAAAGTAGCACCTAGCTGTGGCTATATAGCATACTGCAGTCATTGAACAGGTATTTTTTTTTTCTGAAACTTTTTTTGGAACTTAATTTACATTCTTTCCCTAAACATCATCACAGCCTACAAAATGTGATTTCCCATCCAGAATATACTGGATAGTGGCTTAATCATGCATATTATTATCACAAGTTTTCCATTTCTAGTTTCTAGAATTATTTTTACCCCTATTTCTGACCCTCTGTCCTTTCCCACCCTCTTCTCACACTATCTCTAGAGCCTACAATTGTCTTCCATTCCTTTCCCACCCACATTGTATTGATCACACAATTTCTTAAATAATCTAACTACTTTCAATAGCAAGTTCACTTGATACTATTAAGAAAACCAGTTTTAACTTAAAGAAATTTTTTTTTTCTTTTTTGGAGAGGTTTTTGCTATAGGGCGTGTATGCTCGCCAGAAAGACAGAGAGAGACAGAGAGAGACAGGAAGCGAGAAATCACCCCCCAGGGGGGATGGCCACGCCACAATCCCTTCTCCTCCATTCTCCTCTCGGGATTTTGGGCACACGCACACACGCCTGGCGTGAGTTTAAGCCACTGGATCCGGGACTCGGACCGCAGTCGACTACATGGGAGTTCAGCGACATAGCCATTACGTTAACTGCTGGTCCCAAAGAAATTGTTTTTCATTTAACACTCGGATTATATTTCCCCATTCTTTCCTTTCCTGCATGGTTTACAACAAGAGGGAGGTCTGATGTTAACCTGATGGGATGACCTTTGTAAGTAACTTGACGTTTCCCTCTTGCCAATTTTAGTATCTTGTCTTTTTCTGTTCCTTTGGTCACTCTGGCTATGATATGCCTTGGAGAGGATCTTTTTGGTTTGATTCAATTTGGAGTCCTATGTATTTATTGGGTCTGGATATTTGAATGCCTCTCCAGGTTTGGAAAATTTTTTTCCAGGATTTCATGAAATAAATTATCAATGCCCTTATTATTATTTTTTTTCCTCTTCTGGGATACCAATTATCCAGATGGGGCGCTTGATAGTATCTAGTATTTCTTGTATACTATCCTCATTTTTCTTGGTTGTTTTCTCAATCTTTTAGATACATTTTCTAGGTCAGAGATTTTGTCTTCTACATTAGAGATTCAATCTTCTGAGTAACCTAATCTACTTTTAATACTTTTGAGGGAGGTTTTAATTTCCTGTATCACGTTCTTCATCCCTAACGATTCCATTTGATTTTTTTTATGGTGTTTATTTCATCTTTCAAGTTGTAAAAGGACTTCCACATCTCCTGGAGCTCATGTCTCTTTTCTCTTGCATCGCAATTAGTTTGGTCACTATGAATATTCTGAATTGCTTATCTGACATTTCCACCACTTCCATTGTGTTATTTGTGGGTGATATGGAATTTATATTTTCCCTTGAGGGAGAGGCATTTTGTTGGTTGCTCATATTTTTTGTGCCTCTGTGATTGTTCCTAGTCATCTGGTGGATCTATACATTCCTTCCTAAATTAATCAAGGTATATCTGAGTGTTCAAAGGTGTGCAGGAGTAGAAAATTGGCTATCTCTCTTCTGCTCTGCCTCCTGTTGCGCATCAGCACACTGCACTGTCATAACGGGTCCATGGTGACCTTAAGTCCTCCCTGTTTTGAAGTCCAAAGGCGAGTGGGGGGAAAGGATGAGTCTTGAGTCTGGCCTTTAGGTCCTATAGCACAGGCAGCCTGGTATCTGGTGCGCTTGAACCGGTATCCAGATAGATCACCCCAAAAGTTTCCTTGTGTCTTTTTGTTATCCATATCTCACTCTACCCTCTTTCCCAGGTAACCACTGATCTGCTTTTTGCCACAGTAGGTGAATTTGCATTTTCTAGAATTTTTGTCTGTCATATTTCATTCACCATAATTGTTTTTTAAGTGCATTCATGTTGTTATGCATCAATAGGTCATTCATTTCTAAGGTTTAGTAATATTTAATTGTGTACCACAGTTGATTCATCCATTCACCTATCCATGGAAATTTGATTTTTTTTCTATTTTTTAGCTATTACAAATAAAGCTGCTATGGGCAACTTTGTATAGTTTTGTGTGTGTATGTGTGTGTGTGTGTATAGACAGAAGTTTTCTTTTTTGGGGGGGAATAAACATCCATGAGTACAGTTGCTCTACTGGTAAGCATAGTTTCAACTTTTTAGGAAACTGACAGTTTTTCAAAGTGGTTGTGTCATGTTACTTTCTCACCACCAGTGTAATTGTAGTTGCTCCCCATCCTTGACAACACTTGGTGTGGTCAGATGATTTTTAGCCATTTTTGTAGATACGTAGCGGTACCTCATTGTGGATATAGTTTGCATTTTCCTGGTAATTAATGATGTTGAACATCTTTTTATTCGCTTGCTGGCCATTCCTATATCTTTGCTATGAAGTGTCTCTCAAACTTTTTGTCCATTTTAAGAATCGGATTTCAGACTTCATTCATTTTTTCAGATTTCATCTCTTACAGGACTGAAAATTAAGTTTTCTTCAGAAAAAAAATTGAAATTGAATTCTTGTTTGTGAGGCCATAAGTAGGTCATACCTTTGGCTACATCTATACCTCTTTATTCTTTTTTCCCCTTTTTCTTTGTATGAGAGAAACTGCACACACACATGTACATGAGAGAAGAAGAGAAAGAGCACTCCCAACAAGATCCTGTTACTCTATAATCCCTTTCTCTCAGCCCTTTAGCTCCTCTGGATCTTGGGCACCCATATGTGTACCTGGCATTTTTTTCAGGCCACCATGGGATCCAAGCTGCAATTGCCATATGGCTTCCAATGCTTCATGGGACTGATGTTAGTACTGTACCACAGTGACTGGGCCTACCTGTTTACTCTTAAAATGTAGTTCTTCAAAAAACTAGTCTATTCACTTAAACCTTAAATATGATAAGATTGTATTTATATTTTTCTTGTGGCTGGATTTTTGGTAAGGGTATATCTATAATAAATCCAGTTGAACTTTATCTTCTCTAAAGAATATATAGTATTTTAGGTGACAAGATTAATATGTTCAAGTCTGAAAAGTAATCATTCCAGGTGTATTATACGTGCTTTACAGATAATGTAGCCTATGGAATTTTGAGTACTGCTGTCTTAGTCCATTATTTTGTTGCTAACAGAAAAACCTGAGACTGAGTGATTTATAATAAATGGAGGTTTATTTGGTTCATGATTCTGGTTGCTGGAAAGTCCAAACACATGAGACCAAAATCACAACATGACTGACAGAAGCAGAGAAGGCAGGTACTACAAAAAAGAAAGGGGGGGGGGGAACAGACTTTTCCACTTCCTGTGTTTGTCTTTTCCATGCCCCCAGCCAATGGGATGGTGCCTTCCTATTAGACCCTGCCTCTTAAAGGTCTCATCACCTCTCAAAGCTGTTATACTAAGTAGCTAGCTTTGCAGAACATGAATCTTTGGAGGACAAACCATTATGCAAACCATAGCAACTACGAAGACTTTTGTATATTGAAGTAAATATTTTACAATGGTAACACATATTTCAAAAATAAAAGGAAGTGAGGCAATTCAGTAAATATCACTTAGTGTAAATAAGTGAAACTTTTCTCTCTTTCTCTCTCCTTTACCACTTTAAAACAAAACAGAACTCCTACTGTTACTTTCTCTAAGTATAGATTGATGAGAAATTATAATTTTATCTGACTATTTAATTACAAAACTCATGGGTTAGCCATTACATTCAAAACATAATATAGTTCCAATAGAAACTAAGTTGTTCATCCTATACAATTTTTTACCATAGTACATGACATTTCTTAGAAAGGAACAAATCCATGTTCCAATTTCCTTTTGAATAGGAAAAATATCT
The DNA here is from genome assembly GCA_026018925.1 of Tupaia tana. Classification (NCBI taxonomy): domain Eukaryota; kingdom Metazoa; phylum Chordata; class Mammalia; order Scandentia; family Tupaiidae; genus Tupaia; species Tupaia tana. Next base: position 28,391,847 of record JAKSZU010000009.1, read on the forward strand.
CTTTAATGAAAACATAATCTGCTTACATCTGTCAGTGCTCTTTTTTTAAAAAAAAAATACCTTATATAGTGTTTTGTTAATCTGAAATGACAAATTTGCTATGTATTTATTTTTATTTGTTCATCCTTTTCCAACAAATGTCATGACTCAGATTCTCATATTAAAATCTTTGGAAAGTTACATCTCATATGTCGTTGTGTGAGTGAAACTAAATGCAAGTCTGTGCTTTTGGAAGTTAATTTCCTAATTAGTGCCCTAAATCCATGGAAAGAAATGCTGGCACTTCACAGCAATTCAGACCAAACACTTTATTCTTGTGTCTCCAATTATAATAGAGCTAGTGAGGCAAAATCTGTGGTAATGCCTTGATAAGGTTGCACCCTCACTACTCACACTTTCCTGGCTCCCACTTACTTAATTTCTAGGGTAATATTTTTCAAAATGTGATCCCTGGGCCAGCAGCGTGGACTTCTCCTGGGAACTTATTCAGAGTGCAAATTCTCTGGCCCTATTGCTCACCTGCTGAATTAGAAACTGAAATTGGAGGCCAGGTGGTGGTGGGCTTAGCAGCCTGTGTTTTAGCAAGTCTTCTAGAGGACTCTGATACAGGGAAGTTTGAGAACCACTGTTCTAGGGGAATAAAGGAAGGTGTGAATACTGGGCTTATATAAAATTTCTTTCTTACAACTGACAGGTTCATTACCAGGTTGCCGTAGTAACAATTTCACAGTAGGATTGGATAATGAAACATTGTGAAATTAAAAGGCAGGAGTATTAACTGATCTCAATATTCTAGATCACTAAGATTTATATTGAGCAAAATGGAGTTTTACTTTTAGCCTTATGGCAAAGAGAAGCATAGTTTGATAAGTGTTTATGTTTGATAAGTGAAAACCCTGCCTATTTTTAAAATATCACTCATTTAAAATTTAGACAAGTTTTTTCTTTGAAAAACAGAATTATTTTTAATGACTTCATCACAGAAATCATAAAGTAATAGATTCAGAAATGACTTATAACCCTGAAAAAGTTCATTTTTAATTGAATTTCCCTACTATATTACAACAGTTTTATTTTCTACAATATTTGTTTCACAAAGCACAGTTCTAGGCACCTAATGATTGTTAAATAAGGGTTAAAAGTTGATTTTTAACCCTTATTTGGCTATTACAAAAGTAGGGTTTTTTTTAAAGTATATTAATATTCTTCACTCTTTTCTTTTGCATCTGGTCTAAGATCCAGCACTTTCTGTATCAAAGGAATTAAATTCATGTTAGGGTTTGCATTTTATTGATATGTGCTAAGGATTAGATGCACTCAGTTAAGCTTCTTCCTGGCCAAATGACATACCCTGTCTCTGATGTCAGTCTGAGAAAATCCTATATAGTGTACTACATCCCCGGATTACCTTATCTAAGTATTACATGGACATTTCGGATGATATGTCTTGGCATGTGGTCATTTTTCATTAACTTATTAGGGATTGTTAAAGCATCTTTTCCCCTTCTTGACACTTTGCCATAATTGAATGTAAAATTGACTGTAAGACTGAATGTCTGATATTCATGCAGTAAATTGATGGAGCTTCATTGGTGTCTAACAGAAACCATGCCCAGGTGGGTGTTACAGGAAAATGGAATCTGTTGCTATTTTACATGGGCTAAAGGCAAATAACATCTTCCTTCTGGAACTTATTTTCCTCAACTGTAAAAACAAAAGATTGGTTACATCATCTCTGACCTTCTAAACACTTTATAATTCTAAGATTTAGAAGGAAAAGGGAAAAACTCAAACTATGAAGCACAGCTGAGGTATAATATATGTCTGAATAGTTCGTATATATTTTTTGAAAGAATGAATTAAACAGAATAATTGGCATAAAGTAGACCTTATATTCTTTTGGGGACATGGGAAACAATAATATTAGGTACGCATCATTTTTTTTCTAGTTTCCTATGAGTGCTCACTGGGGAGAGAGAGAGGGAAAGTGAGAAATCACCCCCCCCCAGGGGGATGGCCATGCTGCAATCCTTTTTCCTTCATTCTCCTCTCAGGATTTTTGGCATGCATACACATGAACATGGCATATTTTTCAAGCTGCTGGGTCTGGGACTTGAACTGCACAGTTGGCCATGTGAGATCCAGCTGCCTTAACCTCCATGCCACCTGCTGGTCTGGTACCCATAATTTTTACATTGAATTGTTTATTCTTAACTCCAATGTGTGTGAAATACTTAGAAAAGCAAATAATTTTTAATATCTTAAGCCTAGATGTGCTCTATATATCATATATATTCTTCCTGGAAGAGAAGTATCTTTTAAAGGACATCTCTCTACACTTTATACTCCTTTGCACTCACTTATTTCATTACATTTTGTGCAACCTAAAATTGTAGCTATAAAGCTATTTTGGGCATGCTTTTTCCAGAACCTTGTAAGAATCAACAGGAGCATAATTTTAAGCTACAGAAGTGCAAAATAAGCACAGAATCCTAGCTACCATAAATAAAAGGCCAGAATTCTAACTTTGCAAAAACACGTAATTACTAGCTATGGGGGGGTGGGGGGAGGATACAAAACCGTACGATTTTATCACGTATTTCTTTATACCTCTAAACTTTTTACTCTGAACTTTGTTTTTCTTTCTCAGAGATGGAATTCTGTGAAACCCCCCACACTCTGTGCTCTGGCTACCAGACAGACATGCACAGTGTTTCTCGGCATGGCTACCAGCTAGAGATGGGATCTGATGTTGACACGGAGACAGAAGGTGCTGCCTCACCTGACCACGCACTGAGAATGTGGATAAGGGGAATGAAATCAGAGCACAGTTCGTGTTTGTCCAGCCGGGCCAACTCTGCATTGTCCTTGACTGACACTGACCATGAAAGGAAGTCAGATGGAGAAAATGGTAATACAACTACCTATACTGTTTAAATAAAGCACAGAGAGAATGCAGTTTTTAGCTTTTGCTTTGTTTTCCTTCCCAATATCTGTCCTTCTTTCATTTAACATGTAGAACGGAAATGCAAGTTAGCAAGATCCCATGGACAAGAAGTGTAATGTACTTAAGTATCTGACCATTAAACGCATTCATTTGCAGTGATAGACAAAATGCTTATTTCTGGCAAACCCCTGAGAGAAATAATCTTATATAATCAGCAATATCGTACATGTCTTACTTATTACTCATCTTTTTATTTTCACCTTTATTTTCCAGTGCAATATAGGAGGGATTTATTATAGAAAGTACTCATTTTCTATATTTTGTTTTAATATCAATATGAACAGTGAGGTGAACAATTATATAGCAAGCGTACTCTCTATATGTGTTTTCTATTTTGATTCTGATTACCTGTAGAATGTACAGATGGATTCAAATTAAACAGGTTAGAAGGAAACTATGTTTAAAAAACAGAAGATGAATTAACATCAGCCATTTGACAGACTGTAATGCTAACAGCATTATCATTATGTTGTAACTATATATTATTTTATTGCAACTTTTAGAAAAGGAAGTTTTATCTTTCTGATCTGCTGGAGAAGGGTTAATTTATTTCTACCCTCTGTACTGAAGAGCAAACTCCATTCATAAAAAGCACATTAATGCTTATTAAACACATTAATCTAGTCTCTTCATCATTTTGTTTATCTAAATTTCACAGGTCGCCATTACCATGACCACTCTGTTAGCAGTGGCAAATTAGTATTTTCTCAGGTGGCAGAGGTGGCTAACCATACAGTACCTGCAGCTTTTTCTATTCTGTCCTCTTCTGCCTCCTTCAGCCCAAAAGGGATACTGGCCATAAGGCTATATATAATCAAGAATGAGGGGGTGCTGATTAGTTAGAATATCATTTCTTAAATAATAAACTATAATACCTTGTAATATCCCCAAGTATCCCTGGAGTCTTGTTTTTTTTTTTTTCTTTTTATATTATTTTCTTTTTTATTTCTTTCTTTTTTTGGGGGGAGGGGAGAGGTTTTTGCTATAGGGCACGTGTGCTCACCAGACAGACAGAGAGAAGAGACAGAAAGACAGAAAGTGAGAAATCAACCCCCAGAGAGGATGGCCACACCACAATGCCTTCTGCTCCATTTTCCTCTTGGGATCTTGGGCACGCACCCACACGTACCCGGCGTGAGTTTTAAGCCACTGGGTCCGGGACGCGAACCGCGGTCGACTACATGGGAGTTTAGCGACATAGCCATTATGCTAACTGCTGGTCCCAGATTATTTTCTTGTATGAATTGCTGAATTTGGCCCGGAGTGTAGTAGGTAAAGTCTAGAAATGAGAAGTGAACATATTTGATATTATGTATCATATTCATGTAAGTGAAAGAGCATTAGGCTATTAAGATGACAAATTAGGAGACCATGGACTGGTCACTATAGCTTCATCTGTCAATTAGGAAGAACAGTGACCAGAATTATATAAAATGGAGTGATAGGTGATATTCTGTATTGCCAAGATATCTTGTTCTCCCTCCTCTCACTTCTGACATAGAAATTTATAGCAACTCTGATAGATTAAATCATTACCAGAAACTAAAAAGTTTCCCTACTGGGTTCTACCATTCTTTTATCTTCTCAGTAAGGAATTTCTTTTGGGAGGGTGAAAATATTCTAGAATTAAGGCCCAGCAGATGGCTTAACGATTATGCCGCTGGACTCCCATGTAGTCGACCGTGGTTCAAGTCCTGGACACAGCAACTTAAAACTCACCCCGAGCACGTGTGTATGTGTGCCAAAGAGAATGGAAGAGAAGGGATTGCAGCATGGCCATCCCCCAGGGGGGTGATTTCTTGCTTTCTATCTCTCTGGCAAGTACACATGCCCTAGAGCAAAAGTCTCTCTCTAAAAAAAAAAAAAAGAAAAGAAAAGAAAATATTCTAGAATTAGATATTGATTATAGTTGCACAACTTTGTGAAAATGCTAAAAAACACTGAACTGTACTCTTTAAAAGGGTGACTATTGGGACCAGCAAATGGCATAATGGTATATTGCTGGACTCCCATGTAGTTGACCATGGTTAGAGTCCCAGATCTTGCAGATTAAAACTCACACCGGGTGCATGTGCATGCATGCCCAATATCCTGAGAGGAGAATGCAGGAGAAGGGATTGTAGTATGGCCATCCCCCCATGTGATGATTTCTAGTTTTCTGTCTCTCCATCTCTCTCTGTCTCTCCGTTGAGCACATGTGCCCTATAGCAAAAAAAAAAAAAAAAAAAAAAAAAAAAAAATCTGCCTGTAAAATAAAGGGGGAACAGTATGTGAATTATATTTCAATAAAGCTGTTATATTAAAAAAGAAAGAAGAGGGACCAGCAGATGGTGTCATGGTTACATCACTGGACTCCTACGTAGTTGACCATGGTTTGAATCCCGTACCCGGCAGCTTAAACTCATGCTGGGCGCATGTGCATGCATGCCCAAGATCCCAAGAGGAGAATGGAGAAGGGATTGTGGCATGGCCATCCCCTTTGGGGGGTGATTTCTTGCTTTCTGTCGCTCTCTGTCTCTCTCATGAGTGCACGTGCTCTATAGCAAAAATCTCTCTAAAAAAGAAAAAAGAAAAAAAATACCACTGTATAAAGTGTAAAGGTTGGAGTTTGAGGCATGCCAGATGAGTTGGACAAGGATTAACTAGTAAAATGTTTCCAATTACAGGTTTTAAATTCTCTCCTGTTTGTTGTGACATGGAGGCTCAAGCTGGGTCTACTCAAGGTAAGTGTTTCCAAATGTTTGATCATAGATTATTTATACCTGACTCCATCCCTGACACCTACTCCACAATATGGAATTCTGTCCCTCCGACAAACAACACACAGACCTGGTCAGCGAAATTGTCAGAAATTAGTTCAGTGGCAGTTTATTGGTTCACTCTCTGGAAAATTTCTTGTGTGTGTGTTGGTGGTGTAGAGAAGAGGAAGAAGGAGCTGGAGAAAAGTATAAGACAGGATTTCTGGTGGGATGGGAAAACATTGATTTGGCATGAGGCAGAAATTGAAATCAAGTTGAGTTGGGTTGGCTTCATGACTGAAAGAATACCTACTATCTTTTGTATGGCTCTAACAATTAACTAAGCAGAATTCAGATATTGTCATAATGTTCTGATGCCTCCTCACAGATGGCTCTTTTCCTCCAGATGCTCCCAGCTTGGCTTTAGAATCACACTTTATCTATGCAACCAATGATGAATAACACTTCCAAAAGAAAAAAAAAGTGTCATTTATTCTTTTCTGTAAGCCTGTATTTATACTGTGCTATTCCTTAATGAAGGATTTTCAGTGTTCTTTTTACTTTTGCCTTCATTGTGCCCATTGGGTATTGTTCCTTTGCAGAGGGATACTGAAAGCAACATTTAGAAATTATTTTCATGACACAGTCTGTGCTGGGTCTTTTTTAAATATCTTGTGGTAAGATCATCATGTACATCCAACCACAGGGCAGTAACTCAAAATTGGGAGGGAACTGGTATATATAGATTTAGAAAAGTGGTTTCCAATCTTTTTAGCACCAGGGACCAGTTTTGTGAAAGGCAATTTTTCAATGGATTGGTGTGGGGGGATGGTTTCAGAATGATTCGGGCACATTACATTTATTGTGCACTATAATTCTATTATTATTACATTGTAATGTATAATGAAATAATTATATAACTCACCATAATGCAGAATCAGTGGGATCCCCAAGTTTGTTTTCCTACAACTAGATGGTTCCATCTGGGGGCTCTTGTGATAACCTCATGCTGATGCTGAACTAACAGGAGGCAGAGCTCAGGGGTAACATGAGTGATGGGGAGTGGCTATAAATACAATGAAGCTTTGTTCACTTGACTACCCCTCACCTTTCTATTGTGAGGCCTGATTCCAGTACTTGTCCATGGCCCAAGGATTGGGGACTCTTGGTTTAGAACACTACTTGTACTATATGAATGTTCACTGTTATTTCAGCATTTCAAAATTTCCAAACACACTTTTCATCTTTTTTTAAAATTTAAAATTTATTTATTTCAATTTAACCAGAGAGAGAGAGAGGGAAAGGGGGAAAGCAAGCCTCTAGGTCTGGGACCAGAACCAAGGTCGGCCATGTGGGAGTACAGCGCCTTAACTACCATGCCATCTGCTGGTTCCAAAACACTTTTTGTATCTTTATCTCATTGTGTCCTCATGCCCACTCTGAAAATAGATTGTATCATCATCCCTATTTTACACATGAGAAAGTGTGGAGACAACAATTCAAACACCAGTTAGTCAAATGCAATGGATTATTTTCCAGATAGTCCTTGTTTACCTCCTCTGGATCATGTATGCCTATAAGATGTGAACTTTGGGACCAGCAGTTAGCATAATGGCTATGTCGCTGGACTCCCATGTAGTTGACCGCAGTTCGAGTCCCAGACCCGGTGGCTTAAACTCACTCCGGGTGCGTGTGCGTGTGTGCACAAGATCCCGAGAGGAGAATGGAGGAGAAGGGATTGAGGCATGGCCATCGCCCAGGGGGTGATTTCTCGCTTCTCTCTCTCTGTCTCTCTCTGTTTTTCTGGTGAGCGCATGCACCCTATAGCAAAAAAGGAAAAAAAAAAAGATGTGAACTTCAATATCTTTTCTCATCTTAGAGTTCTATAGGCTTTATTCTGACTTCTATTACTATTGTGTTGTAAGGAAAGTCATTTTTACATAGAAAACATAGAAAAATACGTCATGAGTTTCCCAATGTTCTAATTTTTTTTTCTTTTGAGAGGTTTTTCACTACAGGGCCCCTGTGCTTGCCAGAACGCCAGAGAGAGACAGAGAGACAGAATGTGAGAAATCACCCCCCAGGGGGGATGGCCACACCACAATCCCTTCTCCTCTGTTCTCCTCTTGGGATCTTGGGCACACCCAAACACACACCCGGCGTGAGTTTAAGTTACCAGGTCCAGAACTCGAACCACGGTCAACTACATGGGAGTCCAGCGACACAGCCATTATGCTAACTGCTGATCCCCCAATGTCCTAATATTTTCAATAAGGATTAAATAATTCAATATCTTATTTATGTCCTCTGGTAAGATTTCACCACTGTGGATTCCACAAATTTTCAATAAATGATAACTAGACCTAGTCTGCCTTCAGTATTTCCATAGATTCTTGCAGAGTAGGTTTAAGTTGAGATGAAAGTTTAAATGATTTTTCCAAAAGCATGTTAATTTGATTAAGCAAGTTATTTTTGATGGATTGAACTTGATATTTGTATGCAAATGTTGCTATTTATTTCCCATTGATCTCATCCATTTATGAAAGCATGCCCAGCAGGGCATCTATTTCATTAATTTCAGTTTATATCACAATATATGAAAAGAGTAAAACCGATTAGAATATTTTTTATTTATATTTTTCTCTACCTCAGATTTCATACCACCCTACATTTGTGTTTCAATCAGTGTCAATGACATTTTACTTTGTTTCTGTCTTCCTGTACTTTCTATTTGTTAGATTGTCAATAAGGCAGTGGGAACAATGTCACAGACTAGTTTAGGATGATTTAAATCTTACTGCTGTGAATGTGGGACAAAAGTAAACATAGAGGACATTGTTAATTTGGGTGAGTTTTCCAACTGACAAAGATTCTGAGAAGTGATTTCAAAGAAGCTTACAATTCTATTCATTATAGGAGCATATAACTTAGCTTTTTGGTTTAAATTTCTAAATCATGTCTATAAGGGCTTGTTTCTTTCATTTCACTAATTGGCCAAGGCTTTCAGAATATTTTTTTCATTTCATCAAATCTACTTAGTTGTCTTTAATTGAAATTAAGTCCCTGACGTGTTATAACTCATGAAGAATTAGAATAAATAACCCTCAATTTCAGCACTGAAACACTTGAACTGAAAGGTTTGAAGGGAAGGGAGACAATAGAGCCTTTCACTGAGGTATCAGAACACTAATGCATTGTGTTTCTATTCTGCAATATTTGTCCTAAGTAAACCCCTTCATCATCTATTGATGACTCATTCACTACTGTGAGTAATGCAAATTTGCCCAAGTTCACTTCAACCTGGAACCCATGAGCAGTCAACTCCTAGTTGATACTTTGACATCAGTCATCATGCATTTTTCTTTCTACCCCTTTCCCACTCATATTTCACCTTACTAACAACATTACTATTTATCCTAGGCTGATGCTAGAGTTCTAAATTAGACTAGAAGCTACTTGAAGACAGGACTTGGTTTATTCATGGTTATAGCTTCAATACTTAGCAATGCGACCCAGTAGGCACTAAATAAATGATAAATGTGCATAGCTCTTAGGAGAAAAATGAAACTGAGAGATAGTATGTTTTTTGTGGATCCTCTCTGATCTCATGAGACTCTTGTAAGGATATAAATGCTGCATTGGGTCAGACCGCTGGTCATCTAATACACAACTCTGTCTCTGACAGATGACCAGTGTGCATATTTTAGAAGAATTTGACAGTCCTACTTGAGTATCAATTTCAGTGATTAGGGTATCCCTCAATAATTACAGTTAACTATACATTAGGCTGGAGAGAAAAACTTTATCAGCAGCTAAATCTGAATAATCAATTTCCAAGAATGTGTTTCCCACATACGGCCTGAATGAAACAGATTTTAAAACGTGAAAATGAGACTGTTTATCAGGAATCTAAACAGAGAGAAATGGGTAGAGAAAAAGAATTTGTAACTTTTAATAAAGTATAAACCGGAAAGAAATAATTCATAGTTATGGTCTTGATGATATTTCTGTTCAGGTAATATTTATTGAGCATCTACTCTTTGCCAAGTTCTGTATTAGAGACTGGGGATGTATGAAAGATGAATAATACACAATCCCCAACCTCAAAGAATTTACAGTCTAGTGGGAGAGATTGATGCCCTGTTAGTTAGGATTGTTTATTACAGGTAACAGAAACCAACTTGAGCTAGCTGCAACAAAAATAAATAAAAAAATAAATAAATGAATTAGAGGGACATGAGAATGCTTCATGGGACTCAGGATAATGGTGTTTCTAGACCACAAGGCTATATCAGAAGAGTTGCCAAGACTTTGCATTTTGCTTCTGAACTCATTTCCTTCACCCTTTTCTCTGCAGATTAACTTTCTCTAAATCCTCATCCACAAGAAAGGCATGAAAACCCCACTAAGTCTTGTGGTTTACACTTCTTCTATTCAGGAAAGAAGCTAAGATTAACTGGATGGTTTTTAGTGCCATTTGTAAATTCTAAGGAGACAGAATAATTTTCTCAGTTTGAGTCAGATATCTACCACTGGTCCCATCAGCTACAACCAGAAAACAAGGTCAATAATACAAATGATGCTTTCTGGGAGCTCACCCATTTGATTCTTAAAGCAGTCCCCAATGCAGGACAGTCAGTGTTAAGTGGGCACATATACCAAAGTGGGCACATATACCCAAAGAGGTATACTAGAGAAGACAGAAAGTTCATTTTAATACAAATTATTTAGTACCATGATAAATATTTGTGCAGCTTACTCTTGAGAGCACAAGGGCTGGGGAACCGTTTATTAAAGATTTATTAGTTAAAGGTTACAAATACTTTTTCTCTACCTATTTCTCTCCATTTAGCTTTTAGCTTCTTGATAAATGATCTTATTTTCATGTTTTATAATATAACTGTTTCATTTGGCCATTTGTGGGAAACACAGTCTTGGAAATTGATTATTCAAATTTAGTTGCTGATACAGTTTTCCCCTCCTATGCAATGTATAGTTTAATGTAATTATTGAGGGATACCCTAATCACTGAAGTTGGTACTCAAATAGGACTATCACACTCTTCTAAAAAATGCCCATTGGATCACCTGTCAGAGACAGAATTGTGTATTAGATAACCAGAGGTTTAACCCGCTGTAGCATTTCTATTCTTATGGGCAGGGGTGCTCATTCAGGGGACCCAAATCAAATCTGTACAACTTGCCACAAAAAGATAAAATTTGGTGAGTAAGGACAGTAATTTATTTATTGAGGCCAACACCAGGAAGAGAGCAGACTAGAGTCTACCATACTGGATAAGAAATAAAACTTAAATAGAAAGAGGTCAATGTAAGATATATTTATTTATTTATTTATTTATTTAAAAGCCCTGGTCAGTGTCTTTGGAGGGATCACAAGAAGACTGGGAACATTAGGGCTGGCTATCATTGCTTAAAGAACAGTTTCCATTTCATACATGCTAAATAGGGTGGAATGACTGGTTTTCATTTTCTGCAAGGGCTTAAAGATAAGCAGTGATCAACAGGGCAACAGAAGCAAATGCAGTCAGTCAAGACAACTCTTAGATCCTGGTTTAGAAGCTAGGTGTGGTTTTGTTATGCTTGAGCTGATAAAATCTTCTTAGTTGGTCATATGGGAGGGGGCTGATGGAGTCTTTACCTCGCCTATCTCTATAGCCAGGAATCTGTACATATTCATCAAGGTTATCATTCATTTCTATTAGTTAAGCATTAGGCTTTCTCTAAGGGAGAGAGGTAAAAGGTCAGGTTCTGTAAGACTCATTGTGAAGTAAAAGAAGTTAAAGGCCAGTTTTCCTGAGGTTTAATCTATTAATAGCAGGGAGGGCAAGTGTAGATACTAGAGATAGTAAGAGAGGGGTAACGGGAGTAGATAAGAGGGTGGGTGGGGTGGGGGAAGAAGGAGAATGAAAAAACTACTTTTAATTGACACAAAAATGAAAAGTTATTTGTTGATGGTAATGTATATGGTAATGTCTTTGTCTTGACTGATAGGCACTGTATTCATGCTGGAAAAAAAATTTTGTACATTGTAAAGATGTTTAGTGATTAAATGTAAAGAATAAATGTATATTTTTACGAAACATGGACTCTAAAACTAAGTAACAATATTGAGACAAGTTGATTCTTTTATGGCTTGGTTGCTTTATCTCTCAATTTAATGTTTCACCTCAGAGTAATCTATGTAAATAAGTGATTAAGAACAGCTATAGTATAATAAAAGAGACTAGATTTGTGCCCTATTTCTGCCACATACCTGTTATATATCCTTGGGCAGGTAACTAAAGCTCTGTAAGCCTTAGTTTTCTCATCTGTGAAATGGAGGCATTACCTGCTTCAAAGTTTGGAGAGTTTTTAAATCTATGTATGTAAATACATTAAATATCTCAGTGAGTCTGTGATAAGTAAATTGTCAGTAAATGTCAGTTGTGGTTGTTATCTATCACTATTCATTTATTATGCATGCATTGTGGGATAGGTGCTATAGTGTAAAGTCTCTATTATCGAGGATTAAACAGACATGCAATATGGCTTCTGAGACATCTGATGTCCCAGCAAACTCTCTAGCCTAACAGAGTTGAGCCTACTTTCTGCTCATTTCAAGCTAGGTATAAATCCTCATATTTCTCTTATCTTAAACTATACATAATTTTAATAGCCAGCAATCTCATTCTGCTAAGCACAGAAGACTGTGAGAGGACATTAACTGAAGCACTTTAGACCTGGCTGAAGGTTAACCTGCTCTATTGTATTTCCTATTGTGGTTGTAGTAGTCCTTAAGGGTAGAGCTGAGATTTCAGCTATTTAGAAACCCTGTTGATTTTCACGATTGTTGGGCAACTGAGCCCCCGATGTGCTGCTCAGAAATTTTACAGGTAAGGGAATAAATGCCAAAATCCCATAACACCCAAGAAAATCCACTAGTGTTGTTCTCTGTTGCTTCTATACTGCATACCATGGAACACTGGTAATACAGCATGTGCTACCAATAAACACCATACCATCATAGCCACACGTACGTCATTCATAGACCCTAAATTGCTTCAAGGAAACAGCTGGAGTTCTGAAAAAATGGCTAGTCTAGCACCTGGGTTTCTTGAATGACATATAATAGTTATACCCAAGTGAGGAGTTATTCCTTCGATATTTGACCATGTGGGGCCATTCATGTACATTTAATGGGGGGAATTTGTTTGTTTTACATTTATTTCCTTTACCTTTTTGTTTTCCCCTGGTAGAGTAAGTTATGCAGGACACTTCCATAGCAGTGATAACAGTTCCTCAGGAACCATCTGAATGTCAAAGAAAGTATGTGAAACAATGCAATGACTTGGTAATAGCTTTGGCAGGAGCCCTGCCATATAACTGACATCCTAATGGCTCTGTTGGACCCATTAGACATGTATGAGACAATGCAGTTGACTTTGTAACAACTCCTTTGGAGATGTTACACTATCAGAGGAAGTGTGTAAGTCATTGGGATTACTTTATGTGTGGGTGAAACACTTCTGTGGTGATGGTGATGCGCGTACAACTGAAAACCATTTTGATGATATTGAACTTCATGCCATTATCAAGGTAGATATAAACAAGCTCATATTTTCTTTTTTTAGTAAGTAAATTTTAGCTAGTATTTTCTAGTCTAAAGTAATATCAGCTTATGTTTTGAAAATTAAAGCAGTAATGGGACCAGTAGTTGGCGTAATGGCTATGCCACTGAACTCCCACATAGTCAACCTCAGTTTGAGTCCCGGGCCTCATGGCTTAAACTCACGCCAGGCAGGTGTGAGTGCGTGCCCAAGATCCTGAGAGGAGAATGGAGGAAAAGGGATTGAGGCAAGGCCATCTCCCCTAGGGGGTGATTTCTTGCTTTCTGTCTCTCTGTCTCTCTCTGTCTTTCTTGTGAGCGCATGCACCCTACAGCAAAAGCCTCTCCAAAAAATACATTATAGCACTAAAACAAGTATAAAGTGAAAAAGTGAAATGTCCTCATTCCTCTTTACCCTTAAGGTGGCACTTTTCAGACATAGTATTAATAGTGTATTATGTGGGGCCAGCAGGTGGCGTAGTGGTTAAGGCACAGGACTCCCCCATGGGGTCAAATCCCGGAACCGTTGGCTTTTTCACTATCTCTCTCTCTCTCTCTCTCTCTCTCTGGTCAAAATGCATAGTAATAATAATAATAAATTAAACAATTTTTAAAAGATAATGTATTATGTATCATTTCTAAAATTTTCTGTGCATGTACATGTGGGATCCAATACTTCAGAAAGTCCAATAACTTTTTTAAAGAATTTTTTATTTAATATTATTTATTATTATTTTTAATGTGACCAGAGAAAGAGGGAAAGTAAGAAAGCAAGATACTGGGTCTGGGATTTGAACCATGATTGGCCATGTGGGAGTCCAGTGCCTTAATCACCACACCACATGCTGGCCCCACCCAATAATTTTTATCCAGTCCATATTATATATAAGATATTTTTCTTAAAGTATAGATCTACCTCATTCTTTTGAATGTATTCTGTTTACATATTTATCATTTTTTATTTAGCAAGTTGATATACATGTAGGTTACTAGTGCTTTGATACTAAAAGCAGTGCTGCATTTAACATGTTTCTATATATCTTTTGAGCATCTATGGGATAATTTCTTAGAAGTATGAAAAACCCACAGTGAACATCATCCTAAATGGAGAAAAGCTGAAAGATTTTCTACTAAAAATGGGTACAAGACAAGGATTCCCACTTTCTCCACTCCCTTTCAATATACTACTGGAAGTCCTCGCCAATGCAATTAGAAAAGAGGAAAAAATAAAAGGCATTCGAATAGGAAAAGAAGTGAAACTCTCTCTATTCGCAGATGACATGATTATATACATAGAAGACCCAATGGTTTCCATGAGAAATTTTCTGGAAATAATACATGAATACAGTAAAGTTGCAGGATACAAAATAAATATACAGAAATCTGTAGCATTTTTATATATGAACAACAGGCAGACTGATATAGAACTGAGGAAAGTCACTGTATTTACCATAGCCACAAAAAGTATAAGATACTTAGGAATAAATCTAACCAAAGAAGTTAAAAACCTCCACAAGGAAAACTACAAGAAGCTGAAAAAAGAAATTGAAAATGACACAAAAAAGTGGAAGGATATCCCATCTTCCTGGATTGGAAGAATTAATATAATAAAAATAGCAATTCTACCCAAATTAATCTACATATTTAATGCAATGCCAATCAAAGTACCAGACACATTCTTCACAGATCTAGAAAAGACAATCATAAAGTTTATCTGTAATCATAAAAGACCCTGCATTGCCAAAGCAATTCTGCACAAGAAGAGTGGAATGGGCAGCATCTCACTCCTTGACCCAAAAATATACTACAAAGCTGTGGTAATCAAAACAGTATGGTACTGGCACAGAAACAGACACATGGACCAATGGAACAGAATAGAGTCCCCAGAAATAAATTCCCAAACATAGGGACAAGCAGTTAGCATAATGGCTATGTCACTGGACTCCCATGTAGTCGACGGCGGTTCGCGTTCTGGACCCAGTGGCTTAAACTCACACCAGGCGTGTGTGCATGCATGCCCAAGATCCCGAGAGGAGAATGGAGGAGAAGGGATTGCGGCGTGGCCATCCCCCCTGGGGGGTGATTTCTCGCTTTCTGTCTCTCTGTCTCTCTCTGTCTGGCAAGCGCACGTGCCCTATAGCAAAAACCTCTCAAAAAAAAAGAAAATCCCAAACATATACTCAACTGATTTTTTTTAAATAATTATTTAATTTTATTCATTGTCATTATTTATCTATTTATGTTTTAAGTCGGCCAGAGAAAGACAAAGGGAGAGAGAGAAAGTGAGAAAGCAAGCTGCCAGGTCTGGGACTTGAACCTCAGTCAGCCATATGGGAGTTCAGTGCCTTAACCACCATGCCACCTGCTGGCCCCCACTCAACTGATTTTTGACAAGGGGTATCAGTCAATTCAGTGGGAAAAAGAAAACCTCTTCAACAAATGGTGCTGTAAAAACTGGATTTCCACTTGCAGAAAGATGAATCTGAACCCCTACCTCTCACCTTTGACAAAAATCACGTCAAGGTCGATTAAACATCTAAATCTAAGACCTCAAACTACAAAACTGCTCCTAGAAAACACTGGGGAAACTCTGGGAGACATTGGAGTAGGGAAAGACTTCTTAAATAAGACCCCAAAGCACAGTCAATAATCCCAGAAATAGACAACTGGGGTTACATCAGACTGAGAAGTTTCTGCATGGCAAAAGACACAGTAATTAGTGTGAATCAACAGCCCTCAGAATGGGGAAATATTTTTGTAGACTATGCGTCAGATAAGGGACTGATAACCAGAATTCACAAGGAAATCAAGCAGCTGTTCTGAAAAAAGATGATCAATCCTATTAAAAGATGGGAGAATGAGTTGAAAAAAACACTCTCTAAAGATGACATACGAATAGCTAAAAGGCATATGAAAAAATGCTCAACATCCCTCATTGTAGGGGAAATGCAGACCAAAACAACAATGAGTTCTCACCTAGCCCCAGTCAGAATGACTAAGATTAAAAACCAAAAAATGATAAGTTCTGCTGGGAGTGTGGTGAAAGGGGAACGCTCTTACACTGCTGGTGGGAATGTAAATTGGTCCAGCCACTGTGGAGAACAATTTGGAGATTTCTCAGAAATCTACAAGTAGAACTACCATATGATCCTGCCGTCCCACTCCTTGGTATCTACCCAAAGGACAGAAGAAGTCTTAATTGGAAAAGTGCTTGTACATCAATGTTTATTGTGGCACTTTTCACAATTGCTAAGTCATGGAACCAACCCAAATGCCCATGAACAGATGAATGAATTGAAAAACTGTAGCACATATACTCTATGGATTACTATTCAGCCATAACAAAAACAAACAAACAAAAAACAAAAAAAAAAACACACCTTGGCTTTTGACAGAAAGTGGATGAATATGGAAGATTTACTGCTGAGTAAAGCAAGCCAGGCTATGAAGGAGAGACATTGTATGTCCCCACTTAATATATACCGAGTGTCCTCACTCTATGACTGAAACTGATTGACTAAAGGATATAGAAACATAGTATATGGCTGTAAATACCAGATATGGTGTGTGTAGAAGAGTAGGGTCTGAGGAAGGACATTTAGAAGAAAAATAGGAGGGCAAAGCATTAATGGGACAAAGAAATGTGGTATTATCTTTTGAAGATATTTTATAGTTTTATCAACTGGACTAGAGAGAAATGTCCACCTGTTGAAATATTCATTTTGTAAGCTAAATAATGTGATTGTATAAAAGAAAATGAAATTTAAAAATGTGAAAAAATAAACAAATTTTTAAAAAGAAATAGAAATGATGGACCACAGAAAAGTGTATTTAACGTGTTTTTTAATCAATATTACCAAATTTCCCTGTTAAAAAAGAAATACCAGAACCAGTCAGGCAGTGTGATAGTTAAGGTAGCTGGGTCTCACATCGCCTAGTGTGTGGTTGTGGTCCTGGACCTGCTGCTTGGAAAATGTCAGGTACATGTGCTTGTGCCCAAAATCCTGAGAGAAAAATGGAGAAGCGGTTGCAGTGTAGACATCCTTCTTGGAGGCGGGGGGTGATTTCTCACTTTCTTTCTCTTTGTGGCTCCAGCAAACACATGCACCCTATTGTAAAAACAAATAAACAGAAATCAAAAAACAAGAACAGAAAACAAAAACAAATTCCAGTTTATCGTTCTACTCATATTTATAAAGAGTGCCTGTTTCTCCATATCCTTATCAACACTGGCAATGATGAAAATGATTTTTAATACCTAATCTGCTAGATGAAACATAGTAATTCATTTATGTTATTATTTTGTATTTATTTATAAGTAACCTTGGGCATTTATGTTAGTGGTCTATTTACATCTCTTAGTCCCTGAATTTTTTGTTGCCCTTGCCCACTATTCTATTTGAATTTTTTATTTTCTTATTAATTTTCAAGAATAATTCATATATTAAAGGTAAAAATATCCTTGACCACATATTATACATTTATCTCACTTTCTAATTTGCCTTTTGAAATAAGTTTATAGGGTGTGTGTGTTTGTGTATGTGTAATTGTAGAGTTTTGTACATACACACACACACACACATTGTGTGTGTGTATCTGTCTCTCTAGCTATATATGAGAAGCGATTTCCCCAGCATTTATATATTTAAATAACCAGTTTCATATAAGCCCAAATAAAGAAAAAACAGTCTTCAATAGGTTTTAAGATAGCATTCACCATATTTGCAGAAAGATGACCATTACTAATGAATTACCAATTATGTCTTTATAAAGGGCAAACAGTGATAGCAATTCCTTAACCAAAATCACTATAAAAATTTCAAAACCTAACAATATTCATTTATCCACAAGTCAGTCTCACTTCAGTCAGGACTGTACAACAAAAATATCCTGTCAGCTATTCATGATCTGAGGTCTAGTGTAGGAGATCAATTAGATTATGGTACACATAAGAAAGGTGAGACATTTCTGTTTTGTCATAAGTAAGGCACTGGGCAACTATTACTTATTGGTAGCTTTTTTTTTTTTTGGAGAGGTTTTTTCACCATAAGGCGCGTGCGCTCGCCAGACAGACAGAGACAGAGAGAAAGCGAGAAATCACCCCCCAGGGGGGATGGTCACGCCGCAATCCCTTCTCCTCCATTCACCTCTCAGGATCTTGGGCACGCACGCACACGCGCCCGGCATGAGTTTTAAGCCACCGGGTCCGGGACGCGAACCGCGGTCAACTACGTGGGAGTCCAGCGACATAGCCATTACGCTAACTGCTGGTTCCCAGCTTTTTTGACATAAGCTATCAACTCCACTCTTTCTAACTTCTTAATGCCAGTGAAGGTCATTTTTGTTACAGGTATGTACAATACTTCTTGGGATTCTCCAAATACTCCATCAGTGTATCCTTTCCATAGGTGATGCCTCTGTTCTTGTTGGTATCTGTGTAAGAGAATCCAGGAGCCTGACTTCCCTTCCTCCTGCCCAAATAGACCATGAAGATTTGGGTCAGTCTTGTGTTTGCCTCCCTTTTCCATAGTGTGGCACTGGACACACTTCTGAACAAAAATCTTGCTTTTTCCAACATCATTCCATTTTGAATTATTTGCTTTGTTGCTTGTGCTACAAAGGTTCTTGCTAAGAAGCCAGACCTTACTGCTCTTTGAGTTTTATATTTTGAAATGGACAAATTGGACCATTTATATTTTATGGTTTATGGAGCTCACTCCTTTGTTGGTATATCTTTCTCTCTCTCTCTCTCTCTCTCTCTCTCTCTCTCTCTCTCTCTTTCTCTCTCTCTCTCTATATATATATATATATATTTATATATATATATACACATATATATATATGTACGTATATATTCCAGTAGTAAGATAATATCACTGATTCTAACAGCAAAGTACTAAAAATTATCTTAACTTTAAAATACAATATAAACATCTACATATGAATAATAAATGTAAATGTATGGTATGCACGCATGTTGTATATATCATGTATATATTTATGTTATGAAAACACACTTGAACATAGATGTTAAATAGAGTAAAAATAATGTATATATTAAAATAAATTAGCATTACTGAGGTTAGTCTTTGGAATTGACCTTGATATAGTTTTTAATCACTTCTTAATACATTAAATATTATAGAAGAAGCCAAAATGACTTAATGTATTTATAGAGATAGCTTATCGACAGATTTTTCAAAAATAACTTAGAAAATGTAGGAACAATATATGCCCAAGCCTATATTCACTAGAAATAAAATGACAGTTCTGTCAACTGCATTTACAAATGATGTTTCATTGACATAGTTAGAACATATGCTTTTGTTTATTTGGGGGAGCATTGGGGTGGATGGGAAGAAGTTCATGTTAAGCCACTCATGTTTCTTTACACAGTCCATCTTTCAACTTATGATAGCCATTCATGGCATGACTGGCCAGGGTTAAATTTTTGTGGGTGTGAAGTGGAACTCAACATAGACCCCACTTTGAATGTGTGCATTTGAATTTTCTTTTCTTATGTCCTAGAGATCACTTTTTAGAATAATAGCTTTAGAGAAAAGTGAAATCATGCTAGTTATTTCAGAAGCAAATTGACTGTCTTTTTAGTAGTTTTTTGTTATAGAAGCAATATGTTTTAATAAAAAGATTATTAAAGACAATTGTGAAAATAATGAAAAGTAGGGAAAAAAATCCCTAAGTTTTCTCCTAAAATAAAACTGTCACATTGTCTCATAAATTAACTACTCTTATTTTTACCAAGCACCATGTTTCCTTATAAGGACTCATACAGCATGATATTTTACTTAAATTAAAACATTTTGCATGTTACCAAATATAAATTACAAGTTATTTTAAAGATATTAATTAGGTAGATGTAACATACTTAGGTATCCCCTAATTTTGGATATTAACATTTCCAGTATTTCATTAGTATAAAACTGGTGTGGCATCCCCTTGGGGAGTGATTTCTCATTTTCCCTCTCTGTCTCTCTCTGGTGAGCACATGTGCCCTATGGGAAAAAAAATCTAAAAAAATAAAAAATAAGTGCTATATCTTTGTATATTTCTGATTTCTTTTTTACAGTTGACGTCTAAGAATTAAATTATGGGGTTCAAGGATATTTTTATTAAGACCCAAGATATATAGTATTAAATTGTGCTTGAATTCATAGTTATTCATTAGCAAAGCATGAGAGCAGCTTTAGTGTATCCTCATTGAAACTAGATGATTTACTTAAAATACTTTGTGCTAACTTGAAATGTAAAAATAACATTATGTTGTTTAAAATTTGTGTCATTTGTTGACTCTAGAACTGAACAGTTTTACACCTTCTAATTTTTCTTTCTTTTTTTTAAAGTTTTTGCCATAGAGCATTTGTGCTCACTAGAGCAAGATAGAGAGACACTGAGAGAAAGTGAGAAATCACTCTCTGGGCAAATGGCTGCACCACATTATCTTCTCCTCCATTCTCTTACTGGGATTTTGGGCATGCACACACATGTGCCTGGCATGATTTTCAAGCCACTGGGCCCTGGACTCAAACCACAGTTGACCATGTGGGAGTACAGGGCCTTAACCACTTGCCATCTGCTGGCCCCAGACCTTCTATTTTTTTTCTAATGACATTTCCTCCTCAGTCCAGTTTGAACTGAACTAATACTTTGTTTTGTTTTTGTTTTAGACTTTGCCATAGAGTAAGTACATTTGCTAGAGAGAGACAGAGAGAGAAAGTGAGAAATCACCCCCGCCCCTCAAGAAGGATAGCCATACAGCAATCCCATCTCCTCTATTTTCCTCTTGAAATTTTGGGCATGCATGTACACATGCCAGCATGATTTTTGAGCCACCAGATGTGGGACTTGAACTGCAGTCAACCAAGTGGGAGTCCAGTGCATCAACCGTCATGCCAACTGCTGGCCCCAAAGTGAACTGATTTAAAACAAAACAAAACAGTGTATCATAAAAAACCTAGAGCTAATGAATAAGTCTGAAATCCAATTTTTGCAGACAGGAGCAATAAAATAGATAACACAATCAAGAAAAGGAATGAAAAGAAGAAATGAACATGTCAAAATGACTAAAGCTACAGAGGAAATTGAACAACTCATGAGAAACTATTTTGTGCACCTCTTTTAAAATACATTTGAAAACCTGTTGAAATGAGATGATTTCATAGGAAACATATAAAGGATGAAAATTTATCTCTGAACAGAGAGAAAATATAAACTAATTTATGTAATAGAAATAAAATTGCCAAAGAACTACTGAAAGCAAACAAACAAAAAAAGTGGTACCATTAGATAGATTCATAGGGAAAATATGCCAAATCTTTAGGTAACATTATTTCAATGCTGCTTAAATGGTTTCAGAGTGTAACAAAGGAATGCTTCCAAATATTTTTAAATTTTTTTGAAAGCAAGAAAAACATTAAGATCTAAAAATAATAAGTAAAACACAAATAAATCTGCATATCAATTTTTTTGCTTGTGAATACTGGTGCAAAATTTTTCAGTAAAATACTAGCAAAGAAGGTCTAGCAGTATATGAAAAGAGCATATTAAAACTAAGTGCAGTTTGTACAGTGAATGCAAGGATGGTTCAATATCAGGAATTCTGTTACTCTAATTTACTATATGAATAGATCAATATAGATAAACCTTATGAAACACTGCACAGATGCTAAAAAGTCATTTGATTGAAATCAATATTTTGGGTTTTTATTGTTTATTTTGTTTTGTTTAGAGAGATTCTTTCTATAGGGCATGTGTGCTCTCCAGAGAAAGACAGAAAGAAAGTGAGAAATCACCCACCTAGGGGGGATGGCCATGCCACAATTCCTTCTCCTCCATTCTCCTCTCAGGATTTGAACCACAGTCGGCCATGTGGGAGTCTAACAGTGTAACCATTATGCCATCTGCTAGTCCCAAAACCAACGTTTTGTTGAACACATAGTACTTCCTTTTCAGAGATTGCTGTATTTTACAGTATGAGTTTAATTGTCACAACCACTCTATGACTTAGGTACACATAATATTCCCATTTGCAAGTGAGAAAACTGTGGCACAATAAGGATAAGTAAAGTCATTTAGCTAGCAATTGGCAAGTCTGGGACTCAAACCCAGCTAGTCTGATTTCAAACCCTTGAATTTATCCACTGTACTATATCGCCAATCATCAGTTTTTGGTAGAGACCATATATACATAACTGCTTAGCATGAGATCATGTAAAAAAAATCACAAAATCTAGTTTTAGTTTAAGGGAGGAAGCATTAGAAGGAGTGAAGAACAAAACAAGAATATTCACTATCAACGACTAGATTAAACTTATGATTGTAGCAATTGTCATCATTAGAAAAGGGATGGAAAAAAAAGAAAAATGGAATTAGAAACAATGAGGTATAATTACTGTTTTGGTTATATAATTGTATATCTTTAAAAATATAAGAAAACCAACCAAGAAACTAATAAAAACACGAAGAGAATTCAGTGAGTTGTGTACAAAATTAGCACACTAAACTAATAGTTCTATTTCACACAAACAAGCAATTAAAAATATAGTTAAACAAGTGACTACAATAGTAACAATGACACTCAAAATGCCTAAGAATAAACTAGTAAAAGAAATGCAACACACACACGCACACACACACACACACACAATAATGCTATTAAGGATCATAAATGAGAACTAAATAAATGAAAGCCATACATTGTTCTTGAATAATAAATATCAGTATTATAACAATTCTCCCTAAATTAATCTATAATTTTAACATACCTCAAAAAAATCAATTGGACTTGTGAAAATCCTGACATACTGGCTCTAATATTCAACTCAGAAAAAACAACCATATAAGAATACTTTGAAAATGTATGAAAAAAATATAAGGTAGTGATGGTAGTTTGCCAGACATCAAAACATATTTAAGTTCATTTTAAATGAACTAGTGTGGTGCTAGTATATGAATAAACATAGTGTTAGAATGGAAGCTGCCAAGTAAGAACATAGTATGTATATGATAAAGAGATAGCATTTCACATTAATAGGGAGAACTTGAATTGTTGATAAATAATGGTGAGACAATTAGATAGCCATCTAGAAGATAATATGGTTGGTTCTCTATTTCAAGATCAATTAATTAGCACCAGAAACCAATATAGAAGAATATTTTCTGGGAACCAGCAGTTAGCGTAATGGCTATGTCGCTGGACTCCCACGTAGTCGACTGCAGTTCGAGTCCCGGACCCGGTGGCTTAAAACTCACGCCGGGCACGTGTGCGTGCGTGCCCAAGATCCCGAGAGGAGAATGGAGGAGAAGGGATTGCGGCGTGACCATCCCCCCGGGGGGGTGATTTCTCGCTTTCTGTCTCAACGTCTCTCTCTGTCTGTCTGGCGGGCGCACGTGTCCTATAGCAAAAACCTCTCCAAAAAAAAGAATATTTTCCAACCCATAGCAGGACATATAGATATATCACAAAAAACTAGAATCCATAAACAAAAATGTTGTCAAGTTTTACATCATGAAATTATATGTATATATGACATATGTCATATGTATGTATGTTAAAATATATGTAGCATACAGAGATATGAAGTTAATTTTCTCTTGTGTAAAGTGTATTTATACTCAATAAGAAAAATTCCAATAACAAAATACATAAACAAGGATATATGCCATCGAAAAGGAGGTTCTTGAACATATGAAAACATTGAATCTCACTCCTAAAATAAATGGATATTAAAAGTATAATAAGTTATCATTTATTATATTGACAATAATAAAAGTTTGGTGATAGACTTTTTTGGCAAATGTGCATAAACTTTTAATTATAGGAGTATAAATATAGTCTCTATAAGTCAAATTTTGATGGTATCTAGCAAAAAATATATTTCCTTTGACCCACCAATTTCACTTCTTGAAGTTTATTCCACAGACATTGAATGAGCATGCAGTGATATGTATGAGGGTATTCATATGTAGCATTGTTTGAAATATAAAAATATTGAGGATATTAATCAAAGTGTTCATCAATAGGAAGCCATTTGAATGTTATATGATATAGTCATGCAGTGGAATACTTTAAAAAGAATGAGACATACATGGTAGGAGAAGCAGGATGGCTCAGGGGGAGCTACACAGGGCATTTCAACTCCATTGACGCTCTATTTGTTTGTATTTATTTATAATAATATTTTATTTCTTAAGCTAGGCTTGGGGGTACATTGGTGATTATAATATTGCACTTCATATTCTTTTGTGGATGTCTGAAATAGTTTTAATAAATTTAACACAAACAAAATGAGACAACTCTGTATGTATTGAAGTGGAAAGATCTTCAAGCTGTATTATTAAACAAAAGCCACAGGGTTTGAATCATTGTGTATAGCAGTGGAATTTTTTGTCTGCAACCCAGTATAGGATAGACATTTTACATTACTACCTCATTCACAATGAATCTGTAAACAAAAACTTGAAATAAAAATTTCACAAAACTATACCTGCCCTTACTGTGAACAACACACTCTGATGTTTTCTATTTGATTTCATTTCATGTCCCTGTAATGTTAATTGTGGCTCAGCAAATTATTTTCATAACCACTAATAGGTCACAACCAGGAGTTTGAAAAATCAAGATGACCAGTATATTCTCCTGTATGTGTAATTTTTAATGGGGCTATATGTATGCATGCTTCTATATGCATAGAATTTCTCTGGAAGTATTCACAAATGATTTTCATTGCATTGTGGGCAGGAGTTAAGTGACTATAGGGCAAAAGTTGGAGGGAAAATTTTATTTTGAGAGGTTTTTGCTATAGGGTATGTGAGCTCGCCAGAAAGACAGAGAGAGACAGAGAGATAGAAACTGAGAAACCACCCCCCAAGGGGGATGGACATGCTGCAATCCCTTCTCTTCCATGTTCCCAAGGGGGATGGACATGCTGCAATCCCTTCTCTTCCATTTTCCTCTCAGGATTTTGGGCACACATGCACACACACCCGGCATGCGTTTAAGCCACTGGGTCCAGGACTCGAACTGTAGTCGACTACATGCGAGTCCAGCAACATAGCCATTACACCCACTCACCAGCTGCTGGTCCCATGGAGTGAGAATTTTTCTATGTATCTCCTTATTTTTTTTTTTTTTTTTTTTTTGGAGAGGTTTTTTTCGCTATAGGGCGCGTGCGCTCGCCGGACAGACAGAGAGAGACAGAGAGACAGAAAGCGAGAAATCATCCCCCAGGGGGGATGGTCACGCCGCAATCCCTTCTCCTCCATTCTCCTCTCGGGATCTTGGGCACGCACGCACACGCGCCCGGCGTGAGTTGTAAGCCACCGGGTCCGAGACGCGAACCGCGGTCGACTATGTGGGAGTCCAGCGACATAGCCATTACGCTAACTGCCGGTTCCCTGTATCTCCTTATTTTTGAACTTCATATCATGTGCCATTACATTTTTTACTTTAACAGAATTTTTTTTTTTTTGGAGAGGTCTTTATTTTTTATTTTTTATTTTTTTTTGCTATAGGGCGTATGCGCTCCCCAGAGAGAGACAGAAAGCAAGAAATCACCCCTCCAAGGGGGATGGCCACTCCACAATCCCTTCTCCTCCATTCTCCTCTTGGGATCTTGGGCGTGCACGCACACGCACCCGGCATGAGTTTAAGCCACCAGGTCCAGGTCTCAAACCATGGTCGACTACATGAGAGTTCAGCGACATAGCCATTATGCTAACTGATGGTCCCCTAACAGAATTTTTCAAATAAATGAATATGTCACAGAAAAAAATGAACCTAAGACACTTGTTTCTTGACCACTTTTAAAAATCAGCAATATTTGCTGTGTACAGAGCTCTTCCTAATGTTTTTCTTTTCTTTTTTTTTTTTTTTTTTTTGGTGGGGGAGAGGTTTTTGCTATAGGGTGCACGCGCTCGCCAGACAGACAGAGACAGAGAAACAGAAAGCAAGAAATCAACCCCTAAGGGGGATGGCCATGCCGCAATCCCTTCTCCTCCATTCTCCTCTCGGGAAAGGAGAACTCACGCCCCTAGCGTGAGTTTAAGCCACTGGGTCCCAGACTCGAACCGTGGTCGACTACGTGGGAGTCCAGCGACATAGCCATTACACTAACTGCTGGTCCCATTCCTAATGTTTTGAAATACATTAAAAGAAAGGCCTTCCCTTAAAAAGTTTTCTAAAAAAAGCACAGGATTGTAAAATATTCCCTTTATTGAAATCCCATTTTAACTCGATTTATTTCCTTAACATAGCTCAGTGTGTGTGTGTGTGTGTGTGTGTGTGTGTTCCCTCTGAAAATAAAGTAGGAAATAAATCTATTAGACTAAGAGGAAATTTTGCTCATTACATAACCAAGTCGGGTGCTCATTTTGATTGTCCTCATGAAATTAGAACCCCACATGTAGAGGGGACTTACTCTTTTGTTTACTTGAAAAAAGCTATTTGCAGATCAAGTTTCTGTCTTCCAGAGGAAAGGAGGCATGGAACTATTGTTATCCAGCAGACAAGCAGCTTTATGTTTCAAAGTTGTCTGCCAAAATGAGCAGTTGTAAAACAAAAAGACAGCTGCAAATTTTAAACCTTTCATGTAATACATACCATGCTATTTTCCTTTGAAATCAAAAACATATTTGTCATTTAACAATTTCAGCAGTGTACACATAATTGTGTTTCCATGAACAAATGACTATTATGCTAAGTGGTTGATTTTAAATACAATTTCCTTATTCACCAGAGTCTATACATTTAACGTTCTTGTTTTCAATTTTATGGCCACTATCATCTGGAAATTTGTGCTTAAATACTTTTCATTTATTCGATGTTTGTCAGTATATACTAGTTTTTCTGAGATAATTTGTCCTCTATTTTCATTATCCTTGGCAAGTTTATATTTGCTGAAATAATTCTTCTGAAGCTAGAGAGATTGTGTGACCTGTACAATAGTTCAACATGATTGTTTAATCTCTTTTACCATGTGAATATTGACAAATTTGTGAAATAATCCCCAAATTTCCCTTCTACCACAGATTTTGTGACTCTGGGTTACCTATTGATAAACTCATAACAAAATAAAATAAATATACAAGTAAGGGGTGTGCCATCCCCTGAAGAACATGTGTGTTCACTACACTTTCCTCATGTGCCTTCCAGGATACCATGCTCATGTAGTTTTCTTCTTACCTCAGTGGTCACTTCTCTGTCTTATTTGCTGATCCTTCCTCTACTCTCCAACCTTTTAGCATTGCCAGGTCCCAGTGCTGTCTTTGTCCTTAAGTCATTGACATTTATATCCACTTACCTGATGATCTCATATGGTCTAGAAGCTTAGCAACACAATCTAATAAACTATCGACTCCCAAATATACTTTTCAGTCAAGGCCTCTCTTCGAATATCGTCTTTTCAACAACTTTATCATTTTACTTAGATGTCTAATAGGAATCAAGCTCAGCTTGTCCAAAATTAAACTTTTGATCTTCCTTGCTTCCTGAAATGTGTTCCACTTGCAAACTTCCCCATTTCATTTGTTAGAAACTCTATTCCATAACTTGCTCAGGCCACAAACTTTGCAGTCATTCTAAAAGTTCTCTTACTCTCATACATTACATCTATTCCATTAGCAAACATTGTTTTCTCGACTACCAACTCCACTGCTACCACCCTTGTCCAAGCCGCTGTCATCCCTCATGTTGATTCATTGAACAACCTCCTAACAAGTCCCCATGCTTCCCAGTGTTATCTTTTTAAAATGTATGTCTGCACTGTTGAAAATATTGCAGCTGGCTTCTCATTTTCCTCGAAGTAGATTATTTATAGCAACCTAAAATGCCCTCCATGATTTAGTTTCCCATTCTCTCTCATCTCACCTCTTCTTATATTTTCCCTTGTTAACTCTGCTCCAATGACATTTGCATCATTGTCAATCTCAAAATCAAACAAACAAACAAACAGCAAAAAAAAAAAAAAAATGTAGGCACACCTTGTGACTTTGCTTTAGCCCTTATCTCTGGTTGGAACTTTCTTCCTCCAAATGGTACATGTTTAACTCTCACATCTCCTTAAAACCTTTGATAGGGACCAGCAGTTGTAGTAATAGCTATGTTGCTGGACTTCCATGTAGTCAACCATGATTCGAGTCCCAGACCTAGTGGCTTAAACTCATGCCAGGCGTGTGTGCCCAAGATCCCAAGAGGAGAATGGAGGAGAAGGGATTGCCGTGTGGCCATCCCCCCTGGGGGGTGATTTCTCACTTTCTGTCTTTCTGTCTCTCTCTGTCTTTCTGGCAGGTGCATGCACCCTATAGCAAAAACAACAAAACAAACAAACATAAAGCCTTTGTTTAGTTGTCTTCTCAATGATATCTACTCCGACTATACTATATATTGGGTAGTTGGAAAAGTCATGATGCATTTTTGCATAAAAAGCATAGAAATAGTCATGACTTTTCTGACAATCCAATAATATTGCAACTTGCACCTCATCCCTGAAAAGATTTACTCTAAACTACTTTTTCTTTTATTTTCTATAGCATATGTCATCTTTAATATAATTTACTTAGGTACTATGTTTATTGTCTGCAACCCCTAACAGAACAGCAAAATTCTACAGACACTGGGATCCTTTTGTGTTTTCTTCATTGAAGTACTTAAAGCTCCCAGAATAGTTTCTTGCAGATAGCCTGTGTTTAACAAATACTCTTAAATAAATAAATATAGAATTGTTATTATTATATACTGTTTGGCCGTGCTATTACATAGATGTAAATAACTCTTTTTGAATGACTTGAACTATTATCTCTTGCACAATTGATTTCCTAAGGCATTGTCTATGGTGTATATGTGAACAAGTTTGGTTTGTGAATGACTTGGTCAATTAGCTCAATAAAGTCAGTAATTTTTAAGTTGGTAGTTGAGTCAGAACTATTTTAAGGTTTCCTGGATTTGTTTAGTTTCAGTTTGTGAAGATTATCCTAGCCTTTCTTTGAAATTCTAGCCTATATAAATAAAATATTCAGGCTATTTTGTGCATGGAAAGACACCTATGATTGATATGCTGAATCTATATATATATATATATATATATATATATATATAGACATAACCATATTCAATCATAATTAGTTCACAAGTCAAATGCGTATTATAGGAGAATTTTATAGTCTCCATAGTTTGTCTTAAGACTACAAAATAGCAAATATCAATTGCTTGAATGTCTATAAGTAATAAATAAAGTACATGGATGTATCTTTTTGAGTGATTTATGAAAATAAGCAAATCGATCAAAACTGTCAAATAGGTTGACTCATCTAAGGGATTGCCTAAGTTGATATGTTGTCTGACTGAATTGCCTAGTCATTCCGGTGGAAACTATTGAACCTTGTGTTTATGAATATACAACCATATTTGGTCAAGTAATACATCAATTGATATTTAAAAAAGCATTCCAATTAGAATGAATTAATCAAGTCAGTCAAAATTGTCAATAAATGTGAATTTATAGGACATAATGTCTAACATTAGATAGAAAAAGGCAAGACATATAGTGATTAAATGTATAAAATAAATTAAAAAAAAAAATATATATATATATATATGTTTAAGGGCCTGCAGCATAGTGGTAAAGGCACTGGACTCACAAATGGCTGACCATAGTTCAAGTCCCAGACCGGTGGCTTGAAATTTATGCCAGGCACGTGTGCTTGTAAGCCCAAAATCCCAAGAAGAGAATGGAAGAGAAGGGATTGTGACATGACCATCCTCTCTGTGTGGGGAGATACGATTTCTTGCTTTCTGTCTCTGTCTCTCTCTGTGTACCCAGTGAGCATACACACCCTATAGCAAAAATCTCTCTCAAATAGAAAATATTTAAGTGAAATTTTATTAATCCTGAGTCATGTCAGAGTCTGAGGCAATGTCTGTAAAAGTTTAAAAAACAAAAAAGACTGGCAAATGGAAGTTCGAATTTCAGTCTTGAAGGGATCATAAACCTATCAACTTGATGACATTTTCACCAGTCTTCCCATATTTATTTGGAATCAAAAAAGTATCGGAACTGACATTGAGATACATCAGGAAGGAAAAAAAAATGACAAATCAGAACAAAACGAAAGCAACCATTAAATAAGAAACATAGGTGGGATCGGCAGGTGGTATGGTAGTTAAGGTTCTGGACTTCCACACAGCCAACCAAGAGTAGATTTCCGGACCCAGCAGCTTGAAAATCATGCCAGGTGCATGTACATGTGTGCTCAAAATCCCAAGGGGAACATGGGGGAAAAGGGATGACAGCATGGCCATCCCCCTAGAGGGTAACTTCTTATTTTCCCTCTTCCTATCTCTCCCTCTTTCTATCTCTGTCTCTCTCTGAAGAGTGCACACACACAATAGCAAAAACCTAAAAAAAAAAAAAAAAGAGAGGATAAAAGAAAGAAAAGAGAAAGAGAAGAAACATAGGTAATCCTTGCTCCATGGATTAAGTACTTGTGTATATTTTTACTTGCCTTCAACGTATGTTACTTTAACTTTTGGCTGCTTTCCTTTTCCTCCTAGATCTATAGGATACCACTTGTTCATTTGTGTAAGTTGCCTAGGGAGCAGTGAGGATTTGGGAAGTAATCTTATCTTTTGCCTCAAGTGTAGTTTTGTCCCTAAGCTCTGTCATGCGTACATCAAACTAATATTGTCATTTTTATCAGTGTCAGCCACAAGAAGGTTTATCAAGATGTTTCTGTTTTATTTCTCGTTTCTAAGCAGCTGCCTAGAACTAGAGTCACGAGTCTGCTAAATTGGGCAGGCATTTAGAACTTTTTTTAAATCATGTTCTCCTAAGAACCATAATTTTATAAAAAGAAATTAGCCCAAGGTAAGTCTCAGCAGAAAAGTCGTTTTCTCTGATAATAATTTGCCTCCAACAACGGGGTTGGTCTTTACCCACAAGAACCAGAAAGAATAATTTGGACATAGTTTCTTGTACCTTCTACCTCGGGCCTAGGAGACTTAAAATAAAGAAATCTCTTGCTTTCCAAGAAGTTAGGTTTCAGTTGTTCCAGATTGAATTAGTGTAAATAAAATAGAAAGAAGGGCCCTAGCAAATCAATACTGCATTGGTAGTAAACTGGAAAATACTGACAAATTATCCTTTTAGGCCTTAGCGAGGTTTAATCTAAACATCGTTTTCTCCTGACAGTATGAGAGAGAGGAGAGTAATTTATTACACAGTCCTGATATGGATGAGAAAAGACTGCTGCTTGTTCTTCACTGCTCTGGCTCTTTCTCTCTCTATGCCAGTTCAATTTTTGTTTTATTCCAGAAAATCATTCTCCAATAATGTGTTTATAGGCCTTGTAACTTTAATACCATAGTGCTGCTCCCTTATCATGGTACATTTGAGTAATTGTCAACTTCTTTAAGAAGAATGTGTATTGTTAAGTGCTCAGTTGAGATTCAGGTGTCTCTCCCCTCATGCATGGAGCATGTTCCTAAGGTTGTTCTGTGCAAATCATGTCATAGTTTCACCTGCTGCATGAGATCATTATATAAAGAAATCTTTTAGAAAACCTGGTCATATTATAATGTGAATACTTACTCTCCTGCCAAATTTATGACTTTCATAATTTGGAATTTTTGCTTGTCTTGTTTATTTAAGATGGGTCCTATCTCTGGTGGAATGAAAACTTGCTATCCTTTTATAGGAAAGGGGGAACCCCTGTGTTTTAAAGGAAAAATATTTGTCATTGTTTCTCCACTAATTCTTTTGGTTTTTAATTGTTTCATCAAATAGCTCTTATTCTATGCAATGGATATGAAGTATAAATACATGGAGGAAATATTAGGTCAGCAATTTGTTCATCTTTTTCTGTTAAATAAGTTAGTCATGTTCAATGTCACATTTTCCAACATGGGTATGATAAAATCAGATTTTTAATTAACCCAAGAGGAATATGGACAAAGCAAACCAAATACTTGCTCCAGGCAGGATCATTTCTCAAGGCACTGCATTATGAACAATATTTAAATTACTAGTTATATTTATCCCATATGTTTTGCAAAGCCAAAAGTCTATATCTGTTACCACTATACCTCAACAGTTATCAGGGTAATAAAGATATGAATCTCAAAATTATTTTATGCATTTTCAGAATAGCATGCATATTAAATTGTAATAAATGTTTTCCTACATATTGTGCCCCATACAAAATTGTAGCCTTAATATGTTTAATTGCTCATCTAGACTCCAGAAGTACTTAAATTCTCAGGTGCCTCTAGCCCAAAGAGTTATAAAAATTAAGTTAGAAATGGTGAATATATTTACAAAAGAATGAATTTCAGCAAGAAATTCTGTTAAACATAGCTTTATTGGCTCAGAAGGGAAATTAATTTGTTCTGAAACATTTTCTAAAGAGAAAAATGTATTATAGATACATGATTAGGATGATTAAATATAAATGTTGCAAGCTTAATCTACTATAGACCAAGCCATTGTGACAAAATTTCCCTGTATAAATTAACTGCATGTTGCATATGCCAGTGAGTTAAAAGGAGAAAAGAATCATTTGATGTCATAAAAATAATTAACTGAAATTTAAGAGTTTGCTTTCCTTCAGATATTATATAAACATCATTACCGTTTGGTGGGACATTTTAGATTATTAAACTTTTTTTATTTTAACTTTTTGGAGGGAGTAAGGCATTATTACAGGAGAGGTATGGGGAGATATGGGAAAAGATAAGGATAAAAAACAGATGTGGTCACAGACTTGCTATTTAGCAACTTCCTTACTGAAACTTAATGGTGCTGATAAAACTAATTCTGATGTCATTATTAGCCTATCTCTATACAATTCAGCCAATTGACCAGAATGAGATCAATATTTTTTTCTCAATTGTCAAGACAGCCAATCACCACAGGTTTGATTGGATCACTGTATGGTCGATCCAATTCATTAGTTAAGATTACTGAAAGAAACCACACTTGGAGAAACTCAAATGCAAGTTAGTGGGCAAGTGCCAAGGAGTGGAAGAGTTCTATAAGAGCAAGCTCATCAAATGATTTCTGCAAGCCATTAGTTATGTCCAGAATTGATTGAGTGAGTTAAGTCATTTCAAGGGTTTGTAAGCTATAAAGTAGGAAAAAAAAGCTTTTTTTTTTTTTTTTTTGAGAGGTTTTTGCTATAGAGCACGTGCGCTCGCCAGACAGACAGAGAGACAGAAAGCAAGAAATCACCCTCCAGGGGGGATGGTCACGCCGCAATCCCTTCTCCTCCATTCTCCTCTCGGGATCTTGGGCACGCACGCACACGCGCCCGGCGTGAGTTTTAAGCCACTGGGTCCGGGATGCGAACCGCAGTTGACTACATGGGAGTCCAGCGACATAGCCATTACGGCTAACTGGTGGTCCCTGGAAAAAAAAGCTTTTTAAAATTTAAAGTGAAGGGACCAGCAGTTAGCGTAATGGCTATGTCCCTGAACTCCCATGTAGCCGACCACAGTTTGAGCCCTGGACCCGGTGGCTTAAACTCACGCCAGGCGCGGGTCTGTGTGTGCCCAGGATCCCGAGAGGAGAATGAAGGAGAAGGGATTTGCCGTGTGGCCATCCCCCCTGGGGGGTGATTTCTCGCTTTCTTTATCTCTCTCTGTCCTTCTGGTGAGAACATTAGCAAAAACCTCTCCAAAGAAAAAAAAATTTTAAACATTTGTTAGCATTTATCAGAATTTGTTTCAACACTGGAACTTATTTCTTCGACATGTGTCAAGCACCTACCATGTGAAAAGGACTGAGAATCCAAAAAGGAATAATTAGACATGGCCCTTGACCTTGAGAAGTTTATAATCAGGGTGGGAGAAAAGACATAAAGATATAGATAATTATAATATTGTCAATTTTATAATAGAGATATTTGCAAAATACGTGTAAGGGAAACACAGACAAGGAAATAATTGAGGGAAGTCTGGGAAGTCTTTACATAGAAGGTATTTGAACTGTATCTTTAAATATGAGCATGAATCCCTTAGCCAGAAAAAAAAAAAGGAACAACATTTCAGTCAGAATGAACAGAGTGTACATGAACACAGAAACATTAAAGGGCATGACATATTTTAGAAACTGTAAGAAATTGAGTGTGGCTAAATGATAGCATGCTAACAGAGACAGGTCAGAGATAATACTTCAAGATAATTTGGGGCCAGTTTGTAAGAGCCTCATATATCACACTGAAGAATTTGGATATGCTTCTCATATAAAAGTGGAGCTACTAATTTATTTGTCAACATGGTAAGATTTGTACTTCAGAAAGACAGCTATTATGGCATCACAGAGTATGGATTGAATTCATTCACTAATTCAACAAATATTTACTGAATATCTACTTTTTGTCAAATAAGTATCAGAAATTTAGAAGACCAGTAAATCACAGTCCCTGTCCATAAAATCTCAGGCTGATAGAAAATCACATATGTAAATAACTGTAATCTAATGGAATATGTCCTACTATACTATGACCATGTCTAAAATACAGTTAAAACACAGAGGAAGGAGTACCTAAATTATCTTGAGGAAGTCAGACAGAACTTCACAGAGTGTGTGCCCATTAAGCTAAGGTTTAAAAGATAAGTAGACATTCATCACAGGGGCAAAGAAGAAAGACATTTGTGGCATAAGAAAAGTCTAGAAGTAATTTTCAAGTTTAGGATGGCAGAGTGAAGTTGGCCTCTCTGTTCATTTCTCTGAAATTATCCAAATACAATAAGGATAATGAAAAACAGAATAAGTAAGCCTGACTCACAGTACATGGATAAAGGCTTCCAAGTGCAGTAATGATCAAAGACTGTAGGAAGGTACCTAGAGATGACTAGTTTCCAAACAAAGCAGAGCATACTCCTCCAAAGTAATTGACTCACACTGTGAAATTAAACCAAGAATACTTTATTTAGAAAAACAACACTAGAGTGTAGAGTGTTGGTAGAAGCTTCCATGGGCCTGAGGGAGTTTAGATTTAAATAAGGAAGTACATATACACATCCCCTTTGGAAGAATAATTTTGAGAAAATGATAGAGACTGAATTTTGAGTAACCATACAGATTCTAATATTTATTGACTTAAGGAAAATAAAAATGAAAACAGGCCTCTCCCCCACTCTCCCTCACTCACTTACACACACACACACACACACACACACACATCACGTATCAAAAGCAGCTTCACCTGGAACCAGGAGAACTGTGTTAGTCTGGAACAGTGCCTTGGACTGTCCCCAGCATAAACCCTCTGATTTAGGAAGAATTAACCTCATTTAAAGATGAGTACTAATATAAAAGTAACAAATACAGATCTATACACAGAAACTTCAAGGAAAATAAAGAAATAAATAGGAAATACAAATGGTACATAAATCCCTACCACAGAAATGTCTTCAAGAATAAAAAAGTAGAATAAAGGATGGCCCAGTATCCAAGTGGTTGAGGGAGCCAAATCTCAATCCAGACCAACTGAGACTGGGGGTAGACTGTGTCATGAAGACACTATTGAGAGTCTTTGTCTTTCTCTCATGGAAGAAACTTTTTTTTTTTTTTTTTTTTTTTTTTTTAGGTTTAGCCATAGGGTACGTGCACCTATAGGAGAGAGACATAGAGAAGGAAAGTGCAAAATCACTCACTGTTGGGGGGGAATGGCCACACCACAATCCCTTCTCCATTCTGCTCTCAGGATTTGGGGCATGCACGCACGTATACCCTGCATGATTTTTAAGCTGCTGGGTCTGGGCCTTAAACCATGATCTACCACATGGGAATCCAGCACCTTAACCACCACACCACCTGCTAGCCCTGGAAGTAAACTTTTAAAAATAGAAAGAAAACAAAATCTATGTAAGATGAAGTACAAATGTCATTTCTAAGATAGAAAAAAATATATATGTATATATGAGGAAGAATTGTTGAAATTAAGTAAGATTTGGATTTATAGGTTGAAAAGGCACATCTCCCAGGAAACTTGCCGAAACAATGATTGCTATTGAGAAACACCCTAGTAAAGTAACTAGGCTTCAAGAATCTTTAGCACATCCTGGCAAAGCAATTAAGTAACATAATAAGGGTGCTCTAAGACTACTTCACTGTAACCTTCAACACTAGAAGACAATAAATCAGTGCCTTAAAGTCCTCAGGGAGAAGGATAAAAAAGAAGCCATGAAATGTGAGGCAAGCAAGGTGCCTAGGGCACCACATTTAAGATAGTACTCACTCTCAGGTGCCACCCCGACACTTACACAAACCTAAGACTGAATGCCTTCTTAAATTATGTGCTCTAGAAGATGCACTTGCCTCTCCAAGTACAGCCTTGGATACTAGCTACAAAAATATAGTATATTTATAAATACATACACACGTGTGTGTGTGTGTGTGTGTGTGTGTGTGTGTGTATGTGGGTAGACGTGGACTTTTTTATTTTGGAAAGGTTTTTGCTATAGGGCGCGTGTGCTTGCCAGAAAGACAGAGACAGAGAGACAGAAAGTGAGAAATCACCCCCCCCCCCCCAGGGGTGATGGCCATGCTGCAATCTCTTCTCCTCCATTCTCCTCTCGGGATCTTGGGCATGCACGCACACACGCGCGGTGTGAGTTAAAGCCACTGGGCCCGGGACTCAAACCACGGTCGACTACATGGGAGT
This sequence comes from Tupaia tana, assembly GCA_026018925.1. Classification (NCBI taxonomy): domain Eukaryota; kingdom Metazoa; phylum Chordata; class Mammalia; order Scandentia; family Tupaiidae; genus Tupaia; species Tupaia tana. The sequence continues at coordinate 28,428,876 of JAKSZU010000009.1, forward strand.
CCAGCGATATAGCCATTACACTAACTGCTGGTGCCTGGACCTTTTTTATTTTTTAAAGATTTTTTTTTGCCATAAGGTTTGTGCACTCTCCAGAGAGAGACAAATAGAAGAAAAGTGAGAAATCACCCACCAGGGGAGATGGCTATGCTGCAATGCTATCTCCTTCATTCTCTTCTTAGGATTTTGGGCACTCATGCACATGCACCGATGTTTCAAGCTGCCAGGTTCAGAACTCGAACCATGGTCAGCCATGTGGGAGTCCGGCATCTTAATCACCACACCACCTACTGGCCCCTACCTGGTCTTTTTATGTGAGTCAAACATTCACCTTTTCCTTAGGCCTAGTTGAATTGGGTTATCTGTCATTCACATATAAATAGAGTAATGCACATGTACTAAGTTCATTAGGTAAGAAGGGTATAATGGATATCTCTACAGCATGTTTAGATCATTAACATTTACTGATAGAGTTGTTTCTTGTGCTTCATTATTTCATGCACACACACACACACACACACGAAATGGGAGAAGATGTTTGTTGTAGAGAAAATGCTAGAAATGACAAAGAAAATCATAACATACTTGAAAAATCTATCCATTCTTCTATAGTAGCCTTCACTAACTGCCTATCACTTTATTGTCTCAGTTCAAGTGCAAAATCACCCCCACCTAATAATCACCTCATGCAGAAATGTAATAGAAGTGGATTTAAAATTAATTCAACAAAATCAGGGGTGTCATTCTCAGTTTTAATAAGATCACAGGGAAACAAGTCAGTAAAAGGGAAAAAAAGAAAACAAATAGACCCAGCAGTACAGCTCATATATTTTGTTTAGTAACAGCTAATCAAAAATATGTATTTATAGAACAGGCAGACAAGGCAGTTATTGTCTAATTTCAACAGGTATTAATAAGGCTCCTTCTGACTAACAAATATGATAACCCAATTCAACCTGTACTACAACGAATTTTAGAGATTTTTATCTCCTTAAAAAGAAGCCCATTATACTTTTTTTTTTTTTTTATTAATTACTTTATTTTTGTATATACTTTCATACTTTCATTATCACCTCCCTACCTCCTTATCCCCCTACTCCTGTGCAATCGCTAATCTATTTATTGTCTCTATATATTTACATATTCTGGACATTTTATACAATGGAATCACACCTGATACATATGATACAATATGTATCACTTGTATCTGGCTTCTTTCACTTTGTATGTTTTCAGGGTCTGTCCATGTTATAACATGTATCAGTACTTCAAAACTTTTAAATGCCAAATAATGGTCCATTGTATAGACATGCCATTTTTTGTTGATCCATTCAACAGTTGATAGACATCTGGATTGTTTACACTTTCTTCTATCTGCTTTCACAGGGAATTTTCTATTTTCTAAATTTTCTTTTGTTTCATTTTGCTGATTTGTTACATCATCTTGAATATTTATATCCAACTATATCTTTTTTCCATGTTAAGAATTAGTTTTCCTGAGAATAAGACAAATGGGATTTTCCTTCTGATCATTTCTGTGGTTATGAGTAAAATTTTTCTATACTCTCTGTGAAGACTAAAACAGTGACTTTCTAACTTTTTTGGCTATGATCCACAGTCAGAAATATAGGGGCCAGCAGGTGGTATTGTGGTTAAGGCTGTAGACTCCTACATGGCTAAACACTGTTCAAGTCCCAGACCTTGTGGCTTGCTTTCTCTTTCTCTCTCTCTCTCTCACTCTGGTGAGCACATGTGCCCTGTGGCAAATTAAAAAAAAATAATAATGATAAATAAAATTAAATATAATTCTTAAAAAAGAAATAATGTTCTACTGTAACCCAGTATGCATATAACATGTGTGTATTTATTAATCAAAATTTCACATAATACTGCTCATGCTTACTACATATAATGTACTGTGATGTCCTATAATGTTCTAGTCTAGTCTATACTAACCTTTTTTTGTTCTGTTCTGTTCTTTATTTTCTATTCTATTCTTTTTATTCTATTCTATTCTATTCTATTCTATTCTATTCTATTCTATCCTGTTCTAGTCTACTCAATTCTTCCATATCATATTCTATTCTGTCATTTTAAACATGCCTTACATGGTCCCATATACTGATTTCATGACCCACTACTGAGTCACTACCTGAGGTTCCAAAAGCATTTTCCAAAAATGTTCTTTCTCATCTTTCTGAGGTGATGCTAAAGAACAATCTTTTATTGGCTGATACTCATCAAATGTTCATGGGTAATAGAAATGTTGATGCCTCTATTCTTAACCTGCTGACCTTTAGAAGCAAAAGAGTAATTACTGGTACAGTTCATCATCTTGAGAACAACTAGAGTAATTGTGCTATATATATTATTTGCTTTTCTTAGGATTAACTCCCTCATTACGATGCATACTACTTCTGTACCAGGAATTCAATATTTACAACTTGTACATAAAGCATTTTAAGGAATTTGAAGCATGTTAATCTAATATACTAAAGTATTTTAATCTAATGTTTAACACTTTTATCTAAAATTTTATAGTATGTTTTTTTTCATTTTTAAATGTATTATTATTTTTAATTTATTTTTTTAATTTACATTTAATCACTATATATCTTCACAGTTACAACATTGCTTTTTCCAGCACAAGTATTTTAATCTAATATATACTACTTAAATAAAAGCTATTTTAAGGCCTGTATTTAAAATACAGGGGATCTCTCTTATAGATCTTTCTCTCTGTATTTTTTAAACTTTATTTCTAGAGAAAGAGAAAGAAAGTACATAAGTAAGTTACCCTCAACAGAGTCTTCAACCTGCAATCCTCCCCCCAAGCCCTGTGGCCAGCTAGGATCACAAAATGGCTGTGAGCACACCTGTTATGTTGAAGTGAACCTGGTCTTCACCATCACTCAACAGCACCCTTACTGCCTGTACCACAGAATCTGGGCTGCCTCTCTGTATTTTAAAGGATGCCTGAAGGTGACAAGGTTTCTCTGGAATGTTAAGTTCAATGGAAGCATTAGCAAAATTTTCCCATGAAAAGTGATAGAATAATCTTAAAGATTGTTCAGACTCATTACTCACATGACCTGCTTTAGTAAATTTAGTTTCAACAGCTTAGAGTCTAGAATCGAAATGGCAGTGAATAAAATCTGTTTATAAAATACAATATGACATCATATATCATGATAACATTTTTTAAAGAATTATTTTATTGAACCTTGTTTATTTTATTTATTTATTTTAATTTGACCAGTGAGGGTCAGAGAGAGAGAGAAGGAAAGTGAGAAAGCAAGCAACCAGGTCCAAGATTCAAACCGCAGTCAGTCATGTGGGAGTCCAGTGCCCCTAACCACCACGCCACCTGCCAGCCCCAATATATAATGATAACATTTTTTTAAGTACAGCTTTTACCCTTCATAGTGCCCAAATAGAAGGACACTCTTACTCTCTTCCTATGACGACTTCACTGATGACTTCTTTTTCCCTCTGCATAGCTCTCCTCAAAAACAAATAAGCTGGGAAAACTCATCTAAAGCACCTACTTACCTCCTATACACAAATCTTCCTTTCCCCTTGTCTCTACTTCCCCCCACCACAGCCTTCTTTTCCCCTTTTGTACTTGTAGCTGCCATTTCCAAAAGAATGCAAATGTTAAATCCACAGGAAATACAATCTGAATTAGAGGAAGAGGCAGAGACTTCAACTTCTCCTTTTTCTCTAAATCTATCACCCTGCACTTTCTCAGAAGGTAAATTGTCGATTGCAAAATTAACATTGAGAAGTAACCAACCACACACAATGAATGGCTCAAGAAATCTTAAAATGGAATAAGTAAAGATTGTAGAATGTCCCAGCCATGTCACATATCCCTTTTATACTTATCCAAACTCTATCCTTTTTTCAGCCTGTATGTCCTGCATGGTTCAGCATAACAGCTCCATCAAGCATTCAATTTTAGTCTGTGTGTATGTGTGTGTGTGTGTGTGTGTGTGTAGTTCTTGTTGCTATGGGGGGAAAATTACACACAAAGAAGTACATTGAAGTCATGCCTAATAATGACTTACAAAGATGGCTTTTCTATATAATCCTTAATTAGCTAATAATTTCCAAACCAGGCAAGAAAAGACAGAAAAGTTAAAGTTTAGTATATCTTTTCATAGTGAAGGCTTATCTCTGATTTTAAGGAAGAATTGTGACTTATAAAGATAAAGACAAAAAAGTTTGGATCCCAGTTGTCAAATGCAAAATATATGAAAACCTCACAAACCTGTGAAATAGCAAATGTACTTGCACTTATGCATGGGCACTAATAACTTTAATTAACCCAGAACATCTCAAAACATTAATAATGAACATTACATAGGTAATAAGAATAAACTAGACTTGAATTAATGTTTTTATTTTCTTTAGAGATGTTGGCTAGTATTCAGTCTTCAAGTACAAAATATTCTTTATGTATCCATTTGCAAAAAAGATCATTTTTAACCCAATTCAATTTTACATTTTTCTATTATCCTACTAGACAGAGTTTAATGCAGTAGAGCTGGATTCATGTTATCTTTTATTGAATAAGTTTATCCTACTTGCTTAGAGTTAATGCATTTTACTATTTTGTAAATCATTATTTAAACTTAGAAGTGTTTTCCCATATTTTGCCTAACAGCAGTTTAGAGTATCTATCTAGTTCAAGTATGTCTTTAGATTTCAAGATTCTTTCCCCAAATAGTATTTCCGAACATATTTTCAGTTGTTCTGTTGAAGTAAGCTTTTTATAATTGGTATTTTAATGGATCCTGGACCATGAGAATGATATTACTAAATTTATACTCATTTTTATTTTTAGTTTGGATTGATAAATCTACTTTTATGGCAGGAAAATCATCACCTGAATTATCTCTGTTTTCCACAGAGAACTCATCTGAAACCCTAACTTCACAGTTCCTTGACCTTTTTCATGCCAATGACCATCAACTTCAGTCTATTTCTGCAACTCACTTCCACAGCTCCCATTCCTTCTATCTCACTGAATCACCTCTGCTCTCTCATCGAGGCCCTCACACCTCCCTAGTTATGCATTTAAGCTTTAGATCTTTTCATGCTTTTTTTTCTTCCTTATTAGCTCTATTTAAACTATAAACCCATTAACACCTGTGTGTTGTGCCATTTTGCTGATCCTCAACCATGGTCTACTTCACTTGACAATTAATTTCTTCTGTCTCCCGTTAGTGCTGATCACTGCCTAAGGAAATCACATACCTGATTGGTGCCACTGCAAATTCATGATAACCAACTTTACCTAAGTCCTTAAGACACCCACCTGTCCTTCTATTTCTGTCCCAAAGTCAGCTCCCTTTCTAGTTTGCCATTCTTGCAGCTCTTATGCCATTCTCTTTGAACTATGTATTCCACCTACACTTTCACAGACAGCAGAAAATGTTGCTTCCTGCCTCATAGAGAAAAATAGAGGCTATCAATCATGAAGTTCCCTCAACTGCCTGCCACCTCACCTTCAACATACCTGTATTTATGCTTAGTCTTACCATAGGTTTTATAGTCAGAAGTGTCCTTTGCTCTTTTCACTGTCAACTCTCATTCTGTTTTCAATCTCTATGCCCTTTCTACCTCCTCTAGAGCTTACACCTTTGGTGCCCTCTCACATGCATTTTTTGTGGTTCTCTTTTTTTTTTTTTTAGACTAGAGAGACTTTTGCTATAGGCCATGAGCACTCACCGGAGATACAGATAAAGACAGAGAAAGAGAAAGCAAGAAGTCACCCCCCGGAGGGGATAGCCATGCCACAATCCCTTCTTCATTCCACTCCTGGGATTTTGGGCACGTGTGCCCAGCATGAGTTTCGAGCTGCCAGATCTGGGACTTTAAGCCATGGCCAGCCATGTGGGAGTCCAGCACCTTAACCATTATGCCATCTGCTGGCCCCAAATTATAACTTATACCCTATCCACACAATTATCCCTGTCCCCTTTCCTTGCTTTAATGTTCTCTTTAGGCTTTGTCCCTGTGTAACTTGCTTGGACTGAATCATCTTACTAATTATCTGCATTTCCCACTAGAACAGAAATTCCACAGGACAGGGATTTTGTCTGAATCCTTATTAACTAGAATGATATTGAACACAAAGTAAGAACAAAATAAGAATTTATTGATTAACATAAATTAGCTTTAGTTCAACTTCTGTTTCTATAACTCTATTACAATCATAAAGATAATTATTGACATTGTGAGTTAATTCAATCCTCATTTTAGTTCTCTTACCCTACTTCCAATAGAAGTTCCTGCTATTGTTTGCTGCCTTAAGAAGAGTTATTCTTCTGGGTTCTTTACTCTCTCTAGACTCTTTCACTGACATCTCTTTATTATTCCAACCTTTAGAGTTATTGAAGTTCCCCAGAGATCTGTCCTTGGACCATTTCTCTTCTCTTTATACTCTTTCTGAGAAATATCCTCCAGGTAAATGTGTTTGAACACTGCCAGTAGCTTCCCGGTCTAGAGCTCTCACCCCCACTTTCCTCTAGAACTACTGTATGGGCCACATGTTCTCCAAACCAAACACAACCAACACCAATTTAGTATCTTGTCTTCTTCCAGAATGTTTTGTTTTAATTAATGGTATCAATATCTGTTCAGTCTCCCAAGGTAATATGTACATTTTAAAATTCTAAGCTGCTTCTTCTCCCCTGCCTCTAATTCTGCTCCAAGTTCTCCAAGTTCTACTTCCTAATCTCATTTCTAATGTATCCCTTTTGTATCAATATATTTATTTGGATACCCAAGTGTTTTCATCTCCACCACCCCTGTGCTACCTCTGGACCTCATAATGTTTCACATGTAATACAAGAATGATTGCCTAACTGAGTTTTTCTACCTTCAGACCTGCCCACATCTAATCAAGTTTTTATACTGTCACCAGAAATACCTTCATTAATGCAAATCTTAGACTTCCATGTTAGTCTCCTCTGGAAATTTTAATGACTCTATATTACACTATAATATAAATTTTTGTTTGTTTCTTTTTTAGAGATTTTTGCTATAGGGCACATGCACTTGCTGGAGAGACAGAGAGACAGAATACGAGAAATCACACCCCCCAGGGGGGGATGGCCATGCTGTGATCTCTTCTCCATTTTCGTCTCAGTATTTTGGGCACCATGCACATGCACCAAGCATGAGTTTCAAGCTGCCAGGTCCAGGACTCGAACCATGGTAGGCCATGTGGGATTCTAGCGACATAGCTATTACACCATCTGCTGGTCCCTGAAGTAAAGTTTTTGATCTATAAAGTCTAGCCTCATCTTTTCCAACTTGCAAACTACAGACACAATCATTTGTTCATTTTTCCTTGTAGTTGTGATGTACTTTCACAACTCTAGACTTACTCTTTCTTTTATCTAGATGGTCATTTCCTTGCATCTGGCAAACTTCTAAGTACTATTTCATAGGAAGTTGAAATATCAGCTCCTCTATAGACCTTCTTCAAGTCTCACAAAGTAGGTCCCCTTACTCTTTTATCTGAAAGCATCCTGTATCATACATCTCTAATTTTAAATGTATCATAGGTCTCTATTTAAAAATGTTTAGCTTTTGGCCTTAGCCGCCATCTTCCAGTAATTAACCAAAATGACAAACACAAAAGGAAAGAGGAGAGGCACCCGATATACGTTCTCTAGGCCTTTTAGAAAACATGGAGTGGATCCTTTGGCAACATACATGTGACTCTACAAGAAAGGTGATATTGTAGACATCAAGGGAATGGGTACTGTTCAAAAAGGAATGCCCCATGGCAAAACTGAAGAGTCTACAATGTTACCCAGCATGCTGTTGGCATTGTTGTGAACAAACAAGTTAAGGGCAAGATTCTTGCCAAGAGAATCAATGTGCGTATTGAGCATATTAAACATTCTAAGAGCAGAGATAGCTTCCCAAAACGTGTGAAGGAAAATGACCAGAAAAAGAAAGAAGCCAAAGAGAAAGGGCCCTGGGTTCAACTAAAGTGCCAGCCTGCTCCACCCAGAGAAGCACACTTTGTGAGAACCAATGGAAAGGAGCCTGAGCTACTGGAATCTATTCCCTATGAATTCATGGTTTGATGGGTGTTAAAAACAAACTAATCCATGGTCTATAAGAAAGTTTACAGGCCAGCCTGTGGCTTGGTGGTGAAAGCAGCAGGATCCCACATAGCCTACTGTGCTTTTGATTCCCATCCCCAGCAACTTGAGAATCATGCCAGGTGTGTGCATGCCCCAAATCCCAAAGGGAAGGAAAAATGGCAAAGAGGGGATTGCAGTTTGACCATTCCCCATGGGGGAGGGGGGTGTGCTTTCTCTCTTTACTTCTCTCTCTCTCTCTCTTTCTGTGTGTCTTTCTCCAGAAAACACATATACCCTCTGGCAAAATTTTATGCATTTTAGAAGTTTGTTAAGATGTTTGTCTTTTGCACTAGACTGTGAGCTCCCAGCTCCCAAGTAATAAAGATAATCAGGCTGAAAATACACACTTAGAAGAGTTGGGACCGGCAGTTGGCCTAATAGCTATGTCGCTAGGCTCCCATGTAGTCGACCATGGTTCGAGTCGTGGACCCAGTGGCTTAAATTCACACCGGGTGTGTGTGCGTGCGTGCCCAAGATCCCAAGAGGAAAATGGAGGAGAAGGGATTGCGGCGTGACCATCCCCCCTGGGGGGTGATTTCTTGCCTTTTGTCTCTCTGTCTCTCTGGCAAGTGCATGCGCCCTATAGCAAAAACCTCTCAAAAATAAAAAAAAAAAGAGTAAATAGTGTAAGGTATTATAGATATAATGATCATTGCATGGTGGAAATGGACTAAGAATAGAGAAATGGAAGCAATCAGGATAGTTTCTTGAGATTGAATCACCAGGAAAGCATGCACAGAGAAAGTGACTTTGAAAGGTTAAGAAACAAGGACAGTATTTCACTTGAGGATGATGCTCTGGGCCAATATAAAAGGATAGGACTGGAACATAATATTGAAGTAGAAGTGTAATGAGATGTGCATTGGGCAGGGAGATATAAATTTGATTGTGTGTTGCCAAAGTCATGAGTTTATTACTGTATTTGTGTGCATATGCCCATGAATATCCCTTAGAAACAAGATATATTTTGATCTGTCATCTGTCTTTGGTTTAACCCATTTTTTCCTTAAAATGAACAGGTCTAAACTGAAAGTTTTCCAAAGTTCTTAGAGAATCTATTTGATTAATCCTCTTAAATTATCCTATTATGTTAAAAGAAGTCTTCCTGGAGACTACTCAGCTCCTTTTGACCTCAGTCTGTGATCTCAGGGGTCAAATTAGACATTGTCTTTTTTTATTGATTCTGAGGGAAAATAGAAAGAAGAGAGGTCATGAGGGGGGGTAAAATTGGCATCAGAGAAATCATTTTGTTGATGTGGCAAGAATTTTCAGCTGATAAGGTAAAGAAGCAATAAAAACAGCAGTGCATATAATTCTGCACTTGGAATAGCAAATTGTAGCTGTAGCATTGTAAGTCCTTCCTGTTCTCTGGTTGTCTGTTTATTCAGAAGTTTAAGTTAATTAAACTTGGCTCTCCTAGTGCTTGAATGCCAATTCTAAATGCCTGTGGTAAGAAAAATCACAACCTATAAAGTCAGTCAAAACGCACATTCAAAAAGAGTCATCACAATTGATAGTGATATTTTCTAACGTCCTTTCATCCTCGTATTCTTGCTTTTTACTGTACAGTTTTTTTCTAATTATTATCTGTTGAGATTAGTGGTTTGCCCTTTGCTTTCTGGCATGGTACATTGTACAAATGCTTTGTGGTGGGACTTTAATTTGTTCATGATGACACTCTTTCTGCCTTTGCCCATGGGAAAAATAAAATTGAGTCATTCTTCCTCTGGCCTTCTTCAGCTACATATCCTGTCAGTATGATGTTTATCTCAACTTGCCTATTGATGATTACATTGATTGTGTCGTATTCTAGTATGCAGTTCTGTGCTTCTGGCTTTTTGGTTTTATAGAGTTTACTTCTTTAAAAGAAAGCCAGTGTGAACTTAGAAGTCACCGATCTCCTGACACCAAGGGAAAAAACTACCTCTGACATGGGTTAGCAGGCACTACTACAATATACTTGGGTGTTAATTCAAAGAGGAAATTACATGAGTGGCAGAATATACAGAGCTGCTTGATAACAAGCCACATTGTAGTCAGGCTTTATAGTAGTGGATTATTTGTTGATGTTTTTTCATTCTTTTTTTTTTAATGTCCTGTTAAACACAGGCTTTGGATATGAATCCCAACTGAGCTACCTACTAGCCTTGCCACCTTGGGCAAATTTTGTAACCTTTTAAAGCCACATCATCCTTATCTATGTATGCTGCCTAGGAGTAGTATGAGGATTGTATAAAATAAGGTATATAAATGCATAGGATAGTGTGTAACATACAGAAAGTGATTTATAATATCCAAGTGTGTGTGTTTGGTGGTTTCCTGACTTGAGGGCATCAGTAGAAAAAATAGCTGATCTAAGTACTTTCCCTTGTCTTCCAGTGGTTAGTATGACATAAGACGGGTTGCTAGAATATGGTAATTGTATTAGCGTTTTATTGCTGTGTGACAAATCATCACAAACTTAAGGACTTAAAATGACAAACATTTGTTATCTCACAGTTGTTACGAGTCAGGAGTCTAAGACATCCAACTGGGTTCTCTACTCAGTGTCTCATCATGCTGAGATCACAGTGCCGACTCCCACTGAGGTCTCATCTGATGGTCATCTTATGAGCTCATGTGGTTGTTGGCGGAGTTCAGTTCCTTTGATTATAGGACCAAAGTGCCTGTTTCCTTGCTGGCTGTCAACCAGGGGTCACTCCCAGCTACAAGAGGCTATTCTCCAGTCCTTACCACATAGCCACCATCATAGGCCCACTCACAGCATAGCAGCTTTTTCAGAGAGAGAGAGAGAGATTTTACTACATGCTAGTAAAATGAATCACACGTATATATGGTAATACAATTACAAAAATGATATCCCATACCTTTTTCATATTCTACTGGATAGAAGTAAATCACAGTTTGCACCTATGCTCAAAGGAAGGCGATTATATAATGGCATAAACATGGAGGACATCCTAGGGTCTTTGTACCACAATACTCAAATAAATCATATAAATTCAGTAGCCTAAGACCTAAGAGAAAAATACAAATCTCTTAATAGTAGATTAATATGTCTAATGAGAACAAAAAAAAATCAAATGCTTCACATTTCTGTTTCCTGAGTACATGATTTTTTAAATTATTTATTTTAAATTCCACTTGTTATTATTCTTTATTATTATTTTAATTTGTCCATACAGAAACAGAAACGGAGAGAAAGGGAAAGTGAGAAAGCAAGCCGCCAGATCCAGGACTCAAACCGTAGTTGGCCATGTGGGAATCCAGCACCTCTAACCACCACCTGCAGGCCCCAGATTTTTGAAACTAATATTTTGGCAATTATTGCAGGAACATTTTACTTTTTAAAATATTAGATGCACAAGTAACACATGATGATGTACTTACTGTAAAAAAGAAAAATTAAACCACACAGCAATATAAAATGTAAAGATCTTTTACTGTTCACCCCATCCTGTACTAAACTATTCCCCTATCAAGAAGTGCTCAATGGCAATAGTTTGATACTTAGACTTCTGTAATATTTTTAAAACATAAGTAGTCAGCCAGGTAGTGTGATGGTGAAGGCGGCTGGATCCCACATGGCTGACAGCATAGTATGAGTCCCAGACCTGGGAGCTTGAAAAACACACGTGCTTACCCAAAATTCTGAGAGGAGAATGGAGAAGAAGGGATAGAGCCATGGTCCTCTCCCCTGGGGGGTGCTTTCACACTTGCTCTGTGTCTATATCTCTCCAATGAATGCATGTACACTATAGAAAATTTTTTAAAAAGTGGTACTATATGTACTGTTCTGTAGCTTGCTTTTTTCTTTTTCTAACAATTCTCCCTAGAGATCTACCTATGTCAATATATATAGATCTGTCTCTGTTGTTTGATATTCCTTTATTTTTGTAGGCAATTAGGTGATTTCCAATTTTTGACTTTCATGAGTCACACTACAATGAATTCCACATACATACATATTTATGCAGCTGTGGGAGTTATCCTGCAGGAATAGATTCCTTAGAAGTGGAATCAATGGGTCAAAGGGTATGCACATTTAATATTTTGATAGGAAAATAATTGAAAATACTTGACATTTACATGGTGCTAAAATGCCCTCCTAAAAAACACCTCTCCAGTACTATCATCAGTATGGATGGGAGGGGTGTGGGTGGGTGATGTCTTCAAAAAGTTCATGGAAAATATGCATCACAAAGAAACTGTGAGGATTTCATAAGTTGTTTTTTTTTTTTTTTTGCACCAGTATAAACTCATACTTTAATTCTATTTTCCACAAACTTTTTAAAGTTCTCCTTATGTGTTAGCACTCTTTATTGTTCACATTAACGTAGTTTCAAAAATCAGAAATGTATTATTCTTAGCAACCCAATAGGGGGTGTAATAGAAGCTGGTGAGCATGGAGTGATGTGGGAGCAAGAGAACATTGGAAACCATGGGTAGGGGCAGTTGGCTTTTGACTAGACACAGAAAATTTAGATGCGGTAATAGTTTTTTGAAAACTACTTCCAAGAGATGCTATTTCACATAGTATATAAAATTAAAGTACTCATTCGGATGCAGCCCACATTATATACACATACCTACGTGTACAAGGAGGGAAAAAGTGGGAGTGAGAGTAAGAGTAGCTCATTTAGAGAGTGAACATTTGGGATGTATAAAACATATCATGGAATGTTGGTAATGCATGTTATTAACTCAACAACTCTAAGAGTCTTTCTTCAAAGCCATTTCCAAATCACCTATGATTACATGATTAGAGACCTCTTAAAACAAGTAAAATAGTTCTGTAAGCTAGGTTATCTATCGGAGTACTAAAAAGCCCACTGAGAGCTATCATGTATAAATGTCACAATTTGTGCCCCCCCCAAAGAAATACAATTGCCTTGATAATATATAATAATGCCAAAGGATATTTTATAGAATGGTATTACAGGGGCTGCATGGAGATTTTTCAATTTGCTGATTACAAAGCCTACTCAGAATCTCAAGGCTCATTCATTCCTAACCACCATGATTTGTCAAGACTTGCATTTCTTGTTCAGTCTTCTGAAAGCAATTATGAATGCTGCAGAAGTACTCAATTTTATCCAATTTCTGACAGCTACATTCTAACTATTCCTAGTTTTTCTCTTTTGAATGAGAATATGTAGGAGGAAGACAACAAGCAAATAAACCTTACTCTATGCTTTCTGTTTTGCACACACACACTTTCAATTAATTATGTGTATAATTTGTGGATCGATCATGTAAAGTGGTAATTTTGGCTTAGTCCAATTGGTTTAATCACCATGCATTACATGTCCAATACAGAAGTTACAGACACACTACACTGCCAACGCTAAAAGTTGCTGATTACAGAACATTGGTGAATAGCATTTTGATTTGAAGATATTTTGTATATGTGTTTTAGGTCATTCTCTGTCACTGACACCTGAGTTTGGTGATTTATAAGAATGGAGGTTTATTCAGCTCAGGTTTTGAAGGTCCAAGGACCAGGGGCCACATACGGTGAGGGCCTTCTGACTGATGGACACTCTCTGCAGAATCCCAGTATGGCACAACAACATCACATGGCAAGACAGAGCAAGAATGTGCAAGTGTCTGTGACTGTGTCTGTGTCTCTGTCTCATTCTGCCTCCTTATAAACCTTACAGGATTCAATCATGGGATTTCCCCCCCACCCACCCACCCTAGGATCTTAATCCAATTCACCTCCCAAAGGCTTTACCATTTAATCTCATAATTGGATTCATTGAACACACTCTCAACACCATTACAAAGGCTCACCAAATTTTAACACATGAATTTCCGGAGGAACACATTTAAATTAAAGCAATGAGCAATTTCTTACATGATTGAAAAAGGATTTATATCATTGCTTAAGTTTAGAAGTAAATTAATTTGGACCAACTAGGTAGCATGGTGATTAAGGATGCTGGTTTCTCACATCACAGACTATGCAGCTAGAGTTCCAACCCAGTGGCTAGAAAAACACACCAGGCATGTGTGCATGCATGCCCAGAATCCCGAGAGAAGAGGGGAGAAGTAACTATGCCTGTGGCCATCCCCCCGGAGGGGTGCTTTCTGTCTTTTACTCTCTCCCTCTCTGTCTCTCTCTAGCAAGCACATGCATCCTACAGCAAAACTAAAGAAACATATTTCTAGATTATTATTTAAAATATGTTCTAATGAAGGCCTATAATAAAGAAACCGGTACAGATGTGTTTAATACAAAGTTCCCCAAAGATACTTCTACAGAGATTCTTTTCTCTTGAAACACTCACTAACATTCCTATATATTAGGAAATGCTGAATTTAAAGGACATCATTCCTTTCTTGAGCGTTATTAGCTGCAAAATATTTATTTTTCCACACTTAGTATGCTAATTTCACATCATTCATTTGATTCATGTAATGAATACTGTAATTTCTTTTAAAATACAAATAAATCTCAAAAATATTAAAATAATAGACTTGGCAGACAAATTGATGGCAGCTTTGTTTATAAAACTCATCATAAAAGACTTATTAATTAAGACTGTGGAATTAACCATGCATTGGGGAAGAAGATAATTCTGGATAACCAGACCTCTCTTTTCAAAAGATTATTTGATTCATGTTTCATTTTTTAAAAAATGGAGCCCTCAGAAGCTGGCATTTGATAAACCCTCATCTTTGAATTAATTTATTTTTCCTGTTATCATTGTTAACTTTGCTTATGAAAGATAATCTAAGAGCACCTCAGGAATTAGATAAAGAAGGACTGCTGGGTCACCTTCATCCAGGTGATGAACTGATAACTGTGATTGAAAATTGTAGTCAACTTAAAACAAAACAAAATAAAAAAGGAAATTACTGTCAAATGGAAGTGTAGTTTGGGAAACTGAACCCTTATAAATTGTGTTGACAGGAAACTCGCACCTGAGCCACTGTGAATCACTTCACTTGGATTATATTTAATGGCAATTGGAAATATCCTTGTTCCTTATGCTTTTATTGCATGGCACTTTTTTTTTCCTGTGGTTCAGCTCAGAAAGTCAGGTTTATTGGGAAATAAATTTTCAGTGTTTCATATGTTGTCTTTAAAGAAACAGTGGTCACCACCTGCCGCTTGACACCCACTGATGTCGTTTTTCTTCCCAATCAAAAAAAGCAGGTCAGCAATTTCCTAGCAGGACAAAAGTACTAGAGGTTACTTTTTTATCCCCTGCACTGTATTATGGGCAAGACTTTACCTAGTATGCTGTGGGACATATAGCTTCCTAATCTCCCTCCAACTACCCCACGATCCTTGAGAAGAAAAAAATCTATTTATACTATTGTCACAAGGACTGAAATTTCATATACCCTCTCCTTTTGGGCTGAATAAATTAAATATATTTTCAGTGATGGCTATAATTTGGACAAGAGTAATCACGCAAAATTTTGTATTTTATAAAAATCTTTTTATTACCTATTCCTTGCACCTCAGCTTTCTACTCTTCTTTCTTTTCTCCCCTTAGTAGTTTATGTCCTCCCCAGACTGCCAGATGCCTATGCATTCTTTTTTTTTTATTTTTAGGTTTTTTGCATAGTGCATGTGCGTTTGCCAGAAAGAGACAGAGTGGGAAAGTGAGAAATCAGTTCCTATGGTGGATGGCCACACTACAATTCCTTCTCCTCCATTCTCTTCCTGGGATTTCAGGCATGCACATACATGTACCTAGCATGATTTTCAAGATACCAGGTCTGGAACTCAGACTGTGGTTGGCCATGTGGAAGTCCAGCGTCTTAACCACACTATGCCATCTGCTGACCCCCATCTGTGCATTTTTTTAGCTCTAAAACTAAGATGCTACTTTCTCCAAGGTGCTTGCCCTATCCCCTTCTATACATGCTCAACCATACCCTGTAATTTCCCCACCTCATGCAAAAAAAAAAAAAAGCAAGGGAAAAAAAAAGCTGTAAAAGGCCTGGTGTGTTTTCTTTGCTTCACTCTAAGGTCCCATGTTTATCTTATGATCCTTAGTGACTCAGGGAGTTCAATGCATAGTTAGCCTCTCTAGATTACTTTTGTCAGAGAAAAGTCAAACTAAAAGACTTACATGATGCTCTGATTATAAGAGCCTAATGAACCTTTTTGTTAGTGGAATATGATTTTACTATACATTACCTATTCTAGAGCTTCTACAAAGTTACACAAGCTAAAAGCCAAATAAGTCCCCTTAGTTGCCATAGGATCTTCTCAGTCAAAATGTGGTCCACAGACTAGTATCATCTATTGGGTCATCAGAAGAGTAATGATATATTTTTGCATAGAAAAATACGTCATGACTTTTCCAACCACCCAACATATCATCTGAGACCTTGATAGAAACATAAAATGTAAGGCCCAGCCAAAACTTAGTAAATCAGAGTCTAGATTATAACAAGATTCCCAGATGACTTGTGTGCAGATTAAAGTTTGAGGTGCAGTGGTCCGGGAAAAAATGCTGGCAGTATTCTAGCTATATGTCTTAGTTAAAAGCAAGAAAGATTGAAAGGGAATTACCTTTCATATATGTGGTGTAGTAGTTCAAAATTAACCTAAGTGCTGTTTTTTAAAACAGGAGAAAATGTAATTTTTACAACTTAGGATAATTAAAGGTTTTTTTGTTTTTTATTTTCACCCCACTTCTTTCAAGGATGCAGTGATTCTCCAGTAGTAATGGACTTACTAGGCACCTAGGGTGCTTATTATACATGCAGATTTCTAGTCCACAGCTGCAGAGGCTCTGTACTATGTGGGCTGTCATGGGCCCATGGATCTGCGGTTTTAACAAACTGCATAGATGACTCTGATATAAGTGATCTATGAACCTCGTTTTTAGAAGCAATGGGGAGTCAGGAATGACAGGGAAAGAGAAGGCAATATAAATATATTCAAATAAATATCATCTGCATCAAATCAATAGTAGAAACTTTCCTAAAAATACAGTGCCACTTAGTATTTCGTCTGTTTGCAAGGGACCAGGTGAAGAACATAGTTTACTTCCAGTGTAACTTTTATTCATGTTTGCCCAAGTTCCACAATCAGTGACATTATTTTTCAACATGAAATATTAGTTCTGTAGAAGGGCCTGTGGTTAAAAGCCTTAGCTATCATTAGCGATCAGAGCATATATAGTCTTTTACTGGAAGCACTCAAATATAGCACAGAAATGATCCCCCCACCCCTCCACCACTGCTAGCCCCTATCAACCACACAGTCCATCAAGACCAGGAGACTGCTGCTGGGAGCACCAAAGGGAGCATTTCAGAAATGGGACTTTCTCTTAATAATCCAATGTTTAGGGACGAGCAGATGGTGTAATGGTTACGTTGCTGTACTCCCACATAGTTGACTGCAGTTCAAGTCCCAGACCTAGCAGTTTAAAACTCATGCAAGGCTCATGTTCATGCATGCACAAAATCCTGAGAGGAGAGATTGTGGCATGGCTATTACCCTGGGGAGTGGTTTCTCACTTTACTGTCAAAGAAAACAGCCTAAAGAGAGTAGGCATCTCAGTGAATGGAGCTAAACTGATGCACACACGTCCAGCATGAGTTTCAAGCCTCCAGGGCTGGGACTGGAATCACAGTCGGCCATGTGGGAGTCCAGTGATATAACCATTACACCATCTGCTGGTCTCTCCACCATTTTAGTCACTCACAATCAACTGCATGGCTCCCTGACCTAAGATTACCTGAAGAAGATGACCTTTCTTCTGATATGTTATCACAAGGTCAGTGGTAGCCTAATATTACATCACAATGCCCCAGGTCATTCACCTGACTCCATCTCATCACATAGGCATTTTTTCACCTCACATCCTCACAAGTAAGATATTATGAGAAAGACCATATTCACATAACTTTTATTACAGTATATTGTTATAATGATTCTATTATATTATTAGTTATTGTTATTAATCTCTTACTTTGCCTAATTATAAATTAAACTTAATTAAAACAGAACATAGAGGATTCAGTACTATCCATGGTTTCAGGCATCCACTGAGGGTGGTAGAATGGATTCCCTACAGGTAATGGGGGGACTACTATATATGGATTTATATAAGCGAAATAGAATCAAGTTTGTACCCCTCCTTTAAAACAAGAACATTTTTTGCTGAAAGGAAAATACTAAAAATATCTGAATTGCCTCCCAATGGGCTGCTGCACTATTTTATGAAATATGTGAAAAATGAATTTATTACCTTCCACTCAGGTCATGCATTACTCATATTAGCTGAAGAACCACAAGGGAGGATTTGTGAGGTGAGGAGCACATCTTCGAAATGGAGGAGGTGGTGAAAAGGGAGTGGGGAGGCAACAGGAATCAGCTGTAGTTAATGTACTCCTAGGCTCTGAATAAAGTGGCAAACAGCACATTCTTTAGACTCTCAATTATCGAAGGTGTTACCAATAGCTATAGGCACAAGGGGTTCTAGATGAACAGAATGCTTAGCAAAGCTACTCAGGAAGTAAATGAAGTTGGCATAGGTCTGAAAAAGTGGACTTTATTGCATCTTGGATAAAAACACCATCTCATTCTGAGAGTGAAATAATGTTTAAAAGGAACAAGTTTTAGTTATTAAACAGTGTACTGTTGGTTATTGAATTCTAACATGGCTGCTATGTCAATAGGAATACTGGCACATGTGCACTTGTTACAGCTTGCTTTCAAAGCTTGGAAAAGGCAAAAATGATACCCTGAATGGCAATAGAACTGCATCTGAGGCATCTACCACTTTGGGTAGGTTTATGCTTGCTGAAAGGATCTGAGGTTTTAAAGAAGAGTTGGGACACTGCAGGAGATGATGTCATTTTATCTAAAGGAATCTGAATGGAATGCTTGACAATAATGGTGTCAAGGAATCCTATGAAGTTCAATGGACTCAAGGGGGAAAAAAAAAAAAAAAAAAAACACTAGGTCACTGGGAAAATCATGACTTTTTTTTTTTTTTTTTTGAGAGGTTTTTCGCTATAGGGCACGTGCGCTCGCCAGACAGACAGAGAGAGACAGAAAGCGAGAAATCACCCCCCAAGGGGGATGGTCACGCCGCAATCCCTTCTCCTCCATTCTCCTCTCGGGATCTTGGGCACGCACGCACACGCGCCCAGCCTGAGTTTTAAGCCACCGGGTCCGGGACGCGAACCGCGGTCGACTATGTGGGAGTCCAGCAACATAGCCATTATGCTAACTGCTGGTTCCCATAACTTTTTTTTTATGCAAAAATGGGTCATGATTTTCTCGATGACCCAATATTTTGCTTCTTTTGTCAGGAAAGTAGTCCCCTATACTTTGACCTTCAGGTGAGAAATTCTTGATTATTGGCCCGAAAATGAAACCATTGTGAATTGTATCCCTCCAAAAAGTCATATGGGAAAGCCCTAATCTCCAATATGCTGTTATTTGAGATAAGGTGTTTGATAAGTAATGGGGCTCAGATGAGATCATGAAAGTAGGACCCTCATGATGGGATTACTATATTTATGAAAAGAGATACCAGAGAACTTGCTCCTTCTCTATCACATGAGGACACAGTAAGAAGGCAGCCATCTGCAAGCCAGAAAGAGAGCCCTCATCAGGAACCTGATTATGCTGAGACTCTGAGCTCAGGCTTCCAACCTTTAAAACCATGAGTAAATATCAATGTCTGTTGTTTAAGGTACCCTGTCAGTGGTATTTCATTATGGCAGTCTGAACTTAGAAATAGTGTAATTGTCATTCAACTTCCAACATGATTCCCTTTTCATGAATAGAGAGCATCAACGAGGAAATATGCTATTTGTGAGTAAAGATGGCTGACATTTGCATATTAACCTGGACTGTTCAAAGTCCGAGTTTACCTGATTTCTCCAGTCATTTAACAGAGCCCCGAGGAATTCTGTCAAGTCTCCAGTGTTTTTCATTTGTTCATTTATTCAT
The DNA here is from genome assembly GCA_026018925.1 of Tupaia tana. Classification (NCBI taxonomy): domain Eukaryota; kingdom Metazoa; phylum Chordata; class Mammalia; order Scandentia; family Tupaiidae; genus Tupaia; species Tupaia tana. Next base: position 28,448,985 of record JAKSZU010000009.1, read on the forward strand.
ATCACAAATATTTCTTAGGCACATAGTTTGTATCAGAAGATATAGTAGACATGGGGTCATAGTAATTTAGAGTCCCAGGCAGTACACTGAGAGAACAGAAATCCTAAAGGGTGAAATGGATGAACAATCAGAAGAGACATAGAGGGACCAGCAGTTAGCATAATGGCTATGTCGCTGAACTCCCATGTAGCCGGCTGCAGTTCTAGTCCCAGACCCGGTGGCTTAAACTCACGCTGGGTGCATGTGCATGCGTGCCCAAGATCCTGAGAGGAGAATGGAGGAGAAGGGATTGCGGTGCAGCCATCCCCCCTGGGGAGTGATTTCTCGCTTTCTATCTCTCTGTCTCTCTTTGTCTTTCTGGTGAGTGCACGCGCCCTATAGCAAAAAAAAAAAAAAAAAAAAAAAAAAAAAAAAAAAAAAAAAAAAAAAAACTCTCAAAAAAAAAAAAAAAAAATAAGAGACATAGAAAACCAAGGGAGAGTAAGGAGGAACACCTATGTCATGATTTTGTGTACACCCATCCCTGAAAATACCACAAGTCTGAAAGTAAATGTTCCAAACTTTGGAATATTTTTAGGGAACCAGTTTGACTTTCTAGAGGCCAACTTTTCAATAACCAATATAACCTGTTATTGGAAAACATCATAATAAAAGCCAGTCTAGGGTGGTTATGCATGAGAGATAAAGTCACTCAACATATACTCAGTATGTCCCATGGGCATTGTTTACAGACCTTTCAAGTTTATATAATCCCCAGCAGGGCCTCCATTTTCATCAGGATGATTCTGGCATCACTTCCCTTCCTGTTCATAAGTGGACAGTGACTTGAGAGCAACTAGGTGATAAAGATGTAGTGAGCCTTGACCACAGATAAAAGGACCAGTAGGTGGCGTGTTGATTCCATATCTATCGAATCCTCTCCAAATCCACTCCCCGCCTCCGCCCCCCCCCCCCCTTTTTTTGTCATCATTCTCAGAGAGAGGCAGCCAGATTACTCACCTGCTAGCCAAGATGGGTCACAACCTATGCTCTGCAGGCAGAGCTTTTGAGAAGCCCCATGTTACCGAGAATGGTGCAGAAGCAATTGGACATGATTGGTACGCCTCTGCTCTGAGTTTTGTCCACTCTTCTAATAACAGGGAACACATGTTGCGCGCAGAGGTTGTCTTTTTGCCTTTGCAGGAGTCCTTGCTCTCATTTATAGAATCCAGGCTTCCTAAATTTTGTAGCTGGCTTTAGCTCTAGTTTGAATTCTATTGCTTATCTGTTTGCTCTCCTGTTTTCCTTTTCTTTAACCAAAAGGACAAAAGATGATGTGTGTATCTAAGTGTGTGTGCTTTCCAATGAAGGAAAAAGGCATGGAGAGAGAACGCTTTCTCCACCCAAACTAGGGTATTGTTCAGAGACTACTAACTATTTTCATTGCTTGTTATTTTGCTAAAAAGTAGCAACATGACAAGGTTTTACTCTTCTGAGCCCTCAGGTACAGACTCTCTGGGGGTAATTTTAGACATAGAAATATCTTTTCCATGGTAACTATGGCCCTATTTTGATCAACAGAAAAAGTGTAAATCACCTTGAAATAAGCACAGCAAATTATATTCTAAGTTCTTTCTGTTCTGTTAGAGAAGCTGAACTGAAATGTAAAAGTAAAGTGGGATAATATGACATATTAGCTTTCCTGTAACATATTAATGCCTAAGTAGAATTAGAATATAGATTCTATAATATAAAATTACAATATATCCTATATAATAAGATTATATCACCTATTTTATAAAATTATGAAAATGTACAAACACAATGTATGTTTGTGTACATGTGTGTTTATATGTAGATATGTGTGTGTGTATATTGTCTTTGGCAAATTTCAGTTGTTTTGGGCATCTTGAGCTTTCCTTGAGGTAGTCAAATAGGCAGTTTGCTGTTGATTAACACATATTTAATTTCTTTTTTTGCCAGAATGTACACTCACTCACCAGAGAGAAAGAGAGAGAGAGAGAATTTGATTAAGCACACCTATGGGAAATGGCCATACTGCAATCCTTTCCTCTCCATTTTTCTGTCCTTAAAAGAATTTAATGCACACATGCATACATATCTGGTGTGTTTCTCAAGCTACCAGGTCCAAGACTCAAGCTGTGCAGTCAGCCATGAGAAACACAGCTGCTGGTCCTGATTAGCACATTTTTTTCCTTCTTCTTCTTCCTTTTTTTGGGGGGTGGGGGGGGAGAGGTTTTCGCTGTAGGATGCGTACGCTCGCCAGAAAGACAGAGAGAGACAGAGGGGCAGAAAGTGAGAAATCACCCCCCAGGGAGGATGGCCATGCTGCAATCCCTTCTCCTCCATTCTCCTCTCAGGAAATTGGGCATGCACGCACACATGCCCAGCATGAGTTTAAGCCACCAGGTCCGGGACTCAAACCGTGGTCAACTGATGGGAGTCCAGCAACATAGCCATTACGCCAACTGCTGGTCCGTATATTTTTAAGAGAAATTTTTGCTATAGGGCACGTATGCTCGACAGAGAGAGACAGTGAGACAGAAAGTAAGAATCCCCCTTCCCAGGGTGAGATTGCCATGCTGCAATCCCTTCTTCTCCATTCTCCTCTCAGGACTGTGGGCATGCATGCACATGTGTCTGGTGTGATTTTTAAGCCATTGGGTCTGGGACTCAAACCATAGTCAACTACATGGGAGTTCAGTGACGTAACCATTATACCATCTGCTAGTGTCGATTAGCACACATTTTAAGCAGGATCTCATTACACTAAGAACAACAGATCAGCAGATTTTTTGAAACATAGAACATTTCAGAGATACTGTGCCATTGCATTCACGGGTTTGGGTAATTTTTAAACTATGTAGCAACCCTTCTTCATTATTGTCTGTGCCTTTATCAACAAATGTACACTCAAGATGTTAGTTTTAAGCTGTTTCTGAAGTTAACCATCTAACAGAATTTGTACCCATAATTTTTACTCAGATACCTGAGCAGTCATTCTGGAAGTTAAATAAATGTTTCAAGTTTTTCCAATGTTTCTACCATGTTTTTTAGTAAGTCTCATTGCAAAGTGAATAGAGTACTCCAAGCTAAGTAGTGATTTAATCTGGAAATTTAATAAATATCTTATAATCATATAACACTCTCAAAATATTCACTGTGAAACAGATCAGTCTTGAACCTCTCCCAAAATATGGGAGATGGGAATACAAAAAGAACATAGAGAAGTGGGTTTTGCCTGTAAGGAAATCTCATTTTATAGGTTCCAGTGATATCACTATTATAATGTTATTGTGTAATACCTCAAACTTATCTAATGGTAGCCATCTAAAAAAAAGGAAGTATATTTTAAAAGTAGTGTTTGGTGGTCGATATTGTTATCCTCATTTGAAAGATGGAGGAACAGAGGTCCAAAGAGGTCAAGCCACATGTCCAACTTGTAAAAAGTCGTTGCCAGCGATTGAATTCTCAAGACTCCAATCCTGTACTCTTGCCACTCCTGTCACTCAGCTGTGAAGCCATCAAGGATTTACTCTAAGTAGAACTAAAAACAGCAGGACCTCCTTCATTTGTGATGTACCAGAGAGATAAGGTCCAATCACTTGACAGAATGGATGGAGTCTGATTGCATCTGAAGGACATAGGCCAGATGATTTAAAAATACTTTTTTTTTTTTTTGGTTTATGCCTAAAATGACCATTGAAGTGCTTCACTTAGAAAAAGTGCTGTAAAAATAACATTGCCTTAATTTCCCTTATCTGAATAAGGTATCTATTTATGACTAGCTCATACACATTTTCATTGGTTGAACAGAGCTAATGTCACTTCTGTCCAGTCAGCAACTTCATCACCCTTTCATACACTGAGGCACTCCATTTTTTTGTCCGTATTCTTTTCTAAACACAGTCACACAGAAACATACACAAACACATACTTTTTCTTTTAAGCCTATCTTAAAACTTCAGAAAATATGACATGTATGTGCCAGGAACCAATATTAAACCTATGTAAACATTTTGCCACATTTGTTTCATAGCACTTTTTTATTTTATTATTTTAAAGTTTCTTAGTTTCTTGCATGAGTGAAAGAAATAGAGAGAAAGAGAAAGAGAGCACTTCCAATAAGATCCCAAAGCCATCATATACCCAGCTTCCAGGCATCCCAGGACATGGGCATACACATGCCTGGCATACTCATAGAGTTCTCCAGCTTCAAACTGGCAACCTTCCATGCAGTTCTGCCTCACAGTGTTATGTTTTACATCTGTACCACCATCCTGCCCTGCACTGTTTCTTTAAAAAAAAAAAAAAAAAAAGTATTAAAGAACCTGATAAAGCTCCAGCTCCCACTTCTTTCCTTCCCACTCTCCTGAAATGGGATCTGGCTTGTATAACTCTGTGTACATTTTTATAATTTTATTGTATATGTAGGTTATGTAATTAAGAATTACTAAAGCTGTTTTGCCCTCTGAAATTTGCATAAATTATGTACATTTTGCACATTGATTTTTTTCTATCACATTTGCTTTTGAGATTTTTCCATATTGATAAAGACAAATATAGACAATTTACTGCTTTGAAATTTTCCATTATGTGAATAAAACCACAGTGTATCAATTTTCTCTGTTGAAGGACATTAAAATTCTCTTTTACTTTTTTTTTTAAATCACATGAATAGGGCTTCAGTGAACTTTCTTATGCCTATCTCCTGGTAAACACATACAGTTTCTCTAAGATAGATGCCGAAGAATGGGAATTGGATTTCATTTTCAAATTTATTAGATATTCCAGATTACTCCCCCAAAGAAATTTTGTCTATTTTCATTCCTACCATAGATATATAGCTATTCCTGTTGTCTCGTATCCTCACTAACACTTGGTGTTATCATGCATTAATTTTTTACAGTCTGCAGTATGTGAAATAAAATCTTGTTTTGATTTACACTCCCCAGAATTGCTGGTGGTGTTGACTCTCTTTTCATTGTTATTGACCATTGAGGTTTCTTCCTCTGATAATTGCCACATTTTGTCCTTTTTTTATCTTTTCTTCTTTGCAGTTTGTGTTTTTCTAATTGATTTGTAGGAATTTTTTTAAGTTTACTTTTTCTGTGTGTGTGTGTGTGTGAGAGAGAGAGAGAGAGAAAGAGAGAGAGACAGCACTTGCAATAGGGTCTTTTTATTAAGGTTTTTGCCATAGAGCACATGTGCTCAGCAGAGAGAAAGAGAGAGACAGTAAGAGGGAAAGTGAGAAATTATCCCCCAAAGGGGATGGTTATCCCACAATTCCTTCTCCATCTTCCTCTAAGGATTTTGGGCACACATGCACATGTGCCAGGTCCAGGACTCAGATCTTGGTTGGACATGTGGAGTCCTACACCGAAGCCACTACATCACCTGCTGATCCCACAGTAGAGTCTTGATGCTACAATCCACCTTTAGCTTCAGCCAGCTCTGGATTATGGGTACACAGGTGCCCATTGTACTCAGGGAGATCTTGAGATACAAACCTGGAATGTTTCCATTTGGGTCAGCCTTGCAGAGCATTACATTTTACCACCATCCAGCCACTGTAGGAATTCTTTACATATTTTGGATACTGATCCTTTGTCAGTAATATACATTGAAACTATTTTAGCTCATCCTGTAGCTTGCCATTTTACTTTTGTCATTTTCTAAATTATTCCAATCTTTTTCTCTTGTTTTCAAAAGAAAAACAAATAATAGAAAACTTAGGTTTGTGCCTTATTAATAGACAAAGTCAGATACCTTCCATAAATACAATTATTTTGCTCTTCTTTTCTTCCATATAACTTCTAAATTTCTTAAAATTTCTGCCCAAATTCTAAAAATATCCCTATCTATGATTGCAAGACAAAATAATCGTTATTTGGGATAATTCTGATGTGCACATTTCGTTTTCTCTTGGACTTCTTTCTACTTCAGCACAGAAGCTAATTGCTTATGCATTTACCAGGCCCATCTGCCCAGTCAAAAGACGAATCTCTCTATCTAACTAGAGAACTGCTCTTCCTCACAAGTTTGATGAGCTCGTATGCCTGGGGGACATGTCGGAAGTCTCTCTGCTCATATTTTATCCTGTTTGATTTCATTTTCTTTAAGTGTGAGCAATGTATTTTCTGTTTGTGTATAAGATTAGGAAGCATACTTTTCCAGTACACATTGTAAAATGAAAAATGTTTGGCAATACATATTTGGTTTTTCTACACCTAACTAGACAGCACTTAACATCCATCTCTGCAATGTTGAAAAACTCTTTCTACTTGTTTTTTTCTTATCTAAACTATAGTTAAAATAGTGCTACATTTAAAATATTTTTCTATTGTCAGCATCCTTGTGAGGTTCAATAATTCCCTTTTTGTTCTCTCATAGCTCCAGTAAACATTTTAGATATGGAAGAGGCCATGTCACATTCACTTAGATTTGATTGTTTAAGGTTCCTCAACGGATGGTAATATGGTATGTTTAGAGGCAGCATTTATATGGTTTGAACACAACCCATTTTACAGCTCACTGATTTTCATCAAGCACAGAATATTTCTGCCTTTGTTTCCCACACTGATGGAGCTGTATTTGACTCTTACATATATACTTGACTTAAAGTATAGGAAGTAGTATTTTAAACCGAATTTTATGGAAGTCTCTGCCACTAAACCAACTGATGAGAAAATGATGGAGACTATAAGTTGTATATGTTATATATAGTTGGGTGGTAAAACCTAGGGCTCAGACTAGAATCTAGATTTTACCAGATTGAGACAGGTGAGATGCCAAGGAATATAACTTGATTGACAATACAAGTCATTAAATTAACCAGCTGGAATCAGTAATGAGTCTAAATCCAGATAGAGAGCAAAGATCCAAAACAAATACTGTGAACATGACAGAATGAAGAACCTACTCAAAAGCTAAAGCTGTAGGAGGAAAGCAAAGAACGAGTGGAAGCAAATAAGAAATGAGTATGGAGGTTCATTTTCTTAAGCAAGTGATTTAATTTCGTTGAACTTTACATTCACCATCTATAAATGTAAGGATTCAATTATTGACAAAAAGTCTCAGTTTTAACATGTTTTTATTCTGATTCTAGGAGGTGAGACTACACAGCGAACTAATGTTAAATCCATATATCAGGGTGCTGTGTGCTTTTATGAGAGTGGCAGATCAACAGGGAAATAAGACATTTGTGTAGAATATTTAGGTGGTTGTACTGCATTTTGAATCATTTTAAGTTTTCTATGACTTAGATATACAAGAAGTGTAAAAGTGCCAGGAAATTATTTTCCTTCCAAAAGAAAACCGAGACTTTATTATGATTAATATAGGTTAGCTGTCAGACTGATAAAGAGCATTCAAGTGAGAAGTGTAAGAAGGAAGGAAAAAGTAAGAGAAAGAGGAGGAAGATGTAAAGTTTTCAAAGTAAGAGTTATAAGGGAAATTGGAGAGAGATCCAGACACTAACAATGAGAGTATTGTATTGGACCTTAGCTAAAAAAAAATAATAAAAAGGAAATAAACAAACAAATGGCACTTTAAAAGGGTATGTATACTTATTTTCCTGCATAATCACAGGTATTTTTATTATCTATTATTTTATGTGCTCTCTTATAGAAAGCACTAATGTAGTGGGAAAGAATAAAGGGATGGAAAGCAACTGCAGATACCAAAGAAAGTGTGGGAGAAGGATGGGAAATGGCAGAGGGTGAGAACTAGAGGGAAATACACACACACACACACACACACACACACACACACGAAACAAGAAATGGAAAATTATTTGTTGATGATAACATGTGTGATTAAGCCACTTTACAGTGTATTCTGGCTGGAAAATCACATTTGTATGCTGTGGTGATGTTCAGTGAGTGTAAAATAAATAAATTAATAAAAACAAACACTAATGTAGACATACAGAGTGATAGTGAATATTTTACACAATTCTTTTTTTTTTTTTTTTTTTTTTGGAGAGGTTTTTTTGCTATAGGGCGCGTGTGCTCGCCAGACAGACAGAGAGAGACAGCGAGACAGAAAGAGAGAAATCATCCCCAGGGGGGATGGCCACGCCGCAATCCCTTCTCCTCCAGTCTCCTCTCGGGATCTTGGGCATGCATGCACACGCGCCCGGCGTGAGTTTTAAGCCACTGGGTCCGGGACGCGAACCGCGGTCGACTATGTGGGAGTCCAGTGACATAACCATTACGCTAACTGCTGGTCCCTACACAATTCTTAATATCAAATTATGTTGAATCTGTTTAAATGGTATAGCATGGACTCACTTGCTTTTCTTTAACCAGTATTACGAAACTACCTGCAGTACATGGAAAATCATTTTATTGGAAAAGTCATCATGAGCTTTTCCATAGTCCACACTGTATAATTTAAACTCGACTTTGTCCCCTCAAAAAACATCCCTATTGTGCATGCAACAGCTGTGTCTCTTTTCTATGTCCTTGAAGCTACTTTTAACAAATGGCTAAGTGGGATGATTCCCTTGAGGAGTGATAGTCTAATGATCATTTCTCACTTTTGGAGCCCCGTTTTGCTGTTATTTCTTTAATTTTAATATTTTCCATTAACTTGAATCATTTATGAAGGTAACTCTGTGCCAACTCTCGGTGACCAGACAAACTGAAAACAAATCAGTGACCTCTTAGAAGCTAATGTGGAGAATGTGTCCTATTGCTCCCAATAGGATTGGAAATATTAACACTTAGGGTAAGAGGTTAATAAAAACTAGAGTTGAATGTTGTAATGAATTCATTCATAGAGCAGAAATGTATTTTAACATTTTGTAATATATATATAAAACATTTATAAATATCAACTAATGTATATTTAATGAACATAGCAAGGATTCTACTGCCTAATATCCAAACACTATATTTCATAATTATGATCTGCTCACTGGGCAGCATTTCACAGATGAGAGGTCAAGGCTGGGATAACAATTTCTAGAAGCATAACCCCCAAATGTACTTTTTATGGCATTTTAGCAAATAAGATTACTGTATTTACCCATGTTCATCTCTTTCCCTTAATTTTAAAAAGGAAATAGTCTTTATTATTATTGTTTTAGTCAAAAGACAGTTGTTGAGTACTTCTTTGTGCTGAGGAGTCTTAAAGGATGCAGGAACTTGCTAGATTATAAAATGGGTTTGACCTTTTCAAGCACTGGGAATCACATGTGCAGAAACCCAGAGGCATGAGAGAGCTTGGAGTTATTAGAGAAACTAAGGCCAGTTTTAGTTTAACTAGAGCGAAAGATGCCTGTGAGGGAGACTAGGCTAGCATTGAACAGGGACTACTTTACAAAGGACCTTCTACTTCTGTATCATCTATGGAATCCAGGATTTATTCTGAAAGCAGTAGAGAGCATGTAAGTGACATGATTGCATTTTCATTTCAGAAAACTAAATCTAGCGGCAGCCTGAAATAAAGACATGTTGTATCTGGAGACAAGCTGGCCGATTGAGGGTTTCTTTTACCAGTCAAAATGAGAAAAATCAGTTAGGACTAAAACTGTGGGCGATGAAGCCAGGTGATAGGGAGAGGCAACATGGTCTGAGCATGAGCTTTGGAGTCTTTTATTATTATTATTACTTACAGTCAATCACTGTACATCTTTTCCAGTGTACAACATGTTTTTTCCCAGCATGAATACAGTACATATTAGTCAAGTCAAAGACATTACCATTGGGGCCAGCAGATGGTGTAGCAGTTGCATCGCTGGACTCCCACATGGCCAACTGCGGTTTGAGTCCCAACCCAGTGGCTTAAAACTCATGCTGTGCGCATATGTTTGCATGCCCAAGATCTTGGGAGGAGAATGGAAGAGAAGGGATTGCTTTGTGGCCATACCCCCAGGGTGATTTCTTTCCTTCTCACTGTGTCTGTCTGTCTCTCTCTCTACAGTGAGCACACACTTCCTAAGGCAGAAAGTTCTCAAAAGAAAAAGATATTACCATATACATTATCATCAACAAGATAACTTTTCATTTTTGTATGTATTGAATCTAGAGGCTTTTTTTTAACATTTTAATGTTTATTGCCAGAGGGCTTGTATGTTCACCTGAGAGACAGTGAGTAAGAGGGTAAAAGCACCCCAAAAAATGTGTGACCACACCCCAGTTCCCTGTCCTCCATTTCTCTATTTTCTCAGGATTTGGAGCATGCCTACATAAATGCTCAGCATATTTTTCAAGCTGTAGGGGGCTGGGCTTCAAACTCCAGCTATCATGTAGAATCCTGCTTCCTTAATCCCTGTACTATAAGGGCCAGCCCAATAATTTAAGTTAAAAGTTAAAAGACTGAACTTTTAATTCTACAATACCATGTACTTTCTGTATGGCGTTTGGCAAGTTATTAACCTCCTTGAGCCTACAGTGATATGGCACAGTGCCGGATGTGAGTCTTCAATAAATGGTTAATATTATTCTACTTGGGTGATATGATATACAGGATTTTGTAGCCATTTATATGCTGGGGCTGAGAGAAGGGGGACATAATCTACAGTGTTTTCTATAGTTTCCCTTGAGATAAAACTGTCAATGACAGTGAGATCTCCTGAGAAGTTGAATGGTGGTATAAATGGTTCTTTCTTTTTTTTTAATTTTTTTTTTTGAGAGGTTTTTGCTGTAGGGTACATGCGCTCGCCAGAAAGACAGAGAGGGACAGAGAGACAGAAAATGAAAAATCACCCTACAGGGGGGATGGCCATACCGCAATCCCTTCTCTATTCTCCTCTCGAGATCTTGGGCACGCACGCACATGCGCCCGGTGTGTTTTAAGCCACCAGGTCCGGGACACGAACTGCGGTCGACTACATGGGAATCCGGCGACATAGCTATTACGCCAACTGCTGGTCCCTAAATGGTTATTTCTTAATATTAATCAAAAAAGAACATAATCTTATTTGAACATTTATATTTGGACATACAGTTTAAAAATAGGAACAGTCTGTAAATGTAAGGTAGAAAATGGGAGGAAGAAAGAAAAACTGTACAAGGTAGATGAGACATCTGGAGGTATGGAATTACTCTTTTATAGGTTTTAACTGAAAGCTAGTGGAAAGTTTTAAGGATGCAAGTAGCATAATAAAAATATGAAAAATATGGTGTGTCATAAAACCATAGGATTATAAAGCAAAAATGAACTGCAGAGTCCATCTGGTTCAATTGCCAACACCGTGGCTCCAAGATCACGCTAAGAATGTAGGCATTGCTGCATACAGCTAACTTGCGGTTTGTTCAGTTCAATGACTTCCTGGGCAGAGCCTTTTTGGGTAATGTGGTGGTGGTTTTCTATGAATTACTCTTCAAGACCTAGAGTGTTCATTGGATAACCACTCATGGGCACATCATTGAAAAATGTTGGTAAACACCTCTTGAGCTGATTTAGCTTATGTTTAGAAATTCAGGGGACCAGCAGATGGAGTAATGGTTGTATTGCAGGACTCCCACATAGTCAAATGTGTTTGGAGTTCTAGACCCAGTTGCTTAAAACTCATGCTGGGCACATGTGCGTATGTGTCCAAAATTCTGAGAGGAGAATGGAGGACTCAGGATTGCAGTGTTGCCATCCCCCCTGAGGGTGATTTCTCTCTTTCTGTGTCTCTGTCTCTCTGGTAACCACACACACCCTATAGCTAAAATCTCTTTAAAAAATAAAGTTCAGCTTTCTCATTTTTTACCTACCAATTTTACCGTTATATAGACCTAACCTTTACCTGTTGGCAATTGCTAATTTCTTTCTGTCATAGGTCATATAATTTCCAGTGAATTTTCTATCAGTTCTTTTTAGTTTTTGCTATTTTCCATTAAAGAAAATGTGTTTTGATGGCCACAAAACACATGCATCCAATTTTTTTCCTATTATATCTGATCATACTACCAATAATAATGACATAATAATGTATATTTGGACCAGCAGTTAGCGTAATGGCTATGTCACTGGACTCCCACGTAGTCAACCGCGGTTCAAGTCTTGGACCCGGTGGCTTAAACACACTCCAGGCGCATGTGCGTGCGTGCCCAAGATCCCGAGAGGAGAATGGAGGAGAAGGATTGTGGCGTGGCTATCCCCCCTGGGGGGTGATTTCTCGCTTTCTATCTCTTTGTCTCTCTCTGTCTTTCTGGTGAGCGCACGCGCCCTCTAGCGAAAACCTCTCAAAAAAATTAATAATGTGTATTGCATACTTACTATCTGCCGGACATTGTTTAAGTATTTTTTGAATATGAACTCCTATAATCTTTACATTAGGTACTATTATTATTCCCATTTTCCCAAGGAGGAAACCAAAGCCAGATAGCTTAAATAGTTTTTCGGAGGTCATACAGCTAGTAAATTGTGGAGATATTCAAATATGGGCAGTGGCAGTCTGACTCAAGAGCCTATTCTCTGAACCACTTATCAGACTGACCAATAACTTTTTCTGACTAAGAAACTGACACTATATTGAACAATACACAGCATTTGTCCATTCCGGCATAATTATGACTCTGTTCACAGTACTTATTTCTCTTATTTTGCTTCTGCTAAAGTCTTCATCCAGGCAATTATTTCTGTTTTAACAATTGCTTTCAGATGCATGTATTTTCACTTGTTCTGATTTTATTTCAGTTTATTATTATGAATATATTTGGTCGTTGGAAAAGTCTTGGCATACTTTTCTGTTTTTCTATGCAAAAATGTGGCATGACTTTTCCAACAACCCAATACATACAAGGCAATGGCATAAGTTGCATTAAAAAAAAAAACAGGAGGGAGATGGGATAAATAAATAAATAAACAAGGCCTCTCCCACTTCTTGTATCTCAAGGGAGTTGGGGATGTGATAAAGCAAAATGGTGTTAAAAATTCATACTAGTAACTTGCATTGTATATTATGCATGGCAACTAAACTTTTTAGTGTCTTGGCAAAGCCCTGGGGCAGCAGAGAGGTACCTCAGAGCACAGAAAGTGCATTTGAAATGGTAATGAGAAGTGAGTCTTGTGACAAAGTGCTAGTCAGTGAAATATTTCTCTGAGACAAACACGTATTTGGAGAGGGTGGAACGTCATTGACTACTGCCATAACATGACCTATTTTAATGTTTTCTTTTTTTCCCCACACTATGCTCAGATGACTTCACAGAGAACACAATTGTAATAATGCAATAAATGCCAATCCATTCGAAGTTTGTTGCTAACAAGTTGTATTAGTAGCTCTCAGGATGGCAAGTTTGGGTTTCATTGTTTTAAAAGAATAGTAGATCCTCTATTAACGTACTTCCAAGGTTAAGAGTCCTTGAAATACTACTCTGTTGAACAAAAATAAAAATTCCAAGGTTATTCTTCATCATGCTTTAATAGACTATAAACCTGCTTTTTCTCTGGGATATTGGATAAACAGTGAGTGAAGTTTCTTATATAACACATTTTTGTTGGTACAAAGTTCGTTAAAGTCTCAGCCTTCTGTTTGCTGATGAATAAAATATGATAATGAAAAAGAAGCTGCTTCCAAATCTGCAAGAGTCATTGAGTACCATTTCTCATCACACACATATACACTTTGATATTCAGTGCAGCCTGTGGGATACTGGTACAATGAGTAAGCTTAAATCATCCAGAACTTCCAGATGCTCTAGATTTTGTTCAGAACTTTTGAGTAAAAGATTGGAAGAGAGAGGATGTCTAGGGAAGCTCTAGTCCCAGGCCTTAAAAACAAATTTAGGCAAGGGGAGGAGAAAGGCTGCAGTAGATTGCTAAACTAAACAGTCTCCAGAGGCAGAGCCCACACTTAGGAGACAGAGAATAATGTGGTGAGAATGGTGTTTGGAGAACAAGGGTAACAGAGAGGGAACATGCCAATCTTCAAAATTTGTTGTTCACTAAGGCGAAAGCAACCCAGGGCTAGCCTTACACTAAGTCGTCACAGCCCATTAACCCCCTAAAAACTTGGAACACAAGCAAGCATGGCCAGCATAGAACCCTAGTCTTTTGACATATATGTGATACTCTTTGCTGGCCTTGACAGGATTTATAGAGTTCAGTTTCCAGTCTTTGAGACAAACTTTGTGTGTATAAAGACATGAGAGCAGAGGTAGATAGCCTCAACAACTGTTTAGAAAATGGTATCTCATTGGGAACTAGCAGTTAGCGTAATGGCTATGTCGCTGGACTCCCATGTAGTAGACCGCAGTTCGCATCCCGGACCCGGTGGCTTAAAACCCACACCAGGCACATGTGCATGCGTGCCCAAGATCCCAAGAGGAGAATGGAGAAGGGATTGCGGCGTGGCCATCCCCTCTGGGGGGTGATTTCTTGCTTTCTGTCTCTCTGTCTCTCTCTGTCTGTCTGGCGAGCGCATGCGCCCTATAGTGAAAACCTCTCCAAAAAAAAAAAAAAAGGTATCTCGTTGTGGTTTTGATCTCAAATATAAAAACAAATGAATGGATAAATAAATAAGAAAATAAAAGAAAGAATAATGTTTTTGGTTTTACACAAGTATCATAGCTCTTCATCAATTTGGGAGCGAATAAGGGCACATGAACATCAGTATTCAGACTTCCCTAGCATTCTAGTCAACACAACCTTTCTCTAGAGATTGTAGAGTCACAGCTTCCCACAGTCTAGGTGTTCCTAATTATTTTAAGGATTATCGAGTATCTCATGTGCTCAGAGTCAATTCTTCCATGATTTTCTGCTGTAAAATGCAGGTTGATGGTCACTACATAGCAAGAAATCAGGGTGGCCTTACCATGGCCAACTCATGGTACATTATCTGAGTGGACTGTTTCCCATTTAAGTTTCCCAAAGCCCCTTGCCCCTCCGTGTAGCAAACTCTGTGACTGCTTCTCAGCCCTTAGTTGTTTCCAGAGCCATACTATGTTCCATGCAGACACAAGGCAAACTGGTGCTCTCCCCTTTTCTGTGTCAAATTTTGTTGCTTGGTCTCTGAAGCAGCAGCACCACTTATGCTCAGTCCTTCATGAGCACAGCTTCTTCAGCTTTTGTTCACAGTGCCTATCAATGTACAAACTCAGGGAGTCATACAGAGGACAAGTGTCATGACAGGCCATCCTCAGTTCTCCATCTCTAGCCCCAGAGAGAGGGGCTATCTGGGAGTCCCAGATAGCTCCCACTGCAAATTTGCACATAACATGTATATGCCATGATCTCTCCTCTTTACTCCATATTCAATTAACTAATGAAAATAAACCCCCATATCAGTGTTATATTCCTCATGCTCACTCTCAGTTTCCACTAAGCCAGGACCACGTAAAAGCATAGGTATCCCAAGTACCATAGATATTTCTATGTTCGAGGTACTGAGGCTGAATGATTTTTCCTCCCAGGTTTTCTGTGCTATCTGAAGATACACAATGAATGGGTTTGGAATTAGAGGGTTTCATTTTTTTGGAGGTGGGGCAGAGGTAGATAATGGGTTTGTAATGAATATTGCTCATAGATTATGACAGAATTAAGAAACAGCTACCATGTAAATAAGAGCATAAGTAGTCCCAACTTTTAAGTTTACAGGGTGAGAACCCTTACAGGAAACAGTGAAGATGTTCAAATTGAGTTCTCTTCTGTGCTTCTTTTGAATGCCTCACCTACTAGCTTTGGTTGCTTTGGTCTCTCTTAAAAGCGAATCTTACATATCATGCCCCTGAGACAAGAAGCAGGGTGGTTTGAAGAATATGATATTGTAGAGGACACAGACTAAGTCTCATGTGTATCTTTCCATTATCTAGCATGCATATAGTCTCAATGAATATTAAACAATAAAGTGTGACCCTCTTAACCATAAGAGATGATTCTTCGTTTTGAGATGATGCACCCTGGGAATAAAGAATACTTCCTTCATTTTCCATGGCCGACAAACTGGCACCTTTCATCAGCACTAAATTCCCTTTTAAGTAGTCGAATGCTTTACACAGTTTTAACAGGAAATCTCTCAGCACCCCTAGCTATTTGTTGAAAAGAAAACAACTCTTTTTTTTTTCTCAGATACATCTTGCAAAAAAGCATTTCCCAAATAAAATTTAAAAACATGGTATCATATTTAGAGTGAAAGAAATAAGCCCCTGAATCATAGTGCCAGTTTTCTTTAATGTTGCAAAGGTGATTATTTTTGCCATAATCTGCTTCTGGCTGTTAGCCCAGGATGGCAAGCTGCATAGCTGCCTTGTTAAATAAAAGAGAGGGAAGACTTTCTTGAAGCCATTTTTTTTTCAGAGGATTTGTACATATGTGTGTGGGAAGAGAGTGGGTGGAATCCTCAGGACAAAAATTTCCAATCTACTACTTTCATAATAATTCACGAAAAAATCGAGTTATATCACTTGTTATTAATTCAAGCCATGGAAATATACTCTAATCATTTATATAATTTCCAAACAACATGTAAATATAATGGTGTATTTCAAACTACCAAACAACTTATACTTGTGGTACATTTTGTGACTCCTTTTTTCTTCTTTCTTTTTTTTTTCTTATTATTTTATTGTATCTTCTTTTTTAGTTGAAAGTCTTGTGGATTGAATAGATTGAGGTATGGATTAATACTGAATAGGCTAATTCTCTGCCCTCAGCCTCTATGGTAAATGTTCTTTATTTTATTTTTTTGGTCTATTCAGATGTGTACAGTTCTTTTCTTTTTCTTTTTTTTTTTTTTTTTTTTTTGAGAGATTTTTGCTATAGGGCGCGTGCACTTGCCAGAAAGACAGAGAGAGACAGAGAGATAGAAAGCGAGAAATCACCCCCCAGAGGGGATGGTCATGCCACAATCCCTTCTCCTCCATTCTCCTCTCGGGATCTTGAGCACGCACGCACATGCGCCCCGTGTGAGTTTAAGCCACCGGGTCCAGGACTCGAACTGTGGTCGACTACGTGGGAGTCCAGCGACATAGCCATTATGCTAACTGCTGGTCCCAAGATGTGTACAGTTCTGAAAAGAACAGTTTATTTGAAAAGGGTGTAATTGGCATGAGTTGCTATTGCTGTCATGCTGAAGTCCTGCTGACAAGGCTGAGGTTGGCAGAGGAACAAATAAAAGCAACTGATAAATGTCAGAAGTGAGTTGTAGTAAAACATACTGTTTGTTTAATGTTGATAAAAGGGCAGGTGGAAAGTACATCAAATTCTGTTCTCAGAGACTTTTTGACTCATAAATAGCAAGTGCTTACGAGAAATTAAATTTATGTCTTATTTAGTCGTGGCTAAAACAATACCATAGCAAATATACCAGACGGATAGCATATAGCAGGCACTGCT
Organism: Tupaia tana; assembly: GCA_026018925.1. Taxonomy (NCBI): domain Eukaryota; kingdom Metazoa; phylum Chordata; class Mammalia; order Scandentia; family Tupaiidae; genus Tupaia; species Tupaia tana. The sequence goes on from JAKSZU010000009.1 coordinate 28,466,259, forward strand.
GCTATTCCATGCTTGCTCCTACACATCTGAGAATTATGAACAATGTGTTTCCAGAAGATGATATTCTAATGTATCCTACAGCTCTTACAAATACTTAAGTAAGTATATCAGAGCAGCAGAAGAAAGACTGTGATAGCCCAGAAAATAACCCTAGGGTAGGAAAACTCACTGCTTGAAATGAAAACATTGTTGAAAAAAGGTGTGGAAATGATTGTTAAAGACTGTTTTTTAATTGATTTTTTTTTACATTAAATTTTGAGATCTGTTATATTCTCTCCTGGTTACTTTAAATTAGCTATGAGTGGGACTAGTAAATGGTGTAATGGTTATGTCACTGGACTTCCACGTAGTTGACCATGGTTCAAGTCTTGGATCTGGTGGATGAAAACTCATGCCAGGCACGTGTGTGTGTGTGCATGCCCAAAATCCCGAGATGAGAATGGAGGAGAAGGGATTGCAGCGTGGCCATAGTGGCTGATTACTCTCTCTCATTCTCTCGTCTCTCTGGTGAGCACACATCCCCTATAGCAAAAATCTCTCTCTCAAAAAAAAAAAAAAAAATTAGCTATGATTTGTTTGCTTTTTTTTTTTTTTTTGGAGAGGTTTTTACTGTGGGGTGAGTGCACTCGCCAGAAAGACAGAGACAGAGAGACAGAAATCACCCCCCAGGGGGTATGGCCACACCAGAATCCCTTCTCCTCCATTCTCCTCTCAGGATCTTGGGCACACATGCACATGCGCCCGGTATGAGTTTAAGCCACTGGGTCTGGGACTTGAACCACAGTCAACTACATGGGAGTCTCGCAACATAACCATTACGCCAACTGCTGGTCCCTAGCTATGACTTCTAACACTTTTAAGTTTTATTTTTTTTATATATATATATCATCTGAGGATACTAGGACAAGGGTCCTTCATTTTTTTAGTTTATTTATTTCTTCAGAGAGAGGGAGAGAGCAGCACTCCCAACAGGGACTTCACACCATGATCACCCCTAGTTTCAGCCTCTGCATTAACCTGACGTGCTCGATGAGGTACCAGGATGTGAACGTGAGACCTATCCTATGTGGATCCAGCTACTGCTGCACTACTTCCTGGCTCAAGAGACCTTGGTATTTTAAGGGTTGCCTTCTACTGAAATATATAAAGAACTGACCTGCAAAGTGCGTAATAATTTACCTCTTTTAATTTGTCCTTTACCTCTGCATTAAATATATTGACTTTTCTTAAAGAGGGAAAACTTGCAAATAGTTAACTTAGACTAAAGACCTTTTAAGTTGCACATTATTTTTTTTAATGTAGTAAGGCTATGATGTTCTGATTTGGCTTTATAACCATGCTTTTCTTGGAATAATAAAGAGTGCATGTTGCTTATCTGATTAATACTCCTTTCATATATATATATATATTACATTACTTTGGTATAAATCCCATAGTCAGGTTTCCCTTCATATAAAAAACAATAATGTGAATGAACTCTGGCTGTTGAGAAGGTCATAGCCCTTGGATCTGTGATGAAAATCTGAGTTTTATTTAGGGCCCTCGAGCAAAATTTTCATATAGGATCTCCTCAGATTTACTTCCTGGCCCTAGTAAACTGTACACATTTGAATAGACCAAAAACTGTAAAGAATGCCCTAAAGGCATTTTCACTACCTCCCAGGTCTACCACAAGAAACCCCTTTGATCTATGTGGCTTCTTGGGCAGTATTTATACTTCTATTGTATATCAAGTACCTTCAAACTTCTCAGCTAGCAAGTGAAAGTAATCTGGATGGGCTTGATAAACACAAGAAAACCTGCTTAAAAGTTTTAGCAGATTCGCCTGTCTTGCCCTGCTTTCCTCTTATAAATAATCTGCAATTTAGAGAAAAGTGACATTTCTGCTGTTGAAAACATTTGCTTTATATTTTAAAACACCAGTAATGTAACAGACAAGGGAGCAAGCGGTTGGGAAAAAAGTGCGACCTTCAGAAATATTGGTCCTGTTATTAAAACTGAGATTCTAAACCTTGGTTGTCAAATGATTTTTTTAAATGGTGTTTATTCTTGGTTTTTAGAAAATGTTTGATTACTGCAGAAAGTTTAGGAAACACAGAGAAGTGAATTTTGAAAGTACAGTTAAGTATAAGAATTCAAGGGGAAAGTGCTATTCTTCGACCCAGAGGAAACAACTGTTAACGTGTGGCTTATTTTCTTGCAGGTATTTATTTATTACATAATATGGATAATATTGTTTATGTAATGTTGACTACAGTCATGCACCACCATGCCCAGATTTTAGGTTAAACCAGGAGTCAAACCCAGGCTTCCTATGTGGACTCAGCCTGCAGAGGAGAAATATCTTAATAGCACATGCAACAGTGACTGGGCCATATCTTGCCTTTTGTTTTTTTCATTTTGTTTTGTTGTTTTTTGACATTTTTTTGAGAGAGAGAGTTTTTTTTTTCTATAGGGCACATATGCTCACCGGAGAGACAGAGAGACAGAAAGTGAGAAATCCACCCCCGCCCCCAGCAGGGATGACCATGCCACAATCCCTTCTCCTCCATTTTCCTCTCGGAGTTTTGGGCACACATGTACACACACCTGGCATAAGTTTCAAGCCACCAGTTCTGGGACTCAAATTGTGGTTGGCCACATGGGGGGTCCAGCACCTTAACTACTACGCCGCCTGCTGGCCCCCATCTTGCCTTTTAACACTAAGTTGCATATAACACCAGTAAATAACTCTGGAAATCATTTTAATGATTCTATTACAGTCCATAATTTACTTAAATGTTCTCCTAATGATAGATTTTTTTAGGGTGTCTTCAAATTTAACACTCTAAATAATTATACATTAAGCACTTTTTTGCATGAATCTTTGCTTACATTTCAGATTATCTCTCTAGTAGAGCTTCCAGCAATAAAATCAAATAGAACAAACATTGAAAAATTTCTATTACATGGTTTCAAATTGATTTCCAGAAAAATTTAACTAATTTATATTACAACCAGTGGTGTATGAGAGGACTTGTCTATCACTTACTTTCACCAGTATTGGTTTTTCATTTATTGTTTTTGTTTTATGTGGTTATTTCTGAAGAAAAATACAGCCTTATTGCAATGAGCAATGCAAGGAGAATGGGTAGCTTATGCTATCGTAAAAAGACCTGGTCTCCCTGAGATGCTCCCCATATGTGCTTTTAAGGGCAAAATTAGGGCTAGGCGTCCCAAGCACACTATGGGTTCAATGATTGGTTCAGGAGGGTGTAATCATCTTGATCCATTCTTGATTGGCAAGACCTTAGGTAATCAATTTACCAGCACTGAATTTTATTCTTTTTTTCTGCCATGTTAATTTGGTAAAGGGTGGTTTTGTGCTTTAATTACCATTTCTGTCTGTGAATAATTTTCAAACTAATGTAAACTCGATGGCAGACCTAAAAGCCACATCCTGCACCACAGGCTCTTCCGCAGGAGACTAGACTCTTTATAGTAAGAATTGCCTATTAAGTATTGATGCATGTTTTAAATGATATGTTAAAATTATATCATGCAAACGTATTTTATATAAGTAAAGTGCAAAGAATGGTTAATTGGGGATTAGAGAGACTCAAAAGCAAAACCACTTGCATAATTAATGCTTGATACTTTTTTATTTTTAATCATAGAAATTATATCCTACAGGCTTAAAAATAAAACTGTGCAGAAGTCATAAACCTGAATTGTTTGTATCTTTAGGAGTGATGTTTTCTGCCCAGTTTTCCACCTGAAAGGAGACAAAGAAAGTCATCACATATATGAAAGAGTAACTGGTCAATTTCTGCTAGTTAAATATCATTCAATCTAAAACCAGTCTATAAGATAATAATATTTTCCTTACTTTCCTGTGTTTTATCACCTTCCCATTTAATCATTTTTACTTCAGTGGAAGTACCACTCTTGTAATGAGAAAGGAATGTCTGTTCCTTTTAAAATTTTATTTTTGGTAAGGCAAGGATTGGGATGTGAGATAAATTTATTTCTAGAAGTCCTCAAGTTGGTAAAAATGCTGCTGTTAAGAAGAACATGAATGACCTTTAAGTGTAAAAAGGTAAGAAGTAATATTGTACATTAGTAGTATTACCCAGTGAATGGATGGAGTTTTTAATTTTCAAAGTTACACCTTCCTTTTATTTTATTTGGATGTGCTAAGAACAACTTCATAATGGTTAAGAGCATAGACTTTCAAGCCAATTCTGCCCCTTACCAGCTGTGTAATCTTAGACAGTTGAACTTTCTGGAAACTAAGTTTTCTTACCTCTAAAATGGAAATGCTAGTACTTCTCAAACTGGATGTAAAGATGATAGATTCCTGGGAATTAGGTGTAGCACACTTTTCACTGTAGGCTGCCAGTGTGCAGGCATGTGTGTGGCATTCCATCTCCTTACTAACGACTTGGCTCATCTTTCCATCTTGTGGCTACTAACTATACGTTATGTTGTGCTTCTTTTTTGACTCTCCATGAAGTGCATGGAAAAAGGTGTCTGAAGTGGATACAGCAGTAAGAAAAAGAGATGCTGACAGATACAGAGAATCACAGATCCAGGACTTTTGCTTCATTGACCTTTGACAGGCTAAGCTAAAGAGGAAGCAATATTCCTTAACAAATTTTAAGAAAAATGTTGACAAAAAAGCAAATTCTTTATAAAAAATATTTTATTAAGGCCTAGCCTCAGTGTTATACAAGTTAGCACACTGATACTGGAGCCATAGAGAAGAACCAGGATTTCGATCACTGGTCAGTCTGATCACACTGAGCATGCCCATGGGTGTGCCCATCATACAGGCTGGCTGGAGAGCTGGAAAGAGGAGTCTCTCTCCTTATCAGTAAATAAATGAACTTTGAAAATATTTCATTAAATAATTGATCTTTATTTTATACCTACATTTTGTGCAATTAGGTATAAATGAAATAAATGTGAGGCCATGAAGAAGAACAGAAGAGGGAAATTCTGTAGTATAGACCTGATTAAATAAATTGTGGTATACCTATATAATAGAGCATTGTATATTAATCATATGCTTTAGAAGACTCACATGAGACATTTTTTGTGATATGTAAGTGGAAAAATGCTGCTGATAAAATAGAATAGTATCTATGTGATGATCATAATTTCTTAAATAACATAAGTATATATATTTTAGATAAACTAGGAAAATGTCCACCAAATTCTTTACAATGCTTATATCTGGGTAACAATATTTTTTTTCATTCATTATGGAAATTTATTTCCAGTATAGTATTTTAATATTTTTTCTAAATTTGTGTGTTAAACCTATATTATTTTTATAAACTTAAAATATTTTTTAGGAAAAGGAGAAAAAAACTACCTTAAAGGATAGTAGGAGGTAGTCTTAAAAAGTTCATGGAAATGCATATTATAAAAAACTTGAGCGTGACTTCAAAAATTTTACATCAAAATAAATTCATATATTAATTTCATTTTTTCCAGAAACCTTTTGAAATCTTGTACTTTCACATACTACTCTTATGGGCCCACAGATAAAAATTATCTTTTAGTATTTTATACTTTTGTCTTTTCATTTTTCCTTGTAATTAGTGCAAGGAATTAAGAATTGTTAATGGGGACCAGCAGTTAGCGTGATGGATATGTCGCTGGACTCCCATGTAGCCGGCCACGATTCGAGTCCCAGACCCGGTGGCATAAACTCATGCCGGGCGCGTGTGCGTGCGTGCCCAAGATCCCGAGAGGAGAATGGAGGAGAAGGGATTGCGGCGTGGCCATCCTCCCTGGGGGGCGATTTCTCACTTTCTATCTCTCTGTTTCTCTCTGTCTTTCTGGTGAGCGCAGGCACCCTATAGCAAAAACCTCTCCCCCCACCAAAAAAAAAAAAAGAATTGTTAATGCATGATATATCAAACTATAAAGAAGAAAAAAAGTTTGGTAGACTACTGTGCTCTAATATTCATATTAGACATTGATGTATTGGGTTGCTGGAAAAGTCACGACTCATATTTGCATAGAAAAACAGGGACCAGCAGATGGCATATCAGTTATGTCACTTAACTCCCTCATGGTCTACCATGGTTGGTGTCCCAAACCCAGTGGCTTGAAACTCATGCCGGGCACGTGTGTGTGTGTGTGTGTGTGTGCACAAGATCCCAGGAGGAGAATGGAGAAAAGATTGCAGTGTGGCTATCCCCCTGGGGGTGATTTCTCACTTTTCCTTCTCACTGTCTCTGTCTCTGTTTTTGGCGAGTGCACATACCCTGAGGCAAAAAAAAAAAATAACCTCTAAAAACAGAAAAAAGAAAAGAAAAATACATCATGACTCTCAACAACCTAATAGAATTGTAGCAAATAAATAAATAATAAATCTCAGCCCAAGATCCATGTGTAAATTGGTAAGCATATTTATCTATTTATAAATGTCTTTGAAGGTCAAAGACATTTGACCTTTGGCTTTAGGTCAAACAGTTACTTCCTCATGCTGGATGTCACATCCATATAAATTATTTCTTTGAAAATTTCAGATGATTTTTTATTTTTACCAGTGCCGATTGCTCCCTAGTACCAAATGTAACATCTGTGTTTCTACCATATGAAATAATAGTGGTGAGATGTGAAGAGAAGTAAAAGAAACGCAACTTAATGTAACAATGTAGATGTTAGACTCAAGACGGTACTTAGCAGATTGATACTTGACTCTAGTATAAGCCTTAATTTTTATTTTTAAAAATTATTTTCTGTTATTATTGTTATTTTTAATTTGCTATAGAAACAGAGAGAACAAGAGAGAGAGAGAGAGTGAGAAACCAAGCCACCAGGTTCAGAACTCAAACTGCTGTCAGCTATGTGGGAGTCCAGCGCCTCAACCACCATGCCTCACCCCCTGCTGGGTCCAGTATAAGTCTTTATAAAACACCGAAGTTGTTATCAATGAGCACTTTCCCATGATCCAGTTAGGACTTGGTCATAAGTACAATGTAAACTATTTTAAGGTTAACTATCATCCATTACTTTTCTTTTATCTTTGGTATTATTAAATTCTGGGAAAAGAAGGAAGCCTAAGAGAGCAGGGTTTTAGGTAAAAGTTTTTTTGAGTTCAACCTGTTATTGATTCTGGAACCTATATTCTTATTTGCTTCTGTTGCCCATGACAAATATATACTTGCTCCAGGCTTATTCAGCTACAACAGTACATTATAGACAAACAGCATGAAGCTCAAATGTTTCAGTCCTTCATTCAGTCAATAAGTACTTCTCAAGAAAGGCACAGTACTGGCACTTTTGAGGTTATGTAAAAGAATAAGATAGGAACTCACTCTCATGAAGTGTAATCTGGCAGAAGAGATACGACATACATACACATAAATTACAATATGAGGTGAGAAAATGAGAAGTCTACTGAGAAAGGGACAGACAAGGTTATGTTCAGCTGGCGGAAGCTTGGAGGTAAATCCTGAAAGGACTTTTGGAGAAGTTGCATTTTAGTTATGATCTAAATTGTGTTGAATACTTGGTGTAAGTGGATGGATGCAATGAACACATGTAATAAGTTTTTTAAGCAGTCTCTAGAACATAATAAGGGTTAGCTAAATTTGTTAGGGTAAAAAGCTTAGTCATTAAGAGTCAGGCCGTGGCACAGTGGAGGTTCAACTGGACCCACATGGGAAAAGGTCCTGTGTTCATGTCTTGGGTCCTCCTTGGACCCACCAAATATGTGTACCCATAATAAAGGCTGACGGGGACCTGGAGTGGATCATGGCATAAAGATCATGTTGTGGGTGCCTGTCTCTCTGTCTCTCTCTTCCCCTTTCTCTCTGTGTCTTTTTGTTATTGGGGAAAATAAAAAAAAACTTTTAAAAAAGGCTTAGTCGTTATAATGAAATAAACCAACAAAGATTACTGCACACTCATGTAACAGTCCATGATTGGGGAGCAGATGCTCTGCTCTACACAGTCATGACTATGTGTAGATCCAGTCATGACCTGGATTCATCTTTTCTGTTATTCTGTCATCCCCTAGAACCATTCTTTTCATCTGGATGGTTGAAAGTATTTTACCACATCTTAATCCCAGCAGGTAGGAAGGGGAAAATGTGGAAGAGTACACTTGGGATGTATTATGCCTTCCATTGGAAAGCATGCAATCTCCTACCTGAACTGGAACTAGAAAATGTGTTCTTTGGCTGAGTAGTCACATGATTGGTATAACTATCACTAAGGAAGAAGGGAAGAACAGACATTAGTGAATAGGTAACAGTCTCTGCCCTAGCTGTTGTTGTTATTATTATTATCATTGCACAGTACATTCTTATTGCTATGCTATAAATGTACCGTAGTAATCTGAGATGGCTAGTTTACCTCGCTAAGCAGTGAATATTCTACTATACAAGTGGCTTAAGCCCAATATATATATATATATATATATATATATATATATATATATATATTTACTTTTTTCTTTTGGGGGGGGAGAGGTTTTTGCTATAGGGCATGTGCGCTCGCCAAACAGACAGAGAGAGACAGAGAGACAGAAAGCGAGAAATCACCCCCCAGGGGGGATGGCCACGCTGCAATCCCTTCTCCTCCATTCTCCTCTCGGGATCTTGGGCACGCACGCACACGCGCCCGGCGTGAGTTTTAAGCCACTGGGTCCGGGACGCGAACCACAGTCGACTACGTGGGAGTTCAGCGACATAGCCATTATGCTAACTGCTGGTTCCCAGGCCCAATATATTCTTATCACTATTACTACAGAATAGAATTTAAGCCATTCCCAAGGCCTAACTCAACCTATTACTGAATAAAACTTCATACCTGTGTAAAGCTCCTATCTTTATCCCTCAGTGTCCCAGGATGTGAAGAAGTAGGTTATAAAAGTATGAATTGCAAAACCAGTGCGTCCACCTGCACTGAGTTCTCTGTTCTTTTGATGAATACCTTTCACAATGGAGTGTCAAGGGAAGGTTGGGCAAACTGTTTTATTCTATACTGAATTCTTCCTTTTTGTCTTTTAAAAGTCATTTACTGAAAAAAATTTTCATCACATTCATTTTGAAATTTCAAATAATAGTTCTCTGTATAATATTTTGTAGAAAATTACATAATAATGTCATGGAAGTGTATAGCTTTCATGATATGTACTTTTCTATTTGGTCTAAAATTTCATGCTAACCTGAAATGTTATATCATTTTATACAAACTTGTGACATATACCAGTTGGTGATTTTTTTTTATCTCTTTTTTTTACATTATTTTATTCAGTTTCATTCATTTATTCATTTATTTTTAATTTGACCAGACACACACACACACACACACAGAGAGAGAGAGAGAGAGAGAGAGAGAGAGAGAGGGAGGAGGGAGAGAGAGAGAGAGAGAGAGAGAGAGAGAGAGAGAGAGAGAGAGAGGAAAGTGAGAAAGCAAGCCACCAGGGCCAGGACTCGAACCATGGTCAGCCATGTGGGAGTGTCCAGCACCTTAACCACCACACCCAACAGACTCTTGACACTACCAGTTTCACTGCCACCCCCAGCTTCAGCCAACCCCATATCATGGGCAAGTGTTTACCCCGCATACTCATGGAGGTCTCTGTACTTGAACAATAAACCTTCTCATGTGGAATAGCCTGGCAGAGTGTCACATTTTACCACTGTGCCACAGTCTGGCCTCCAATCATGCCAAACATTAATAGACAATTATTGTCTAAGATTTCTAAGTGGTTGCTTTTAGTGGCCATCAAGGACCCTTGTTAACACTAGGTCTTTATTATTATTGGAGAGCAAAAAGTGAGATGTATCTTGCTCTTTCTAGAAATCTCTAGAAAGTCTAAATTAAATATTATTTTCACATCTGCAACTGTACTCGTCAGATAAATTGAAGAGAAACCAAATGAAACAAAAAAATAAAGATCTATGTGGGGGGGTTGACTTTAGTTAAAATTAAAAACTTTAATTTGCATAATAAGTATAAGGAAAGACATGCAAATAATGAATTACTTACTGAAAAGTGTAAGCAAAAGCAGTGTGGGAAGAGAAATGGGTTGTCTCATACAGGGAAGAATTGGAATGAAAATTATGGGGTGCATGTCACAGAAGTGAAATTAGGATTGAACACTAGGGCAAAAACACATTGACCATTATGTGAAAAGAGAATATGGATGGAAAATTTTAAAGTTATATGGCCCAATATTGTTCAGATTAATTTTAAAAAAAGCTTGAAGTTTAAGAATTCCATAGCACTGGTGAGAGAAAGAGAGCTAAATTTATCTATAGCTAAAGAAGAGAAAGCTTTCTTATGCTTATATAAGCCTGAAACATGTTACCCTACGTTCTCATGCATTGTGTTCTCTTATCTGTTGCCTGAAGAGGAGCCTGCATTGATAAAATTTCATGTACACAGCTCTGTAGAAAAGGAAGAATTAGAATTTAAGATGTTGAATGTCAAACCATTGAGACTGTATGATCTAGGGTCAGTTCTAGATTTGGTTCCATTCTGCCAATCATATGTGTAGTGACTTTAACCAAGTCAGTAAACCTCTGTGTGTAAGTTTTCTCATATAACCAAAGGAAACAACGGCTTTTTGGGATAAGATTACAATGACACTTTGAGATGCTATAGAAATTCACTTATGTTCTGAACCTTCTTTTTTTGTTTCATTATATTATTCTAAGTGACTTGGTTAATAAGATTGTGCAATAGAAATATTTTGAAACTCAGGACTGCCTAAAGCACCCAGTAGGTTTGAAATTCAGCTGAATTTCTAGATTTTTATACTAGCTCTTCTTGATTTTACTGTTAATGATAAGAATAACCTTGGGGCCAGCAGTTAGCATAATGGCTATGTTGCTGGACTCCCACGTAGTTGACCGTGGTTCGTGTCCCAGACCTGGTGGCTTAAAACTCACGCCAGGCGCGTGTGCGTGCGTGCCCAAGATCCCGAGAGGAGAATGGAGGAGAAGGGATTGCGGCGTGGCCATCCCCCCTGGGGGGTGATTTCTCACTTTCTGTCTCTATGTCTCTCTCTGTCTGTCTGGCGAGCGCACATGTCCTATAGCAAAAACCTCTCCCCCCCAAAAAAATAAAGATAAGAATAAGAATAACCTATAACATAATTAACCTAAGTGTTGACACTGAAATTTGTGACTGATTTGTTTAGGATTTGTTGGATTATATGAAATTTATATTTTGTGCCCCCAAATCATGTGATCAGTTGTTTTATTTTGTCTGACCTTGACCAAGTTAAGGTCAATAACCTATCTTTGAGTTTACTATACTTGCTCTTAGGCTAATATTTACTTATCTTCTAGTGTTTAAGATATTCTGGGTTTGGCAGGTGGTACAGTGGTTATAGTGCTGGACTCTCATGTGGCTAACCACTGTTCAGATCCCAGATGCAGTGGCTTCAAAATCACACTAGGCGTGTGTGCATGCGTGCCCAAAATCTCAGGAGGAGAATAAAGGAGAAGGGACTGTGGTATGACCATCCTTTCTGGGGGATGATTTCTCACTTTCCCTCTCACTGTCTCTCTCTCTCTCTCCAGTGAGCTCACGTGCCCTATGGCAAAACCTTTAAAAATTGTTCTTACACGACCCAACAGCTCTCTGATGTAGACTGACTTAGGCCAATTTAATTGTGCAGAATTCTTAGGTTCATTTTAATAAATAACAGTAGACCTGAAGTTTTGAAATGATTGAAGGTTATTCTATCCAAAATCTCATTACTGGGGCATGATAAAATCAAATCTCAGAAATCTCAAACCAGGACCAGTCTGTGGCCTGATGGTTAAGGGAGCTGGATCCCACATGGCTAACCACATGAGTGGTTCAAGTCCCAGACCCCGTGGCTTGAAAACACTCTGGGGAGATATGTATGCATTCCCAAACTGCAAAAAGGAGGGGGAAATAGAGAGGGACTGAAGCATATTAATGCCCCATGGGGGCTGCTTTGTCCCTCTCTCTCTGTATCTTGTGAGTGCATATGCCCTCTGGAAAATTAAAAAAAAACTCAAACCAGTCATACCTTACGCATTTATTGTTTAAACATTTATTATCAATTTGGTATATAAAAAAGTTTATTCAGCCTCTTCTGTAAGCTCAAAGAAATCCCAGTTCATTATGCTTTTGAGTGCTGTAAAGATTCAGTGGGACATTTTCCCTATAAATAATAAATAGGCCAATCCTGTCACATAATAGATATATCTAATTATAAGAGAAGATATATTTTGCTATGGTATTAAGTTCAGAAATGGTGTATCCTTGAATGTTGGTTGGTTGAAAAATAATGAAAATGTTGGTAATGATGATGATTTTAAAAATAACAGTAAGAGGTTGGCAGGTGGCATGGTAGTTAAGGTGTAGGACTCCCATATGGCTTACTGCAGTCCAAGTCCTGGACCTAGCATCTTACTTTCTCACTTTCTCTTTCTATTTATGTCTCTTTCTGGTCAAAATAGCAATAGTAATAATAAATAAAATTAAATAATTCCTGGGATCAGCAGATGGCATAGCAGTTACATCCTGGACCCTCACATGACTGACCTCAGTTCGAGTTCCGGACCTGGTAGATTCAAACTCATGCTGGGCATGTGTGTGTGCATGCTCAAAATCCCAGGAGAAGAATGGAAGAGAAGGGATTGTGACATGGCTATTCCCCCAGGGTGTGCTTTCTTGCTTTCTGTCTCTCTATTTCTCTCTGTCTCTCCAGTGAACACACATGCCCTACAGCAAAAATCTCTCCAAAAAAATTAAATAATTCCTTAAGCAAATACAATAAAAGCATAAACTGCATCACTGCATCACATTTATATCACAAAAATGTAATTTAAAAATTTATTTGTTTTTATTTCAGTTTCTTTTATACATTCAATCACATGTTACTTAGCTTATAAAGTGAATACTCCAACATGTGTACATTTTTCACCAGTCCAGTTGACAATACTATAAAGTTATCTTCAATAGATAATAATCCATTTCTTTGTCCAATAAATTCCTTGTCTCTCTATTTTTCTCCTTAATATCTTTCCTCAGAATCTACTCCTTCACCTGCCTTCTTCCCACACTGTATCTGGTATTCACAGCCATTTACTTAGTTTCTATAAACTTTAGTCATTTAGTTTCAGCCGTAGAGTACAGACACTCGATATATATTAAGTAGAGAAATACAATGTCTCTCCTTCATAGCCTGACTTGCTTCACTCAGCAGTAAATCTTCCATATTCATCCACTTTCTGTCAAAAGCCAGGGTCTTGTTATTTTTTATGGCTGAGTAGTATTCCATAGAGTATATGTGCCATACTTTTTCAATCCATTCATCTGTTCATGGGCATTTGGGTTGGTTCCATGTCTTAGCAATTGTGAATAATGCTACAATAAACATCGATGTGCAAGCACTTTTCTGATTAAGAATTCTTCTGTCCTTTGGGTAGATACCAAGGAGTGGGATTACTGGATTATATGGTAGTTCTATTTATAGATCTTTGAGGAATCTCTAAATTGTTCTCCACAGTGGCTAGACCAATTTACATTCTCACCAGCAGTGTAGTAGAATTCCCCCTTTGTTTTATTCACTACACTATGTCTAGCATCTATTGTATCATCGGGAAAGTCATGACACATTTTTAGGATAGAAAAATACGTCATAACTTTCCCAATGTGTCATGACTTTCCCGACAATCTAAGACATTCATACCTGGAACATAGTAGACACTTAGTAAATTTTTATTGTGTGAATCAGTTAACAGTAGTTACAAGAAACAATTTGAGGAACTGATGAGTCAGGCACTGTTGTAAGTCCTTTAAATGCATTATCACATTTAGTCACAGTATAATTCAATGGGAGAAGCAAGCTACATATAGTTAAGCTTCTACTAATATAATGTTCATGAAATTAAATATAGTAAATGAATTTTCTGGTTAACACAGCATTACTCAAGTTATTTTTATTTTAACCTTTTAATTGTAAAATAAAGACCAAACAACAACAGCAAAACTCAGACTTCCTTATTGAAGATTATTCTCAGGGCCCCAGGTGAAACTCGTCAGTTGTCTTAGGTATAATTGTAAATGGACATGGTATAATACGTTGGATTAAGGGTATAAATAATACCATTAGCACTCTAAAAGTTTTCATCTTTCTTTCTTGGGGGGTATGGGTGGAGTTATGTTATGAGTGCTTTAATATGATCTTACGTCCTCTGCCAGTGCTCTCATTCCCTCAGACATATTTCTCATAGAAGCAGTGGGCAGAGCATATTGGAGAAAGCACAGACTTTGAAGTATGAAACACCCGTGTTCTATCATTTAACTGCTTGTGATCAGGGCAAGTTTCTTAACATCTCAGAGTCTTAGTTTCTCCTTCTATGAAATGAGGATAAAACCACTTAGTATAAGGTTAGTTTTGATGATTGAATAAGGTCATGTTTGTAAATCTCCTCACATAGCTGCAGCCAGAGCTGTGAGAATTCCATGATATGTGAGCTAAAGGCAATTTAAAATATATAGCATGCAGAGCCAGCAGGTGCCATAGTGGTTAGGGTGCTGGACTCCCACATAACCAATCGCAGTGCAAGTCCTGGAGCCAGTGGCTTGAAACTCATGTGGGGCATGTGTGCATGTGTGCCCAAGAGCCCAAGAGGAGAATGGAGGAGAAAAGACTGCAGCCTGGCCATCTCCCCTGAGGGGTGATTTCTCAAAAATCTCTCATACACACACACACACACACACACACACACATATATATGGAGAGACAGAGAGAAAAGGAGCAGGAGCATGGAGGCCAGCCACTGGCAGAGCAGTTTGAGACCCAGCTGCTTAAAAAACATGCTTGAACATATGTGCACATGCACGTGCATGCCCCAAAACTCAAAAGGAGAATGGAGAAGGGATTGTGATGCAACCATCTCCCGTGGGGAGTGAGGGTTCTCTCTCTCTCTCTCTCTCTCTCTCTCTCTCTCTCTCTCTCTCTCTCTCATCTCTTCCAGGCAAAAACATGCGCTGTATAGCAAATTAAAATATAAATGTTACATGCTTCAGAAATACATAAAGTATGATGTACAGAATATTCTTTGAAAATTGAAAGATTTTATATGGACTATATATACAGATGATTCATTAGAAAAGTACTTTCCTCTATTTGTAACAAATGATGGAGATAGAATACTAATCCAAACTACTAAAGCAATTTTTTGAGTCTTAGAGTAAATCGTCCATTTTTAAAATTTTCTATAATGAAATGTGTTAATCATGAAACTATTTATTTGTTATTTATAATTATGAGTACAGTGGCTGGACTATACCCCCTGCTCTGTTAAGCTGTGGATAAGCAAATTCAGATATGAAGTAAGATGACAGCATAAAATACTTCAGAGAAACCAAAGTATTTCCAAATACTTTATAAGTATTCATTTGCCTAGGAATAACAGATATGCTGATTATAAATCATTCTTCTGTATTTCTAAAAGCAAGTGCTTAAAAATATTGTACTAGCCCATTTGAAATATTGTATACTTTGAATATGGTGTGTGTATACATACACAGGTGTATTCATGTAGACATGCATACATTTTATGCATTTCTTTTTTAATGATCTATAGTTTTTAAAAGTTGGAGTTTTTTTCAAATTGATCTGAGAAAAGGTTGTTATATTTTTATTTTATCACCTCTTTTCTTTTCAATGATGCTAATATAACTACCATTTTGGGTCCAATTATTGATTTTTGTCTTTTTGACAGCTGTATGACTTTCATCTTTGTAATCTCTTGAATATATTCACAAATAGGATAATTTCCAAAAGATTCAAGAAAGAACGAAAACATGTCCTGTTCATTTTCAAATTTTGAACACAATTTTTTATGCTTTTACAATATCTAAGGACTTCTACATATTTTCAAATATATTTAATTCCTAAATAGACTAATTTTCTTTAAACTTGCTTAAATTTCTTATGGAAGAGTTCTTCTTTCAGCTATTTAACTTTCTTTTATTACTTAGAAGTCTTTATATTCTGTGTGTTTA
This sequence comes from Tupaia tana, assembly GCA_026018925.1. Lineage (NCBI taxonomy): Eukaryota > Metazoa > Chordata > Mammalia > Scandentia > Tupaiidae > Tupaia > Tupaia tana. Next base: position 28,482,270 of record JAKSZU010000009.1, read on the forward strand.
AATAAATGTTTGCCAGCTTTCTTTGGATTGTTTCATTCAGTGATTCAGTTTCATTGAAATTCACAATGTCTTAAACCAGCTTTATTTCCCTGAGTACAGTGTTTAGATAAAATTTTCATGATTTATCTAAGTACTCTTTTTAAAATTAACAGTTATTCTTTTATTATTGAAAATATCCCTAAAATGTAAAATATGTATATGATGATGGTATTTTTAAAGGGAAAAAACATGTATTTAGCTTCTGCATGTAATTTTTCTGACAGCTATTTCAAAGGACACTATAGTCATTTACAATTTAATATTGTCTAGTGTTTCAGAAAGTCCCAATTAGAACATGATACTTTTCTATATAGTGAAATCAATGTTGAATTAAAAATCTCCATCTTTAACAGAGCAACTCAGCTGTGTCCTTTAAGAAAATTTGTTTAATGCATTGTTTCATAAAGTTGTCTTTATGAATGTCAAAGAATGCTCTAACTTACATTGTTTTGTTTCATTATACATTTGCAGTTGGGCTACAGCATATGATTTGATGGCAGATACAGAAGCAAACCTTTTATTTTATACACATTAGCTTTATGAAGTACATGAATATGCATTCCTAAAACCCTGTGCTGACTTTGACAGACTCATGGTAGCAGCCAACAAGCTATCTACAGCCATTCATAGCTTCTTGAATTCCTCATTAAGAAATAATGTTGGGACCAGCAGTTAGCGTAATGGCTATGTCGCTGGACTCCCATGTAGTCGACCGTGGTTCAAGTCCTGGACCCGGTGGCTTAAAACTCATGCCGGGCACGTGTGCGTGTGTGCCCAAGATCCCGAGAGGAGAATGGAGGAGAAGGGATTGCAGCGTGGCCATCTCCCCTGGGGGGTGATTTCTCGCTTTCTGTCTCTCTGTCTCTCTCTGTCTGTCTGGCGAGCGCACGCGCCCTAAAAGCAAAAAGCTCTCCCCCCCCCCCAAAAAAAAAGAAATAAATAATGTGTGTGGGTGGGACCCAGTGGATGATGTAATGGTTACATCACTGGACTCCCACATAGTCGACTGCAGTTCGAGTCCTGAACCCAGTGGCTTAAAATTCACATTGGGTGCATGTGCGTGTGTGTCCAGGATCCCAAGAGGAGAATGGAAGAGAAAGAAATTGTGGCGTGGCCATCCGCCCTAGGGGGTGATTTCTCACTTTCTGTCCTCTCTGTCTCTCTGGCAAGTGCACGTACCCTATGGCAAAAATCTCTCTCTCTAAAAATAAAATAAAAAAAAAGAAAGAAATAATAAAGAAACAGTCATAAATACATTCAATTGTTTATACATTATTACTGATGCTGATGTTCACTTGGAGTACTAGTTGGGCCTGTCTCTAGGCTTTTTTCTTTAGGTTTATGCCATAGGACACGTTCCCTGGCCAGAGAGAGACAGAAAAGGGAAACTGAGAAATTGCCCCTCAGGGGAGATAACCACATTGCAATCCCTTTTCCTCCAGTGTCCTCTTGGGATTTGGGGCATATGTGCACATGTGCCTTCATGATTTTTTAAGCTGCCAAGTCCAGGACTCAAACTGCACAGCCATCCATGTGGGATTCAGAGCCTTAACCGCCATGCCACCTGCTGGCCCCATCTAGGCTTTTAATTAATAGTTCACAACACTTTTGATGAAAACATTGAAAGTATATCATCAAGACAAAAATAACCATTTTGCTTGATTTAGTGAAAATATTAAATTCTATTAAAACTTCATTACCACAGTCCTGGCACTGGAGGTTAAGTTCAGTTTTAGCTGATACCTGTAGGGTTTAGTGAAATAAGGCAGGTCAGGAACTGGACTCATTCAAGGACAACAGTACCAATCATATTCTGCCTCTCCTCCATCCTTTTCCACACTTTTTTGTATTTGCCTTACTGTATTAGCAAAGGTCTAGCCAGGAAAAAGACATAAATATTAAAGCAAGGAGATTTGATATTGGAACTTGGTTGCGCGAGCCATGGAAGAACTGAGAAGCAGGATATGGGGCATTACGATCACCCAGCTATGAGGAAGTAGCCTCTGACTCTAGAGTGGAGGGAAAAGGGAATAGTCAGCTGACAGAAACCTAGGAATGGGGAGCAAGGATAAAGACCAGAGGCAGAGAAATACGAGTAATGGGTCAGAGAGCAAACATACCCAATGCAAGCCTAACTCCAGTGGGCTTTTGGAAGGAAAATGAGAAAACCAACAGGTGGGGAACCAGCAGTTAGCGTAATGGCTATGTCACTGGACTCCCACGTAGTCGACCGCAGTTCGCGTCCCGGAGCCAGTGGCTTAGAACTCACACCGGGCGCGTGTGCGTGCGTGCCCAAGATCCCGAGAGGAGAATGGAGGAGAAGGGATTGCGGCGTGACCATCCCCCCTGGGGGGTGATTTCTCGCTTTCTGTCTCTATGTCTCTCTCTGTCTGTCTGGCAAGTGCACGCGCCCTATAGCAAAAAACCTCTCCAAAAAAAAAAAAAAAAAAAAAAAACAACAGGTGAAAGTGAGTCTGAAGCTCTGAGAAGTGAATTTTGTGTTAGTAATCATAACAGTAACAGTACTCATGGTGATAATGATGTTAATGACACTCATGCTCAAGGAACACTGTGTGTGAGGCATTGTTCCAAGTACATGATACTTTTGGCCCATTGTATCCTAGCATTAGCCTGATGAGATGGGCACTAATACTGGTTCCACTGGATAGACAGATAAAGCCAAGGTACAGTTACTTAGCCTACCCAAGGTCACATCGAACCAAAATTCAAATCTAGGCAACCTGACTCCAAACATGAGTCTCCTGTCCTCTACATTACTCCTTCCCCAAAAGCAAACTATGCTGTTTCCCTCTTGGCCGTTCCATCCTCCAACCAGCAATAGAATTGACCAAGTTCTAACTACACTACACTTGATGACACTACACTAATTTTCTTAAGAAATAACAAACTCTTTTGCATGCAATGCAGCTTTTATTCAAACACTTTCTTTGTTTAGTAATAGGTAAGAATACATGCATGTGGTAGAAATCATAATGGTGTTTTTGAACCACATGAAATTGCTGTTTTTGTATGCCAAGAAAGTTGAGTATTAACAACTTCTTATAAGTCAACCATAATGTAGTTGGTAAACAGTAAATGTAACTATCCCTGTCTCTCCAGTTTATCTGAAAGCAACCAGTCAATCCCTTCAGAGATGGTCTTTAAATATACAATCATATATGTCCTTACTATTTTGCCTGCATAGAAGCACTAAACTCACTGTTTAATGTCTTGTGTTGTGTCACTTAACAGCATATCTTAGATCAACATTTTTAACAGCTGTTGAGTTTCCAAGCACACAAATGTACTGTAATGTATTTAAATCAGTACGACTTGATAGAGATTTAAGTTAGTTTCATTCCTTTGCTATTACAAAAGCATGCACAGTTAATATTTTATGTGTGTCCTTTCATATATGTAAATTACTGGAAGCAGGGGACCAGCAGGTGGTGTGGTGGTTAAGGCACTGGACATTCCCACATAGCTGACCACGGTTTGAGTCCTGGACCTGGTGGCTTGCATTCTCACTTTCCCTTTTTCTCTCTCTGTCTCTTTCTGGTCAAAGTAAAATAAATGAATTAATAATTAAAAAAAAAAATACTGGAGGCAGAATTTATGCACCAAAGTATCTGTGCATTTTTGATTTTGATAAATATAAACAATATATATATATATATATTTTTGGAGAAGTTTTCACTATAGGGCACGTGCGCTCGCCAGACAGACAGAGACAGAGAGACAGAAAGCGAGAAATCATCCCCCAGGGGGGATGGTCACGCCGCAATCCTTTCTCCTCCATTCTCCTCTCGGGATTTTGGGCACACGCACACACGGCTGGCGTGAGTTTAAGCCACTGGGTCCGAGACTCGAACCGCAGTCAACTACGTGGGAGTCCAGCGACATAGCCATTACGCTAACTGCTGGTTCCCAATATAAACAATATTTTTGAGATGCCTTTTATGGAAGTTGGACTGATTGAAAATCCCATCACCAATGTACGAGAGTATTTCTTCAGACACTTGCAATCACAGGATATTATCAAACTTTTTAAATTCTTCCAATTCGATAGACCCTAAATACAATATTACTATACTTTTACTTCGCATTTTTCTTATAAGTAAAAGGGAACTGTTTTTTATGTGTTTAAGAGCCATTGATATTACATTTTCTGGGATGCCAGCAGGTGGCGTAGTGGTTCAAGCACTGGATTCCTACATGGTAGACAACAATTTGAATCCTGGACCCGCTGACTTGAAAATCATTCTGGGAATGTGTGTGTGTCGTATGGGCGTGTGTGTGTGCGTGTGCTCACCCAAAACCCCGAGAGGAGAATGGAGAAGGGTCTGCAGTTTAGCCATCCTCCCTGGGGGATCATTTCTCACTCTTCCTCTCTCTGTCACTCCAGTGAGTACATGTACCCTTTGGCAAAAACCTAAAAAAATTATTTCCCATAACCTATTCATATATATTATTTACCACATTGTGTCATTGATCTTTTGTTATCAATACTTATGTACTCTTTCTATCTTAGGTAAATTAGTCATTTATTTGAGATTTTATTGTAAATACTTTTCTTAGTTGTTTGTCTTTTGTAGTTTTATGGTGTGTATGTGTGTGTCTAATTGTTTTTTAAAATGTTCCATATACCTTTAAAATGCCCTTGCTGGCAAAGGCAAACTATAATTACTAATCAATAAATTTAAATGGGGAGCTAGATGGTGGCACAGCAGTAATGTGACTATCTGCAAGGTTGAGCCACGTGGGAAGGTTTCTAGTTTGTGTCCAGAGACCTCCTTGAACATAGTAGGCACACATGTACCTATAATCTGGGGTCAGCTGATGGACTGTAGTGTCAAAACCCTATTGGGGGTGCTTGTCTATCTTTCTCATGGAAGAAAAAAATAAACTTTTAAAAAAAGAAAAGAGGATACACTATGATTTTTTCAAAAATACAATGTGTAATGATATGTTAACAAAAAATACTGAAAATTTAAAAATAAGACAGTGAGAAGTGGAGAGAAAGTTGAATTCAGACTTATAGGAACTGAATTTTGGCAATAAAAGTAAAAAAAACTGTGTTTATTTAAAAGAAAGAAATCTGAATGAAAAAGTGATATTGTTAAATTAGAAATTACAGTAAAAAAGAAACAACAAAGCAGAGTTTCAAAAATTGGCCGGCTCATTGTCATGTTCTAGGGGAAGTTCTAGTGGTCTTTCTCATTTTAATCCAAACTATTTATCTCTATCCTTTATTTCAAATTTTTACTTTGTACTTTTAATTCTAAAAGCCATGTTGTATACACTCTCATTATATATTTGGAAAACTATTATATGAAGTATATTAAAACATTTTTTCCTTGTTACCACAGTGCATTTATATAGAAGACAAAAACTGAGTAAGAAAAAAGTAGGAAATCCTTTAGCATTTTATTTTTCATTGCGATCACCATGATTTGTAGGAACAATTTGGATGCCTTTTCACAATGGCAATTTATAAAAAAATTATCAAATGTTATACTGATCTTACTAAGTCATACATTCATTTAATAGACATTAAAGTTGTATGTGTCTGTAGGAATATAAAATTAAATCTTTATATTTAGTAATGATTAAGATTACATGTTTCTTTTTATTCATGTCAAACATCAATATTTTAACAATTTTATTTTTTGCCGTAGGACTCATGTGGTCACTGGAGAGAGACAGAGAAAGACAGTGAGAGGGAAAGTGAGAAATCACCCCCTAGGTAGGATGACTGCACCACAATCCCTTCCCCTCCATTCTCCTCCATGGATTTTGAGCACACAAATACACTTGTGCCAAGCATGATATTCAAGCTACCAGATCTGGGAATGGAACCATTGTTGGTGAAATGGGAATCCATTGCCTTTACCACCACACCACGTGCTGGTAACTCATTTGAGTTGAATTTCTCCCTCAAGTTCAAACTCTTCTAGGTTTTCAAGGTTATAAATATCACCTGCCTATTCGATGTTATTTTCTAGGACTCGTCAACATATTTGTGATTGCAATAATCTTAGGACAGCACATTTCAAAATAATTTCTCTTATTCCTCATATTATTCTTCTCGTCTTATCTGGTTTCACCATCCTTCAAGGCTAGAATGTAGCTGACTGAGAAATGTACATAATGTCATAGCTGAGTTCCTATCCCATGTTTTATGAGTTCTTCATAACTGTGTGGCCCTTGAGTTAAGTAAAATGAGATAAAGCAGTTAGCATATTTCCCAGCATATCAAAGACACTACATTTTTTTCCTCCTACACTCACTCTATGTGCTTTTCCATGAAGACTTCTCTGAACACATACTTTGTCCTATGAACTAACTTCTTTCCCATCTGAATTGAATATACTCCCCATTTCACACAAACTATTACTCTCTTGCTATGATATTACTTGTATTTTTTCTTTCTAATGAGATTATAAACATCTTTATTTGGAACTTTTCTGCTTGTGCATACATTACCTCCCTCCACAAAACACCTGTCATAATACTGAGGCTTCCAGGCACTCAGTGAATGCGTGGTGGTTTGGTTTGTCTATATTTGGTAATAGAAGCATCAAACTCTCTTATATTTATTGGTAAAATATAATTCTAGGAACACATTTAATTCACGTGATGGTTCTTTTTTCATCTTACAGTGGTCCCTGCTAGTATCTACTGGTTCACATATGATGGTATACAAAAATTTAGCAAGAACAATTTTATGACTCAAAAATCCTTTGTTATTGGAAGTCATTTTTCAATACCTCTTAATTGGTTTTAGAATTGTAGAGGGAAATGGAATCAAAACTGTAGTAATTTAAAATATCATAGGATATAGGAACCAGGAAATTAACATATTTAATTATAGATTTTGAATGACTTCAAAGGAAACTCTGTTTTTTCAAGGGACTAAGCCAGGAACTAGGCCCTTATTACAGGAGGCCACTTGGGCTTCCATTTAGCCAATTTCTGGCACATTCATTGACAGGAATAATTTAATGATTGTGAATAATCACCAAGTGTAGGAAATAAGGCCCTCTGAATCATAAAGCTTTTAAACATGAAAAATATTATACACTTGTCTGAGAATGGTGAAAGTGTGAACTAATTTTATATTGTCCTACCAATTATGAATATGTTATTTCTGGCAAGCAGGTCTTTTTAAAATTGCATATGCTCAGTTCCTTGCCAGGGAGGTGAGAGAAAAACATTGTCAGCCTCTTTATACCCAGCTGAGGCCAGGTGTTGTTCATTAACATGTAAATAGTGCAATTAGTGCCAATTAAGATTTTTTAAAACATTAAAATCTGTGGGAACACAATTATATCACCTATAAGAGTTTTAAAAATATATGCATCTTAGTGCTATAGGTTTCTATAAGACATATATAGCTTATAGTCTTAATTACACAGTACTTCCTATTACTGTTCCTTTACAGAATATCACATATGTGATTAAAATTTATTGCATATTTCAAAATAGTAGAAGAGAGGGATTTGGGTATTCCCAACACAAGGAAGTGGTAGAGTTTTGAGGTAATGAATATGCTAAGTATCCCAGTTTGCTCGTTACTCTATGTATACATGTATCAGAACATCACACTGTACCATGGAAATATATACAATTATTATGTGCTGTATAATTTTTGTTAAGTAACGGGAAGCAAAAGTATGTTGACCAGGTTTATGACCACAGCCAAATATTGAGAGTTTATAATGGGTTATATTGATTGTCATATTCTGTTGAGTTATCCTTCAACAGATCTTTATTGAGTTCTCTGTGTGTAAGGAACTTAAGTGCAAAGTATTCAGTGATGAATACGGCAGACATGGTCTCTACCCTGATGTAGCTTATAGTCTAGTTCAGCTCCACAGATAAGCACAATAAACATAAAAATAAACACACAAATAGACTGATATTGTTATAGGCAATATAAGTTCAGAGGATACCATTAAAAAACATGATGGATGGTCTTACTCATATTTGGAAATTGACAAAAAAAAATCCCTTATGGAAGTGGAGAGTTGAAGAATGACTACTAGAAGCTGGGAAGGATAGAAGGAGGGGAAGACAGAGTGATGGTAACTAAAGGAAACAAAACCACAGATAATATCAACAATTTCTACTGTTATGTAGGCTGAATTTGAGTCATTGGAAAATCATGACACATTTTTGCAGAGAAAAACACATCATGGGGGGCTGGGAATCATCATGGTGGTTGAAGGTGCTAGAGTCCCACACGGCTGACCACGGTTCGAGTCCCAGACCTGGTGGCTTGCTTTCTCACTTTCCCTTTCTCTCTCTGTCTCTGTCTGGTCAAATTGAAAATAATAATAATAGATGGAACTAAATAAAAATAAATAATTCTTTTTTAAAAAAAGAAAAACACATCATGACTTTCCCAATGACCTAATAGTTAACAGCAATTTACTGTATATCTCATAATAAGTAAAAAAGCATTTTGTGTGTTCCCTACACAAAGTAATGACAAATCACTGATGTGATGGGTATATGAATACCCTGATGTAGTTGTTACACATTTTATTCTTGTACTGAAAAATCACATTGTACCCCCCAAACTATGTGCAATTATTATATGCCAATGAAAAAAAAAAACATGGTGAGATGCAGTGGACACAGTTTGGGAGCTATCTATGAATAAGCAATACTTTAGCTGAACACTGAAGAACAGATGATAACCAGGTAAAGAGACTGGAAAGAGCATACCAGAAAAAGATAACAGTGCTTAGGGGGGGCCTTGAAGCAAGAAAGACCTTGATGTCTTCAAAAGGAATGCATCTCTGCCTCAAGAGTGTGATAGTCTCTGGGGACCAAGGGTGCAGTGTAGTAGTTAGGAGCAGTAAGAAGGGGACTTAAAGAGTAACTAAAATGTTTTAATTCTTTGAGAAAAGATATGAGGGGAATATGAGAAAAGGTTTGTTTATTTCCCATGGTGAGTTTTATGGATGTTTATTATATTACTCTCAATATTTTTCTATATGATTAAAATATTCAATTACTCAGGGGCCAGCAGATGGTGTAGCAGCTACATCGCTTGACTCCCACATGGCCAACTGTGGCTCAAGTCCTGGACCTGTTGGCTTGAAACTCTTGCCAGGCGTGTGTGCTTCCATGCCTAAAACCCCAGAAGGAATAGAGGAGAAGAGAATGCGGCATGGCCATCCCCCCTGGGCAGGGGGTTGACTTCTCACTTTCTCTCTCACTTCTCTATCTCTGTCCCTCTCTCTGGCAAGTGCACGTGCCCTAAGGCAAAATATATATATAGGGACCAGCAGTTAGCGTAATGACTATGTCGCTGGATTCCCACGCAGTTGACCGTGGTTCGAGTCCCGGACCCGGTGGCTAAAACTCATGCCGGGCGTGTGTGCGTGCATGCCCATGCTCCTGAGAGGAGAATGGAGGAGAAGGGATTGCGGCGTGGCCATCCCCCCAGGGGGTGATTTCTCGCTTTCTGTCTCTCTGTCTCTCTCTGTTTGTCTGGCGAGCGCACGCACCCTATAGCAAAAACCTCTACCCCTCAAAAAAAATATATATAACCCATATATGTGTACAAATATATATATGTATATATGTATATATTTATATATATAATCCATTTATCTATTTTTGCCTTATTCGAATATTTAAAAATACTTTTTATTTTACTTGGAAGTATTAGAAATCCTTAGGTGTCCTTAGGTGACATGTATTAGCAAACCATGTTATCTACTGATGACATAGATACTCTGTTGTCAATAGAGTACTTTGTCAGTGAGTACATTTTTTCTGTACCCTACTTTGGGGTACTATTGTTTGTTTTTACAGTAATTGGGCCACTTGGGGCTAGAACAGTGCGGTTTAGAAAGGACACCTTTATAGCTGAGTTTTTCAGGTAACCAAATCCCTTTATTAAGAACAACTAGATAAGCTCATTCTGCATCAAACACTATTATCACCAAGCTACTAGTTATAAGTTACCACTTTAGTTATGTTTCCAGATAAAAATAAATCTTGCTACCCTCTCTGAAACTGCAGCCAAGTTAACCAGGGGTCTTTGAAAGGAAGTTCTTAAATTGCAGTATTTTAAACCCTCTGCCTTATCAAGGTCATTTTATATCTGAATTGATGAATCTCTAGGAGTACCTAGTGAGTATAAAGCGGGGAGGGGGCAGGGGGGAGTAGGTAACAAGCAGCTTGTTGATAAAGGTGCTGGGCTCACGCATAGCTGAACACAGTTAGAGTCCTGGACCTGGTAGATTAATAAATCACAAAAGGGATTGCAGCATAGCCATCTCCCCGTAGAGAGTGACTTCTCACTTTCCCTCTACCTTTCTCTGTCTCTCTGGCAAGCACACTCGCTCTATGGCAAAAACCTAAAAAAAAGAAAAAGAAAAAGAAGCCAACCAGAAGGAAAAAGGATCCTAAAAATCTGAGCCAGTCTTTGGCCCAGTGGTTACATGACCTATGTCCTATATGGCTAATTGCACGGTTCAAGTCTCAAACCCAGAAGCAAAAACGTGCTGGGCACGTGCCCAAAATCCTGAAAGGAAGGAGAAACAGAGAAGGGGTTATAGAGTGTGGCCATCTCCCATGAGGGGTACTTTTTCCTGTCTCTCTCTCTCTGTTTTACTCTGTCTTTCTCTGCAAGTGCTCACACCATCTGGCAAATAAAATCCTCTTGGGCAGCCCCCAGGAACTATGAAACATAGGAAGCCAGTCAGAGAATAATCAACTAGAGGTTGACCTTGTTTATCTACTCATCTGACTGAGTAGAAGGAACTGGATACGTCTAGTTCAGTCAGATTAGTACTAATTTCATTTCAACAAATATTCGAGTCATTACCATACAGAGCACTAATTCGCTACAAAATTGAGTAAGATACCGCCTGAATACACAAAGAATTTCAAGTCTACTTTGGAGATGAAACAAAAAAAAATTCTAGTTATCTCAGAGTCAGTGTAAGAATGGGTGTGAGGTCATGGTGAGGAGGCTCAGGAACAGGAAACAATACTTCTTTCCATTTCTTGATAAATTAATTCAAAATAAATCGATGCCCCTTTTCTTGCCACATTCTCTTTGAAGAGAAACTAGTAGAAACCCAGAAATATTCATTGTAGTCAAATAACTGTTTTAAATAGCAAGTTAAAATTCAGTCATATATTATCATTCACAACCTAGGAAAATTTTTTTTCATAAAAAGTCCCTTTATAACAATGAATGTCAAGGACCCTTAAGTATAAATCTTATGGTTGAGGCTTAAATAACTCAGGTTGTATTTGGCACTCCAGAAGATACGGGTTGATAAGTTATATAAAAATACTATTCTGTCTGATGTATCGTATCTTCTATATTTAGTAGAATAATGAGCCCTTCCCAGCAGAACACAATATTCTTGAAATCTAATGTTTAATGCTGGTCCCAAGATAGTGGTACTCAAGGTACTTGTTTTAGAAAGAAGAAAATAGGAAGATTATCCTGTGTTTTCAAGTTAAGAAGTCCTGATTTTATAAAGTGACTTGGATTAGAAAAAAGTACATAAAGTATAATGCAAAGGTCATACAGTTCCAAAATAGTGATTCCTTGTGGAAAAATAATGTAGTATATATTGTTAGTGCTGCAGAATGAAAATGTGTTATACCATTGTTAGTAAGCAGGACCTGCTGAACTGAATAAGTACAGATGCACTTCAAATTAATATTTAATCTGATACCAAAAGCACTTAAAGGAGTTAGGGATATGAGCTCCGCATAAGAAATGACTTCTTTCTCACAGAGAGCAATTATGATACTGCAAAGACAATACACATAAAATTGTCATATTCTCTTTAGGCTTAAATACTAAGTCTCGATGTGAACATATATTGTTGGCTCTTCTTAAATTTGCCTTAAGACTATTTCATATAAAAAGAAAAATCATTCTCTTTAAATGTCATGGCATGGATCAAAACTAATGAAGTGACTTTGATTAACAGAGACTATCTCTGTCCTCAAGAGTAGATGAGAGTGACTTTGAATTAACATCATTAGAGTAATATTAGAACAAAATAGGACCAAGTAACCCTTATTAAACTTTAAAAGGAAAGTGGCGAATCTGATTTTTGAGGCAATCTTTAGAAGCAGATCCCCAAAATAAATTTGAGCCTAGAGCCATCTAATGGCTTTTATTTTGAACTTAGTCTTGTTCAACATTTTAGCCTGTGAAAAATTTCTCGAGTTTCTTTCTTTCTTTGGCGGGGGGACACTACCAAGAGGGACCTTATGCTGCAGTCCACCTCCAGCCCCACCAGCATGGATGTACAGCCATAGGCATGCATACATATACCCAGTGTACATAAGGAGCCCTCAAGACACAAACTTGAGTTCTTCCCTTGTGCATCCACGTATTGCAAGGCATTGCATTACTATTGTACCAGCATCTGACCTCTAGCCTGTGGAAAATTTTAACATCTCACTACATATTAAATATTCACAAACTACCACTTACGTTTTTAAAAGAAAAGAAGAAAAAGAAGCTACCACCTTAGGTTAAAGTGACATTTTGTCTCCTAGAGATTTTTGTTTTGTTTTGTTTTCGTTTTTTGCTTTTCTTTTAGTTATCTGTAAAAGAAATGACCGAACTTCTTCAACAGAACACTTAAAGCAAAGACATTTTGCCATTTTGCAAGTAATAGTAGAAATTAAATAGAGCACATACTATGACAAGAAAAAAACAAAAATAAAAAAACAAACAAAAAAAAAACAGGCTATATAACACTGCCATATTTACTCCTAAAATGTTAGCTCCTTTTGCAGGATAGGTAGCTTTTTTTTTTTCTTTTTTTTTTTGGAGAGGTTTTTCCTATAGGGCTCGTGTGCTCACCAGACAGACAGAGACAGAGAGAAACAGAGAGACAGAAAGTGAGAAATCACCCCCCAGGGGGGATGGCCACGCCACAATCCCTTCTCCATTGTCCTCTCAGGGTCTTGGGCACACACGCACATGGGCCTGGTGTGAGTTTAAACCGCCGGGTCCGGGGCTCGAACCACGGTCGACAACATGGGAGTCTAGCAACATAGCCATTGCGCTAACTGCTGGACGTAGAATAGGTAGCTTTTGTAGGATTAAAATAGCATATGGACATTGTGTTGAGGTAACTCTATTTAGGTGAAGGGCTAGCTTCTAGGCTGTCTCCATATTTTAGTTTGAGGAGATAAAAGGCATCCTTTCCCAATCGTTCATTTGACAAATATTAAAACAACTGTTTATTTATTAATTCAGTATATTTTGTTGAGCATGTACTACGTGCCAAGTATTGTGTCAGTCACTGAAGGTACAGTATTGAATAGTGGGATAAAGAGGCAAAAAAAAAAGAACAATGAATTTAAGATCTAAGTACTATGATGAAAATATACAAGTTGTAGTAATTGCATTCATTTCAGAGGATAAGAAGGTGACTGTAGAACCTACTTAAATGGCAAGAAAGGCTGAAGAAAGCCTCTGTTAAGTGGTAATATTTAAGGTGGGACTTGAAGTAAAATCATATTTGGGGGAGGCTGGAAAGTGTCTTTTCATCACATGAAAAGGGCTTGTAGCAGGAAAGACAACCCCATCCGGGGACTTCAAGAAGACCACTGTGCCAAAAATGTGGTAGAATAAGGAAAGAATAGCTCAGCAGGAAACTGTTGGATTGTTGGAAAAGTCATGATACATTTTCGATTAGAAAAAGTATGTCATGATTTTTCTGACAACCCAATATAAACCAAACAACAGCCAGATCACATAAGGTCTTGTAGGTCATGACAATGAGTTTAAATGTTTGCCTAAAGTGCAATAAGAAACCACTGATGTGATTTAAGGGGGTAGGGATGGGATGTATCCAAATTTTTAAGAAGGGCTGATTATGATTCAGGAAATAGATTGGAGGGGATAAAACTAGAAGTGGGGAGATCAAAAGGGATCTATAGCAGTTACTTAGGTGAGAAATAATAGTGGAACCAAAGACGTAGATAAAGAAAAGATGTATTACTGAAAGAAGTTGATAGAATTTGATGATGAATTATATGTGTGCAGCAACTATGTACCTTACAATGTCACCTACATTAGATTAGGAAAAGAGTATAGTGACAGCAGAGAAATCAAGGCTTATGTTATGAGTAGGTTAAGTGCATGTCTGTGAGATGTCCAGACTATGTAATTAATTTCAGTTGGATATACAAACCTAGGCTCATAAAGCACCGGAGTTAGCCTGCAACTAACTATGAAAAGTCAGGGAACGGCAGTGTTTAGAGTCATCACAAATCTTGATAGTCTCTGAATATTAATACTTGGGGTTCAGACATTAAAAACTACTCAAAATATCAGCACTACCTCAATGGGAGTTCATCATCATATTGAGTCGTCCATCAAATTATTGGGTCGTTAGAAAAGTCTTGACGTATTTTTCTGTTCAAAAATGCGTCATGACTTCTCCAACGACCCAATAGTTACCGTCTTTTGACTACCTTGGGAGAATGTGCCAGAGAATTAATGAGTTTTGTTAGGGTACAGAAGGTAAAAAGAGAGGAGTTTTGAATTGTGAAGTTCTAATTAAGAAGGCAGATTAGGGTGGGACTTGATAGCCTGGAGGGGAAGGGCCACTTAGGAGAAGAGAAGGAAGCTCTAAAGGGAAAAGAATTTAAATAAAGAGACCAGCAAATGGTGTAATGGTTACATTGCTGGACTCCCACATAGTTGACTGTGGTTAGAGTCCCAGACCCGGCAGCTTAAAACTCACACAGGGTATATGTGCGTGGGTGCCAAAATCTCCAGAAGAGAATGAAGGAGATGGAATTGTGGCATGGCCATCTCCCCTGGAAGGTGATTTCTCACTTTCTGTCTCTCTCTGTCTCCAGTGAGCACACAGGCCCTATAGGAAAAATCTCTCTTTAAAAAAAAAAAAAAAAAAAAAAGAAAGGGACCAGCATTTAGTGTAATGGCTATGTCGCTGGATTCCTATGTAGTTGCCCGCGGTTTGCGTCCTGGACCCGGTGGCTTAAAACTCACGCCGGGCACATGTGTGCATGAGTGCCCAAGATCCTGAGAGAAGAATGGAGGAGAAGGGATTGCGGCATGGCCATCCCCCCTGGGGAGTGATTTCTCACTTTCTGTCTCTCTGTCTCTCTCTGTCTTTCTGGCGAGCGCACGCACCCTATAGCAAAAACCTCTCAAAAAAAAAAAAAAAAAAAAAAAAAGAAAGAAAGAAAAAAGAAAGAGAAGGAAAATGCTATAAAAGACACTTTGAGTCATTTCACAACTTTTCAGAGAACCAAGCCTGCTATTAAAGATTTATTTTATTTTTCTGAGTTCCTTTTTCATTAATAAAAATTGCACAATTTAATGAACACTTACTATGTGCCAGGCACTATTCTAAATACATTATGTAAACTGATTTAGTTCTCTGGAGAAAGCTGTAGGATTTTTTTTTATTTGATCACTTTTACAGATGGGAAAACAGGCACAGTGAACTTCAATAATTCCTAAATTAACCAATGTATTAAATGTTGTGCTGAGATTTGAACCTTGGTGGTCAGTTCTGGTACCCATGGTACATACCATGTTTAACTCTAGTGTAATATAAACTATGATTGGAAATGGCTTTTTGTCTGACAAGTAGGTCTTTTTTCATGAGTTCTAACTACATCTTTTTTTAAAATAGTTTTTTTTTTTTTTTTTAACATAAGGCATGTGTGCTTACCAGAGACAGAGAGAGAGAGAGAGAGAGGGAAAGTGAGAAATTACTCCCATGGGGGGATGACCACACTGCAATCTTTTCTCATCACAGGATTTTGGGTACCCATGGACACATGCCTGGCATGATTTTCGAGCCACCAGATCCAGGACTCAAACTGTGTAGTTGGTCATGTGAGAACCAGCTCCTTAACCTCCATACTACCTACTAGCACTCCACTGACATTGTTTTTTTGGTTTTTTTTTTGTTTTTTAATTTTTAAATGTATAGGGAAGCTCTTTCTTAAAGAATTATTTATTCAACTTTATTTATTATTATTATTATTTTAATTTGACCATAGAGAGAGAGAAGCAAGTGAGAAAGCAAGCTGCCAGGTCTAGGACTTGAACTGCAGTCAGCCATGTGGGAATCCAGTGCCTTAACCACCATGCCATCTGCCACTGACATTTTTAATACCACTACTTTTTATTCTATAAGCACCACATGTTCTATGGCATAGAGCATGATTATGATAATGGTTGTATAATGTAGATATCTGCTTCTAGTCTACATATTCTGTGACTTTGTTCTATTTTATTTTACTTTGGTTTTCTTTTAATATTTCTTAGCCCTTTGCCCTTTAACAACAGTGACAAGAGCAGTGTTTACTGATCATCACAGAAACTACTTCCCAATTCTGCAAACCTGTTATATTGACCATAATTTATTGATGAGGTCTGCCATCTCAAACTCTTTATCTATATTTTCTCCCAGGAGGCAAAGACTATAAAATTATTTTCTTGCCTAGCACATTTAATTCCAGAAACTTGCATCTGACTACCATTGTGGTGAACAACTCTAGCAGCTGTTCTAGGTTCAGAGCCCCCATGGAGAAAAGTGAAGTATGTTAATTGGCTAATTTATATATATTATGATATTTGTTTCTTTAATGATATGGTTTAAAGTTAGCTTAGCCATATGTTAAGACTCATGTTTAGAAACCAGTCTATTTTCAAACTAATGTTTTAGAACTTTCCAAGTATAGAGGAAAATACTTGATGACTGAAATGAATAAAACAAAACAAAAATGATCTTTTATTGTGTTTAAAATAATATGTTAATGACTAGTTATTTTTTAACCTCAAAATACTTAAAACCTATTGAAACTTTGTAATAATCTTTGAAACTTCAACTTACAAATTTGAAAGTGTTTTGCCTTTCTCTAAAAAATTACTAAAGGGCATGTGTTCTTGCCAGAAAGAAACAGAGAGACTGATGGAGAAAGCACCCTTCAATGGGGCATGGTCACCCCAGAATCTTTTCTACATTTTACAGTCATACTGAGATTGTAGACACAAATACGCATACATGTGCCTGGCGTATTTTTTAAAAGCCACTGGGACTGGGATTCAAACCTCAGTTAGCCTTGTGGGATCCAGCTCCCTTAACCTCTAAGCTACAAGGCTGGCCTATGGTTTTTTGTTAAATTATTTTTTTTTAATCCCAGGGAATTTTTCTTTTCTCATGGCTAGGTCCCATCTGTCATTGTGCATATGGGTTCACCCCTTTTCTTTAGCAAATTGTTCATTTCCCTTTTAACAAATATGTTCTGAATTTAAATATGAAACAATGTTTGCTCTTATTCTCTGGCTGAGAAATGGCATAAACTTATGACTCAAAAGTTTATTCCTGCAAAAATCTATCCTTTAGAGGTATAAATGGACCTTTGCCAAAAGAACCATAAACTCCTCTATTCCGATCATTGTCAACAATAATTCAGTTGAAGATGGGCTTATAGGTGGTGATTCTTCTGTCACTGGCCTGTTTTTCTAATGCACTGACCAAGTGATAGACACAATATAAAAACAAAATGACTTACAGCTACTGAAAGTGTACAGGCTATAATGGACTCTGGAAATCTATATATGGAATACCTAGAATACTATTTTTTAATTAAATTTTTTTGCTTACATTTAATCACTGTACATCTTTACAGTGTACAAAATGGTTTTTCCCAACATGAATACAGTGCGTATTAGTCAAGTCAGAGACATTGCTATATACGTTATCATCAGCAGATAACTTTTCATTTTTGTGTCTATTAAATGTTTTGTTTTTTTCCCGATCCTCTCCCTGCTGCGCCCAATGACCCACCCCCTCCTATGCTGTCTCTAGTATCTACAGTCATACTGACTGCTATTATACTTTCTAGTCTTTCAGTTTCTGCTATGAAGTGCAGACATTTGGTATATATTAAGCAGGGACATACACTGCCTCTCTTTCATAGTCTGGCTTGCTGTGCTTAGCATTAAATCTTCCGTATTCATCCATTTTGTATCATGTGTCAGCGTCTCATTATTTTGTTTAGGACTGAGTAGTATTCCGTAGAATACATGTGCCACATTTTTTCAATCTACTCCTCTGTTTATGGACATTAGATGTGATTTCATGTCTTTGCAATTATGAATAATGCTGTAATAAACATGGACATGAAAGTGTTTTTTGAACTGAGGATTTTCCAATCTTCTGGGTAGATACATAAGAGTGAAAGTACTGGATCATATGCTAATTTTATTTGTAGGTTTCTGAGGAATCTCCACATCTTTCTTCACAGTGGGCATAGTAATTTACATTCTCATTGTGGCTTTGATTTTAATTTCCCTTATGATAGGAGATGTTGAAAAATTTTTAATCTGCTTTTTGACCATTCATATGTCTTCCTTGGGGAGTTGTCTGTTCAGCTCATTTGTCCATCTTTTTTTTGGTATGTAAATAAAGTCCTTTATTTAATTTTATACACATTATTTATGCATTATTTTATGTTTCTTGAAGAAATTCAGCTTTCAAGGTCAAAATTAGTATGTATTTACACACATGAAGACATTTTCTTAATGTCATTACTACCTACAAATACATTCTTCCATAATGCACTTTCAGTTGTCATTAGAAAGACAGTACAAGCCTTTTAAAAGTCCTATGAGTAAAATGTGTAAAGGGAGGAGAGCATAAGTATGGTGATCTCTCCCCACTCCCAGCAACAACAGTCTCAAGAAATCCTCCTGTTTCAAAACATGAACACAATCTTTTAATTAGATTTCTTTTTCTTTCTCTCTTCCTTTTTAAAATTTATTTATTTATTTATTTATCTATTTATTATGGGCAACTTGCTTGAGTTCCCTGTATATGCTGGTTATCAGTCCCTTATCTGAGGCATACTTTGCATATATATTTTCCTATTCTGAGGGTTCTGTCCTCACTCGGATTATTGTTTCTTTTGCTGTGCAGGAGGTTTTGGGGTTTTTTTGTTTGTTTGTTTGTTTTTGAGAGAGATTTTTGCTGTATGGCACGTGCACTTGCTGGGAAGACAGAGAGAGACAGAGAGTCAGAAAGCAAGAAATCACCCCCCAGGGTGGATGGCCATGCCAAAAATCTCTTCTCCTCCATTCTCCTGGAGTCTTGGCCACACATGCACATGTGCCCAGTGTGAATTTTAAGACTTGAACTGCCATTAACTACGTGGGAGTCCAGCTATGTAACTATTATGTGACCTGCTAGTCCTGTGTAGAAGCTTCTTAGCCTGACATAGTTCCACTTGTCTATTTTCAGGATTATTTGCCTATGCTTTGGGAGTCTTATTTAAGAAGTTTTTGCCTACTCCAGTGTGTTCAAGAGTTTCCCACCATTAGTTTTATAGTTTGAGGTTTCATATCAATATTTAGATATTTGATTCATTTTGATTTGATTTGTGTTAATGGTGAGAAGTAGAGATCCAGTTTCTTTTTTCTGCAGGTGGATATCCAGTTTTTCCAGCACTATTTGCTGAAGTGATTTTCTTTTTCCCACAGGTTGTCTTGTGCCCTTTGTTAAAGATGAGTTGGTTATATATTTTGGGGGTTATTTTTGGGTTCTCAATTCTGTTCCATTGGTCTACCTGCCAATTTTTGTGCCAATACCCTTCTGTTGTGATTTTAACAGCGTGGTAATATGTTTTGAGATCAGGAAGTGAGATGCCTTCCACTTTATTCTTTTTGCACAATATTGCTTTGGCAATATGAGGTCTTTTATTGTTCTAGACAGGATTTTCTATTTTTTTTCTATTTCTGTGAGGAATATCTCTGGTAGTTTGATCGAAATTGCATTGAATTCATAAATTAATTTTGGTAGAATTGACATTTTGATTATATTAATTCTTCCAATTTAGAAACATGGTATGTCTTTCCACTTTTTTAGTATCATTTTCAATTTCTTTTTTAAGTTTTTCATAGGTTTTTCTTGTAGAAGTCTTTTACTTTTTTGGTTAGGTTTATTCCTAGGTCTCATATTTGTTGTGGCTATTGTAAATGGAATTGCTTTCTTCAATTCTACCTCAGTTTGATCATGATAAGTGTATAAAAATCATATAAATTTTTGTATGTTGATTTTGTATCCTGCCATTTTGCTGTATTCATTTATCACTTCCAGAAGGTTTTTTGTGGATTCTTTTGGATTTTCTATGTATATAATCGTATCATCTAGAAACAGATAGTTTCACTTCATTTTTTCCTATTTGAATGCCTTTTATTTTGCTCTCTTGTCTGATTGTATTGGCCAGGACTTCCAGTAACATGTTGAAAGGAGTGGAGAAAGTGGGCAGCCTTGTCTTGTTACAGTTTTTAGTGGAAAATCTTTCAGCTTTTCCCCATTCAGCATGATGTTAGCTATGGGTTTGTCATAGACGGCTTTTATTGTGTTGAGAAATGTCCCTGCTATGGAGATTTTGCTGAAAGTCTTAATCATGAAGGGATGTTTTATTTTATCAAATGCTTTACCTGCATCCATTGATGTGATCATGCATTTTTAATCCTTTCTTTTGTTAATGTGATATATTAATTTATTGTTTTGCATATCTTGCATACCATTTTTACTCAGCCTTTGGTAAAAAGAAAATGCAAATTATTTCAAAGGAAAAATGTATCGGGGAAAGTGCTGGGGAAAGGATTGTAGGATTGGGAGGTGCTGGTGGACATTAGATTTATTTGAGTTATTGAAATGATGCAAGCTGGCAAGTTTTCTAGAAGTACTCCAGTTTCCCTCTGAGATAATTCAGTCCTCCCAAAGATAGGCCAGGTGTTTCCCAGAGAGAGGAAATATTATACTATCTGAAAGAAATAAAGTCCTTGCCTGATCCATCCTTCATAGGGAGGTTAACATCTCCCTGAAGGCTCTCTGTCACCTTTGGAGACAGAGTGTGGTGGGTCTGGATAGTATATTTTATAAACACACACACACACACACACACACACACACACACCACTAAAATAAGAAAGAGAAATAATGACTCTTCTTATTGCCAGCTTCTGACTGAAGTGTGCCAATCCCATTTCTCTCATAATGGAGAAAATTCATATATCCTGTCAGCACCACATGATATGAATAGTAAAGTGCTGTGAAGTAACTGCATATAGAAGAGTTGGGAAATCCACTTTGATCTACATTTTTGATGTTTGATAATTGCACTTATTATTAGGTCCTTTCTGCTCTTTTTCTTTGACATGAGATCCATTATCAGTGACAGCATGAGTGTGAGTATGGGTTTGGTTTGAAAAACTACTTAGAATGAACTAATGGAAAAGAAGCTTTTTTTGGTCCAGGCATATTAAGAGAATGGAAGAAAATTAAGTCTCATCATACAGTGGTTTGCTTGAATAATTTCTTTTATGTGTGGTATTGTTTGGTAAGTCATGAAGTTACTTTTCAAGGAAGAAGTTGTTCCCTATTAAAATATTTTGTATTTAGATAGGCTGTTATCATCTGTTTTGATGCTTTTATTCTCTAAGAAAGCACTGAGTAAAAGATAAAGAAATAATGATTGCAAAGAAGAGGATAGGTTATGTAGTCAATCTTTATATTTTTAGAAATTGTAAGTAGAATACATAGTCATATGTGGATAGGATAGTACTAAAAAACAATACAAACTCATTTATAGCATTGAAAGATAATTGATAAATTCATTAATTAAGATTCTTTCTGTATTCGTTCATTTATTTTAAATAACCCAAGTTACCTCGATGCAAGTCATTATTGGCAATTATTATGCGATAATGTATTTGAACTTTTCTGCTTGCTTAAATATTACAACAAGGGCCAAGGCTAATTTAGCACTTTAATGTGGCACTTTGCACATTAACAAATTAGTATTCTTCACAGTAGAAGCCTAAGTGAAATGCTGATCCATTCATTTACTAATTCTTTAGCTCTGTTATGGGTATTGCCTACTGTTTAGTTTTTGGCTGACAATATTATATGTATAATAAAGAATTATATAAATAATATATGGCAAAATTATGAAACTCCCCCATCCCAAAATAAATGCTGCTATTTTTGCTTGAATTTTTCTTCTTTGCCAGTTGACAGAGAAAAAAAACTTGTCTTTACCCAACCAAGTTAACTTATACTTAATGTGGAGCAGCTAATAAAATTAATCATGTTTGGTGCTTCTGTTTTTCTATTATTTTGTCTTTTTCCATATATGTTCTCAATAAAAAGTTACCGGGAAAGTGGTATTCCTTACAAATTTCGGGGAAAATGACAGTGCATTTTGGTTGTGTTTAGTTTTCTGTAGTCTCTGATTTCCCCTGAGTGACTTTGTATCCAAAGATGACCAAGTGAAAGCATTTTGTAAGGTGTAAAGCACTATACAAATGTCACCTATTTGGAAATGTAGGAAAATATTTTAAAGTCTGACAAATGAAGTCCTTAGCCAAATTTGAACTATATTTGTGCTACCTTTAAATTGCTGGTTTGTTTACTAGTGTACAAGTGTATATACTATCTTATATAATCTATATCCTTATTTCATTGTTTTCTAGGACTCTGGAGCATTGTAAGTCATTTACCACATCTTTAGAGAAATGGAGAGGTTTAAAGTATTTTCATCGCAAATTTGTAAAAATAGCATTAAACGCTATTTTTCTTTTCTGTTTTAGAAAACAATAAAAATCTTAGACCAGTGTCATAATACCCTTGGTCAAACTCAGCCAGAGTCCAATGCTGTTATTTGAATATCAGTTCTAGGGACAAGAGAGAAGCTTGATGAAAACTGGTAACCCTCTAATACATTTTAAAATATAATTATTTATTTATTTTGATTTATTATTATTGTTTTTATTTTGACCAGAGAAAGAGAGAGAGAGAAAGCAAGAAAGCAAGTCACCTGGTCTGGGACTCGAACTGCAGGTCACTTTCTGGCCCTGTCTAATACATTTTTGGTGGAGGTACACCCTGATAATAAACAATGAGTATTGAACTACATAAAGAGTGTCACTAAAGGAAGGGTCTGAAATCAAAGGATAAAATAAAGTCGAAAGGAACTAAATGTAAACTTATCTCAAATTCTACCTATAGCTAATCAAGGTAAGATTTAACAGAGAGTAAACTTTCAAAATTTGCAAAATCCTTTAACCAGATTAATTCCATATGGTAAAAGTTACATAGAATGTTTGAAGAGACACATCAATTGTTAATAAGAATACGTTCCCAGATATTTTCACAGAATATTAACTGATCAATACTAAAGCTGATGACCTCAGATCGGTCCCAGCCAATATGCATCTGGTTTTGTATAGAAAAGTGTTAGCAATTAGCACTGTAATGAAATTGTACATGATAGAGTTGTGTTGGATGTATAATAACATTTTCATTTTCATGACAGAACAGCATCTACAACCAACTGATTATTTTTAAATGTCATCTGTTTTCTTTTTTTTTACATTGTTGTCAAAAGACACTCTATTTAGTTTATATTTTATTTTTTGAAACAATAATGTGTTCACATATTACTAAGTCCACAAGGTACATAAGCAGGTTGACCATATAATTCATCATGTAAATTAGGGCACTTTTAAGAATTACAAGAGGGCTCTCTCTATATAATATCAGGACACAAACTGGGCTTTATTTTTTTAAATCTATACATAAGAATCTAAAGTATAAATCTCCTCCTCACCTTCTTCTTGTCCTCAGAGGCAATTTCTATTACCACCTTTTTTATGCATCCTTTCAGAGATATTCTATTTAAAGATAAGCAAAATAGTCTTCCCTCATCTTTTAAAAAACACAATGGGTAATATACTTTCTCAGTGTTTCTTAAATCCCTCTTTTTTAAAAAAGAGTTAAAAATGAGTTATAATTTACATATGATAGAGTGGAACATCTGAAGGGTATTGTTCAATGACATTTTTTATGTTTATCCGGATAAACACTACCCAGTTCAAGATATAGCATATTTCCATCACCCAAAAAAATTTCTGTATGCTTCTTCCCAAGCAATATTACCTTTTCCCAGAGGTCACCACTATTTAAACTTCCTTTTTAATTATTATTTTTATTTATTTGATATATTCTATCACTATAAATCATTATAGTTTGTAAAGTCAGTTTACCCAACATGAATATATATTTTTTATCTACATGTAATCACTGTACATCTTTATACTGTACAACATATAGTTTTTCCCAGCATGAAAACAGTGCACATTAGTTAAGTCAAAAACATTGCCATATATATTATCAGCAGCAGATAACTTCATTTTTGTGTCTATTAAGTGTGTTGCTTGTTTGGTTTTTCCTTGATTCCCTCCCTACCACTCCCTTTCACCCACTCCCCAATACTGTCTCTAGTATCTACAGTTTCCCTCCCTGCTATTATACCTTCCAATCTTTCAGTTTCTGCTGTAGAGAGCAGATATTCGGTATATTGAGCAGTGACATACACTGCCTGTCTTTTATAGTCTGGCTTACTTTGCTTGGCATTAAATCTTCCATATTTGTACACTTTGTATCAAATGTCAGGGTCTCATTGTCTTTTATGGCTGAGTAGTATTCCATAGGGGACATATGACACATTTTTCAATCTATTTGTATGTTCTTAGATATTTGGGTTGATCCCATGTCCTACCAAGTGTAAATAATGTTGCAATAAACATGGATGTTCAAGTGTTTTTCCAACTGAAGGTTTTCGTATCCTCAGGGTAGATGCCTAAAGTGAAAATTCTGGATCATATTTTATTTTTCAGCTTCTGAAGAACCTCCACATCTTTCTTCACAGTGGTTGTACTAATTTGCATTCCCACCAGCAGTGTAGGAGTGTTCCTTTTTCACCTTGACCTCACCAGCACTTAATCATTCTTTATTATTATTTTTTTAATTTTAGCCATTCTGACTAGGGTAAAGTGTTATCTCAGTGTTCTTTTAATTTTTGTTTCCCTTATGCTATGAGATGTTGAGCATGCTTTCATATGCTTTTTCAGCCAACTGATTTTTGATGAAGGTGCCAAAAACACACATTGAGTAAAGGACAGTCTGTTCAAAAAATGGTATTTGAAAAATTGGATCTCTGCATGCAGAAGAATGAGAATAGACTTCTACCTCTCACCATATATTAAAATCAACTCAAAATGGGTTAAAGACTTAAATGTTTGGCCAGCCTGTGGCATGGAAGTTAAGGTGCTTGGAGCCTACATAGCAAACCATGCAGTTCGGGTCCCAGTCCCAGCAGCTTGAAAAACATTCTGAGTATATGTGTATTCATGCCCAAAATCCTGAAGAAAGGGAGAAATGGAGGAGAAGAGACTGTAGAGTGGCCACACCTCATGGTGGTTGCTTTCTGCTTGCTCTTTCTTTCTCTTGGGTGAGCACATGCATCCTCTGGCAAATTAATTTTTTAGAGGTTCTTGCCTTAGAGTGCATGCACTCACCAGAGAGAGAGAAAGACAGAAGAAATGAGAGGGAAGGTGAAAATCATCCCCCTGGGGGTATGGCCACAACACAATCCCTTCTCCTCTTGGGATCCTGGGCACACATGCACTGCACCTAGTGTGATTTTCAAGACATCAGGTGTGGGACTCGAACCATGGTTGGTCAAGTGAGAGTCCAGTGAAATAGACAAGTTAATTTTTAAAAAGACCTACATGTAAGCCCTGAAACTATGAAACTACTGGAAGAAACGTAGGGGAAATGCATCATGACATTGGACTGAACAAGAATTTTATTGGCTAAAACTTTAACAATATAGATAATAAAATAGAAAAAATAGACAAATGAAATTACATCAAACTAAAAAGATTTTGCATAGCAAAGGAAACAACAGTAGACAACCTACAGAATGGGAGAAAATATTTGCAAGTGATGCATCTGACAAGGTGTTAAAATCCAGAATATATATAAAGAACTTGAACAACTTAAATGTAAAAAACAAACAACCAGGATTTTTAAATGGGTGAAAGATTCTAATAGATATTTTTTCAAGGAAGACATACAAATGACCAACAAGTATGTGAAAAAATTCTTAGCATCACTAATCAACAGGGACATGCAAGTCAAAACCATAGTGAGATACCACCTAACTCCAGTTAGAATGGCTCTCATGAAAAAAGACAAAAGGTTAACAAATGTCCAAGAGGGTATAGAGAAAAGAGAACCCTCACATACTGTTGGAGATAGTATAAAATTAATATAGCCATTATGGAAAACAGTATGGAAGTATATCAAAAAATTAAAAATAGAACTACCATATGATCCAGGAATCCTACTATTGTGTATATACCCAAAGGAGATGAAATCAGTATATTGAAAAGATATTTATGGGGCCAGCAGGTGGCATAATGGTTGGGGTACTGGTCTTCCACATGACTGGCCACAGTTTGAGTTCTGGACCTGGCAGCTTGCTTTTTTACTTTCTCTCTCTCTGTCTGGTAAGAGTGACAGCCCTATAGCAGATTTTAAAACAATGATAAAATTAAATATTTTTTAAAAATACCTTTTCAAAACTATAAATAAGTAAAAGGCATTTATACTCCTTTGTTTATTGTAGCATTATTCACAATAACCAAGATTTGGACCCAACCTAAATGTTTAAAAAGGTGGTATATATACACAATGGAATACTATTCAGCCATAATAAAGGAATGTAATCCTGTCATTTGAGGTAAAATGGATGAATCTGGAGGACATTATGTTGAATGAAATAAGTTAGACACAGAAAAATAAATACCACATGATCTCACTCATAAGTGGAATCTATCAATAAAGAAATTGTTCCTACAGAAGTAACAAGTAAAACAGTGGTTACCAGAGACAGGAAGGAAGAAAGAAGAGAGGAAAGGTTGGTTAATGGGTCAAAATTACAATTAGGTAGGATAAATAAGTTCTGGTGTTCTATTTCATAGCAGGGTGACTATAGTTAACAATATAGTATGTTTGAGCATAGCTAGAACAGAGGTCTTAGCGTGTTATTACAAAGAAGTAATAAATGTACAAGGTTATGAATATGCTAATTGCCCTGATTTGATCATTACATGATGTATATATGTATCAAAACTTCATAGTGTACTCTATAAATATGTATAATTAGTATGTGTCAATTTTTAATTTATAAAGGAAAAATAAATAGTAAGTTAGGGCATTGAATGAGATTACTTATGTTTTCATGAATAGTTATGAGGAAGGTTTGTAATTCACATGATTACAGAACTATGAACCTCTTTTTTTAGAGAGAGATTTTTGCTATAGGGCATGTGCACTCACCAGAAATACTGAAAGACTGAAAGTAAGAAATTACACCCCAGGGAGGATGGTCACGCCACAGTCCCTCCTCCATTCTTCTCACAGGAGTTTGGGCATGCATGCATGTACACGTATCCGGCGTGAGTTTTAAGTCGCAAAATCTGGGACTCAAACCATGGTCAACTACGTGGGAGTCCAGCAACACAATCATTATGCCATCTGCTGGTTCCAAACTATGAACCTCTTTTAAATTGAAATTTTGGTGTCATATTTTCATATTGAGTTTCATTATTTTTAAAAGAATAGAAGCTAATCTCTTGAGCAAATGTTTTCATTGAGTTGTTAGGCCATGTTCATTTCTGTGGTTTGTCTTTCTGATTGTTTTCTGCCTTATGATGGATAGGTGTGGAAAGGGTAAGCATCCTGAAATAACTTACTTTGTCCATATAAACAGTGACTTAAATAAAAAACTAACAAGTTGCTGAACCATAATAAAAATGTTTTCCATACTAAAACTCAGCCACAGGAACACAAACCTCCACTGACTTTTAATTCTGCTTTGTAACAAAGTTCCTTAATAAAGATGGATATGAAGACGGAAACAAAGGAGTTAGAAGATTAAACTGAATAGCCTAGAATGGGATATGCTGTGCTCAAAATCAGGAGCTTAGATTTCTGAATGAGGAGACCCCTTTAATTAGACAGCATCAGTAAGGGTAACAAAAATTAATTCTTTCTGTGATTATTCTTCTCTATGTTCCATGCTTTTTACAACACATTCTGCAGACAAACTACTCTACCTACTAGCATGCCAATTTAATCATATCTGGTGTTCCTAAAATACTTGATCACTCAGTTACAGATAAAAATCAGGGTCTATTGGAGAGGTACTATGTCTTTCAAGTCCATTTTCTTTCCTTTTTTTTTGGAGAGGTTTTTGCTATAGGGCACGTGTACTCGCCAGACAGACAGAGACAGAGAGACAGAAAGTGAGAAATCACCCCCCAGGGGGGATGGTCATGCTGCAATCCCTTCTCCTCCATTCTCCTCTCAGGATCTTGGGCACACATGCACACGCACCCGGCGTGAGTTTTAAGCCACCGGGTCCGGGACGCGAACCACTGTCGACTACGTGGGAATCCAGTGACATAGCCATTATGCTAACTGCTGGTTCCACTTTCTTTTTTTTTTTTTGAGAGTTTTTTTTTTTTTTTTTTTTTTGGAGAGGTTTTTGCTATATAGGGCATATGCGCGCTCATCAGACAGAGACAGAGAGACAGACAGAAAGCGAGAAATCACCCCCGGGGGGATGGCCACACCGCAATCTCTTCTCCTGCATTCTCCTCTCGGGATCTTGGGAAGGGATCTTGGGAACGCACGCACACACACGCCCGGCCTGAGTTTTAAGCCACTGGGTCTGAGACTTGAACCGCGGTCAGATATATGGGAGTCCAGTGACATAGCCATTACGCTAACTGCTGGTCCCGAGTCCATTTTATTTTCTTACAGCATCTTCAGTTATCTGACTTCCAGTGGTCTGTTTTACCTTAAGCAAACTCATAAGAAACTATTGTGTAAAACCAAGTAGGTAAAACCAAATGAGACAACGGATCTCATTTATTATATTTTTCTCTCATTTTATCCTCAATTAATGGACTTTTAAATTTGTGGGAGTATCATTTTTTCATGTTACTATTGCCATTTCAACAGTTCCTCAACAGGTGGGTAGCCAGAAAATAGAAATACACATTGGCCATGTAATCAAGACTATTTTTATGGTAAGTAACAGAAATATAAACCAAAAACAAATATGAGAAACTGAATTTATTATAAGAATATAGGGCCAGCAACATAGTGCTTAAGTACTCTGCATAGGCCGTCCCACATGGTCAACCACATTTCAAATTGCGGCCTAAGCTGTCTGGAAAACATGCTGAGCATGAGTATATGGGTGCCTAAGATCCTGATCAGATGGAGAAATGCCAGAAAAAGGATCATGGTGTGACCACATTCCACAAAGGAATCCTCTCTCTCTTTCCTCTCTTTTAGTGAGTATGCATTCTCTGGCTGCTTAAAAAAGGAAAGAAAGAAAGAATATAAGACAGACTTGTCCTGTAGTGAAGAGGTTAAGCACTGTGCATAGGGAGAAAGATCCCACATGGCTGACCATGGTTCAATTCACAGCCTTGGTGGATTGAAAAACATGCCAGGTATGTGCGCTTGCATGCCCAAGACCCTATCAGGATGGAGAAATAGAGGCAAAAGAATTGTAGCATGACCATACCACATGTGGGACTGCTTTCTTTTTCTCTAGGTTGAGCTCTCTCTTTCTTTCTCTCTGCCTTCAGGCAATTAAAAAAATAGAGATAGGAGTATCTCAGAAATCACTGTAAGCCTAGTGAAGAACTAAAACCAGCAAGTATAAATTAATCACTAACTCCCACAGTCAATTTCTCTGTGTTGTTTCTCTCTGCATGATTATTTTTTCTCTCTGCTGATGAACTCTGTTTGCTTTCTCTTGTACATGGCCAGAAAGGCTGTAACGCCTGATTTTAACATGACATCATGATTTTAAAACCTGACTGAGACTAAGGTTCTCTCCTAATTCTCAACACAGGAGAGATCATCTTATGAGTAAGCCTTGAATCATGGGCCCACTGCCAGAATATTTAGCTCTCAGAATATTATAGGAAGAACCACATCACTGCCACAAGAGCCTTCTCTGTGTCTCTGTGGTGGTGGGCACTGTTCAGAGAAGCGGGAAGATGAGCTAAGCAAATACCTCCAAATCAACTCTCATATGTGGACAGACTGATGAGAATTAAGCATGTTCTTGACTTAGATTTCCCTACTTTTTATTTCAAACATTGATTTTATTTTAGTATTTCCATCTGTCTTTTAAAAATGTTTTCCTTTCTATCTCCTTTTGGGGATACCCTCTTAAGCTCCCAAGGCTATGGTTCCCTGAACTCTGTCCCCTGCTTCTTTATACCAGAGATGCTGAGAGTTTTCTATTAAGGTTTTTGCCACCTTGTGCAACGCTGATCGCTTCCCAACCTCAGGTGAAAAAAAGTAATA